>JARNME010000029.1:15060392-15433541 GCA_030179655.1 Scaptomyza flava
AAAAATCTTTCGACTTCCATAACTTCCTCAAAAGTGACCCGATTTTCAAAAGCAATATCTCAAAAGTCATGGTTTGGCTTCTAGAATAAAACTGCATTTAAGAAATTACATTTAAATAAAATTCGATTTTTGGTCATATTCATGTTAAAATTTTATGACCAAAAATTGACTTGGGCATTGGTAAAAATCTTTCGACTTCCATAACTTCCTCAAAAGTGACCCGATTTTCAAAAGCAATATCTCAAAAGTCATGGTTTGGCTTCTAGAATAAAACTGCATTTAAGAAATTACATTTAAATAAAATTCGATTTTTGGTCATATTCATGTTAATATTTTATAACCAAAAATTGACTTGGGCATTGGTAAAAATCTTTCGACTTCCATAACTTCCTCAAAAGTGACCCGATTTTCAAAAGCAATAGCTCAAAAGTCATGGTTTGGCTTCTAGAATAAAACTGCATTTAAGAAATTACATTTAAATAAAATTCGATTTTGGTCATATTCATGTTAAATTTTATGACCAAAAATTGACTTGGGCATTGGTAAAAATCTTTCGACTTCCATAACTTCCTCAAAAGTGACCCGATTTTCAAAAGCAATATCTCAAAAGTCATGGTTTGGCTTCTAGAATAAAACTGCATTTAAGAAATTACATTTAAATAAAATTCGATTTTTGGTCATATTCATGTTAATATTTTATGACCAAAAATTGACTTGGGCATTGGTAAAAATCTTTCGACTTCCATAACTTCCTCAAAAGTGACCCGATTTTCAAAAGCAATATCTCAAAAGTCATGGTTTGGCTTCTAGAATAAAACTGCATTTAAGAAATTACATTTAAATAAAATTCGATTTTTGGTCATATTCATGTTAAATTTTATAACAAAAATTGACTTGGGCATTGGTAAAAATCTTTCGACTTCCATAACTTCCTCAAAAGTGACCCGATTTTCAAAAGCAATATCTCAAAAGTCATGGTTTGGCTTCTAGAATAAAACTGCATTTAAGAAATTACATTTAAATAAAATTCGATTTTTGGTCATATTCATGTTAAAATTTTATAACCAAAAATTGACTTGGGCATTGGTAAAAATCTTTCGACTTCCATAACTTCCTCAAAAGTGACCCGATTTTCAAAAGCAATATCTCAAAAGTCATGGTTTGGCTTCTAGAATAAAACTGCATTTAAGAAATTACATTTAAATAAAATTCGATTTTTGGTCATATTCATGTTAAAATTTTATGACCAAAAATTGACTTGGGCATTGGTAAAAATCTTTCGACTTCCATAACTTCCTCAAAAGTGACCCGATTTTCAAAAGCAATATCTCAAAAGTCATGGTTTGGCTTCTAGAATAAAACTGCATTTAAGAAATTACATTTAAATAAAATTCGATTTTTGGTCATATTCATGTTAAATTTTATGACCAAAAATTGACTTGGGCATTGGTAAAAATCTTTCGACTTCCATAACTTCCTCAAAAGTGACCCGATTTTCAAAAGCAATATCTCAAAAGTCATGGTTTGGCTTCTAGAATAAAACTGCATTTAAGAAATTACATTTAAATAAAATTCGATTTTTGGTCATATTCATGTTAAATTTTATGACCAAAAATTGACTTGGGCATTGGTAAAAATCTTTCGACTTCCATAACTTCCTCAAAAGTGACCCGATTTTCAAAAGCAATATCTCAAAAGTCATGGTTTGGCTTCTAGAATAAAACTGCATTTAAGAAATTACATTTAAATAAAATTCGATTTTTGGTCATATTCATGTTAATATTTTATGACCAAAAATTGACTTGGGCATTGGTAAAAATCTTTCGACTTCCATAACTTCCTCAAAAGTGACCCGATTTTCAAAAGCAATATCTCAAAAGTCATGGTTTGGCTTCTAGAATAAAACTGCATTTAAGAAATTACATTTAAATAAAATTCGATTTTTGGTCATATTCATGTTAAAATTTTATGACCAAAAATTGACTTGGGCATTGGTAAAAATCTTTCGACTTCCATAACTTCCTCAAAAGTGACCCGATTTTCAAAAGCAATATCTCAAAAGTCATGGTTTGGCTTCTAGAATAAAACTGCATTTAAGAAATTACATTTAAATAAAATTCGATTTTTGGTCATATTCATGTTAATATTTATGACCAAAAATTGACTTGGGCATTGGTAAAAATCTTTCGACTTCCATAACTTCCTCAAAAGTGACCCGATTTTCAAAAGCAATATCTCAAAAGTCATGGTTTGGCTTCTAGAATAAAACTGCATTTAAGAAATTACATTTAAATAAATTCGATTTTTGGTCATATTCATGTTAAATTTTATGACCAAAAATTGACTTGGGCATTGGTAAAAATCTTTCGACTTCCATAACTTCCTCAAAAGTGACCCGATTTTCAAAAGCAATATCTCAAAAGTCATGGTTTGGCTTCTAGAATAAAACTGCATTTAAGAAATTACATTTAAATAAAATTCGATTTTTGGTCATATTCATGTTAAAATTTTATCACCAAAAATTGACTTGGGCATTGGTAAAAATCTTTCGACTTCCATAACTTCCTCAAAAGTGACCCGATTTTCAAAAGCAATATCTCAAAAGTCATGGTTTGGCTTCTAGAATAAAACTGCATTTAAGAAATTACATTTAAATAAAATTCGATTTTTGGTCATATTCATGTTAATATTTTATGACCAAAAATTGACTTGGGCATTGGTAAAAATCTTTCGACTTCCATAACTTCCTCAAAAGTGACCCGATTTTCAAAAGCAATATCTCAAAAGTCATGGTTTGGCTTCTAGAATAAAACTGCATTTAAGAAATTACATTTAAATAAAATTCGATTTTTGGTCATATTCATGTTAATATTTTATGACCAAAAATTGACTTGGGCATTGGTAAAAATCTTTCGACTTCCATAACTTCGTCAAAAGTGACCCGATTTTCAAAAGCAATATCTCAAAAGTCATGGTTTGGCTTCTAGAATAAAACTGCATTTAAGAAATTACATTTAAATAAAATTCGATTTTTGGTCATATTCATGTTAAATTTTATAACCAAAAATTGACTTGGGCATTGGTAAAAATCTTTCGACTTCCATAACTTCCTCAAAAGTGACCCGATTTTCAAAAGCAATATCTCAAAAGTCATGGTTTGGCTTCTAGAATAAAACTGCATTTAAGAAATTACATTTAAATAAAATTCGATTTTTGGTCATATTCATGTTAATATTTTATGACCAAAAATTGACTTGGGCATTGGTAAAAATCTTTCGACTTCCATAACTTCCTCAAAAGTGACCCGATTTTCAAAAGCAATATCTCAAAAGTCATGGTTTGGCTTCTAGAATAAAACTGCATTTAAGAAATTACATTTAAATAAAATTCGATTTTTGGTCATATTCATGTTAAAATTTTATGACCAAAAATTGACTTGGGCATTGGTAAAAATCTTTCGACTTCCATAACTTCGTCAAAAGTGACCCGATTTTCAAAAGCAATATCTCAAAAGTCATGGTTTGGCTTCTAGAATAAAACTGCATTTAAGAAATTACATTTAAATAAAATTCGATTTTTGGTCATATTCATGTTAAATTTTATGACCAAAAATTGACTTGGGCATTGGTAAAAATCTTTCGACTTCCATAACTTCCTCAAAAGTGACCCGATTTTCAAAAGCAATATCTCAAAAGTCATGGTTTGGCTTCTAGAATAAAACTGCATTTAAGAAATTACATTTAAATAAAATTCGATTTTTGGTCATATTCATGTTAAATTTTATGACCAAAAATTGACTTGGGCATTGGTAAAAATCTTTCGACTTCCATAACTTCGTCAAAAGTGACCCGATTTTCAAAAGCAATATCTCAAAAGTCATGGTTTGGCTTCTAGAATAAAACTGCATTTAAGAAATTACATTTAAATAAAATTCGATTTTTGGTCATATTCATGTTAATATTTTATGACCAAAAATTGACTTGGGCATTGGTAAAAATCTTTCGACTTCCATAACTTCCTCAAAAGTGACCCGATTTTCAAAAGCAATATCTCAAAAGTCATGGTTTGGCTTCTAGAATAAAACTGCATTTAAGAAATTACATTTAAATAAAATTCGATTTTTGGTCATATTCATGTTAAAATTTTATGACCAAAAATTGACTTGGGCATTGGTAAAAATCTTTCGACTTCCATAACTTCCTCAAAAGTGACCCGATTTTCAAAAGCAATATCTCAAAAGTCATGGTTTGGCTTCTAGAATAAAACTGCATTTAAGAAATTACATTTAAATAAAATTCGATTTTTGGTCATATTCATGTTAAATTTTATGACCAAAAATTGACTTGGGCATTGGTAAAAATCTTTCGACTTCCATAACTTCCTCAAAAGTGACCCGATTTTCAAAAGCAATATCTCAAAAGTCATGGTTTGGCTTCTAGAATAAAACTGCATTTAAGAAATTACATTTAAATAAAATTCGATTTTTGGTCATATTCATGTTAAATTTTATGACCAAAAATTGACTTGGGCATTGGTAAAAATCTTTCGACTTCCATAACTTCGTCAAAAGTGACCCGATTTTCAAAAGCAATATCTCAAAAGTCATGGTTTGGCTTCTAGAATAAAACTGCATTTAAGAAATTACATTTAAATAAAATTCGATTTTTGGTCATATTCATGTTAAAATTTTATGACCAAAAATTGACTTGGGCATTGGTAAAAATCTTTCGACTTCCATAACTTCGTCAAAAGTGACCCGATTTTCAAAAGCAATATCTCAAAAGTCATGGTTTGGCTTCTAGAATAAAACTGCATTTAAGAAATTACATTTAAATAAAATTCGATTTTTGGTCATATTCATGTTAATATTTTATGACCAAAAATTGACTTGGGCATTGGTAAAAATCTTTCGACTTCCATAACTTCCTCAAAAGTGACCCGATTTTCAAAAGCAATATCTCAAAAGTCATGGTTTGGCTTCTAGAATAAAACTGCATTTAAGAAATTACATTTAAATAAAATTCGATTTTTGGTCATATTCATGTTAATATTTTATAATCAAAAATTGACTTGGGCATTGGTAAAAATCTTTCGACTTCCATAACTTCCTCAAAAGTGACCCGATTTTCAAAAGCAATATCTCAAAAGTCATGGTTTGGCTTCTAGAATAAAACTGCATTTAAGAAATTACATTTAAATAAAATTCGATTTTTGGTCATATTCATGTTAAAATTTTATGACCAAAAATTGACTTGGGCATTGGTAAAAATCTTTCGACTTCCATAACTTCGTCAAAACTGACCCGATTTTCAAAAGCAATATCTCAAAAGTCATGGTTTGGCTTCTAGAATAAAACTGCATTTAAGAAATTACATTTAAATAAAATTCGATTTTTGGTCATATTCATGTTAAAATTTTATGACCAAAAATTGACTTGGGCATTGGTAAAAATCTTTCGACTTCCATAACTTCCTCAAAAGTGACCCGATTTTCAAAAGCAATATCTCAAAAGTCATGGTTTGGCTTCTAGAATAAAACTGCATTTAAGAAATTACATTTAAATAAAATTCGATTTTTGGTCATATTCATGTTAAAATTTTATAACCAAAAATTGACTTGGGCATTGGTAAAAATCTTTCGACTTCCATAACTTCCTCAAAAGTGACCCGATTTTCAAAAGCAATATCTCAAAAGTCATGGTTTGGCTTCTAGAATAAAACTGCATTTAAGAAATTACATTTAAATAAAATTCGATTTTTGGTCATATTCATGTTAAAATTTTATAACCAAAAATTGACTTGGGCATTGGTAAAAATCTTTCGACTTCCATAACTTCGTCAAAAGTGACCCGATTTTCAAAAGCAATATCTCAAAAGTCATGGTTTGGCTTCTAGAATAAAACTGCATTAAGAAATTACATTTAAATAAAATTCGATTTTTGGTCATATTCATGTTAAATTTTATAACCAAAAATTGACTTGGGCATTGGTAAAAATCTTTCGACTTCCATAACTTCGTCAAAAGTGACCCGATTTTCAAAAGCAATATCTCAAAAGTCATGGTTTGGCTTCTAGAATAAAACTGCATTTAAGAAATTACATTTAAATAAAATTCGATTTTTGGTCATATTCATGTTAAAATTTTATGACCAAAAATTGACTTGGGCATTGGTAAAAATCTTTCGACTTCCATAACTTCCTCAAAAGTGACCCGATTTTCAAAAGCAATATCTCAAAAGTCATGGTTTGGCTTCTAGAATAAAACTGCATTTAAGAAATTACATTTAAATAAAATTCGATTTTTGGTCATATTCATGTTAAAATTTTATACCAAAAATTGACTTGGGCATTGGTAAAAATCTTTCGACTTCCATAACTTCCTCAAAAGTGACCCGATTTTCAAAAGCAATATCTCAAAAGTCATGGTTTGGCTTCTAGAATAAAACTGCATTTAAGAAATTACATTTAAATAAAATTCGATTTTTGGTCATATTCATGTTAAAATTTTATGACCAAAAATTGACTTGGGCATTGGTAAAAATCTTTCGACTTCCATAACTTCCTCAAAAGTGACCCGATTTTCAAAAGCAATATCTCAAAAGTCATGGTTTGGCTTCTAGAATAAAACTGCATTTAAGAAATTACATTTAAATAAAATTCGATTTTTGGTCATATTCATGTTAATATTTTATGACCAAAAATTGACTTGGGCATTGGTAAAAATCTTTCGACTTCCATAACTTCCTCAAAAGTGACCCGATTTTCAAAAGCAATATCTCAAAAGTCATGGTTTGGCTTCTAGAATAAAACTGCATTTAAGAAATTACATTTAAATAAAATTCGATTTTTGGTCATATTCATGTTAATATTTTATGACCAAAAATTGACTTGGGCATTGGTAAAAATCTTTCGACTTCCATAACTTCCTCAAAAGTGACCCGATTTTCAAAAGCAATATCTCAAAAGTCATGGTTTGGCTTCTAGAATAAAACTGCATTTAAGAAATTACATTTAAATAAAATTCGATTTTTGGTCATATTCATGTTAAATTTTATGACCAAAAATTGACTTGGGCATTGGTAAAAATCTTTCGACTTCCATAACTTCGTCAAAAGTGACCCGATTTTCAAAAGCAATATCTCAAAAGTCATGGTTTGGCTTCTAGAATAAAACTGCATTTAAGAAATTACATTTAAATAAAATTCGATTTTGGTCATATTCATGTTAATATTTTATAATGAAAAATTGACTTGGGCATTGGTAAAAATCTTTCGACTTCCATAACTTCCTCAAAAGTGACCCGATTTTCAAAAGCAATATCTCAAAAGTCATGGTTTGGCTTCTAGAATAAAACTGCATTTAAGAAATTACATTTAAATAAAATTCGATTTTTGGTCATATTCATGTTAAAATTTTATGACCAAAAATTGACTTGGGCATTGGTAAAAATCTTTCGACTTCCATAACTTCCTCAAAAGTGACCCGATTTTCAAAAGCAATATCTCAAAAGTCATGGTTTGGCTTCTAGAATAAAACTGCATTTAAGAAATTACATTTAAATAAAATTCGATTTTTGGTCATATTCATGTTAAATTTTATGACCAAAAATTGACTTGGGCATTGGTAAAAATCTTTCGACTTCCATAACTTCCTCAAAAGTGACCCGATTTTCAAAAGCAATATCTCAAAAGTCATGGTTTGGCTTCTAGAATAAAACTGCATTTAAGAAATTACATTTAAATAAAATTCGATTTTTGGTCATATTCATGTTAATATTTTATGACCAAAAATTGACTTGGGCATTGGTAAAAATCTTTCGACTTCCATAACTTCCTCAAAAGTGACCCGATTTTCAAAAGCAATATCTCAAAAGTCATGGTTTGGCTTCTAGAATAAAACTGCATTTAAGAAATTACATTTAAATAAAATTCGATTTTTGGTCATATTCATGTTAAAATTTTATAACCAAAAATTGACTTGGGCATTGGTAAAAATCTTTCGACTTCCATAACTTCCTCAAAAGTGACCCGATTTTCAAAAGCAATATCTCAAAAGTCATGGTTTGGCTTCTAGAATAAAACTGCATTTAAGAAATTACATTTAAATAAAATTCGATTTTTGGTCATATTCATGTTAAAATTTTATAACCAAAAATTGACTTGGGCATTGGTAAAAATCTTTCGACTTCCATAACTTCCTCAAAAGTGACCCGATTTTCAAAAGCAATATCTCAAAAGTCATGGTTTGGCTTCTAGAATAAAACTGCATTTAAGAAATTACATTTAAATAAAATTCGATTTTTGGTCATATTCATGTTAAAATTTTATGACCAAAAATTGACTTGGGCATTGGTAAAAATCTTTCGACTTCCATAACTTCCTCAAAAGTGACCCGATTTTCAAAAGCAATATCTCAAAAGTCATGGTTTGGCTTCTAGAATAAAACTGCATTTAAGAAATTACATTTAAATAAAATTCGATTTTTGGTCATATTCATGTTAATATTTTATGACCAAAAATTGACTTGGGCATTGGTAAAAATCTTTCGACTTCCATAACTTCCTCAAAAGTGACCCGATTTTCAAAAGCAATATCTCAAAAGTCATGGTTTGGCTTCTAGAATAAAACTGCATTTAAGAAATTACATTTAAATAAAATTCGATTTTTGGTCATATTCATGTTAATATTTTATAACCAAAAATTGACTTGGGCATTGGTAAAAATCTTTCGACTTCCATAACTTCCTCAAAAGTGACCCGATTTTCAAAAGCAATATCTCAAAAGTCATGGTTTGGCTTCTAGAATAAAACTGCATTTAAGAAATTACATTTAAATAAAATTCGATTTTTGGTCATATTCATGTTAAATTTTATGACCAAAAATTGACTTGGGCATTGGTAAAAATCTTTCGACTTCCATAACTTCGTCAAAACTGACCCGATTTTCAAAAGCAATATCTCAAAAGTCATGGTTTGGCTTCTAGAATAAAACTGCATTTAAGAAATTACATTTAAATAAAATTCGATTTTTGGTCATATTCATGTTAATATTTTATAATCAAAATTGACTTGGGCATTGGTAAAAATCTTTCGACTTCCATAACTTCCTCAAAAGTGACCCGATTTTCAAAAGCAATATCTCAAAAGTCATGGTTTGGCTTCTAGAATAAAACTGCATTTAAGAAATTACATTTAAATAAAATTCGATTTTTGGTCATATTCATGTTAACATTTTATAAACAAAAATTGACTTGGGCATTGGTAAAAATCTTTCGACTTCCATAACTTCCTCAAAAGTGACCCGATTTTCAAAAGCAATATCTCAAAAGTCATGGTTTGGCTTCTAGAATAAAACTGCATTTAAGAAATTACATTTAAATAAAATTCGATTTTTGGTCATATTCATGTTAAAATTTTAACACCAAAAATTGACTTGGGCATTGGTAAAAATCTTTCGACTTCCATAACTTCGTCAAAACTGACCCGATTTTCAATAGCAATATCTCAAAAGTCATGGTTTGGCTTCTAGAAAAAAACTGCATTTAAGAAATTACATTTAAATAAAATTCGATTTTTGGTCATATTCATGTTAAAATTTTAACACCAAAAATTGACTTGGGCATTGGTAAAAATCTTTCGACTTCCATAACTTCCTCAAAAGTTACCCGATTTTCAAAAGCAATATCTCAAAAGTCATGGTTTGGCTTCTAGAATAAAACTGCATTTAAGAAATTACATTTAAATAAAATTCGATTTTTGGTCATATTCATGTTAATATTTTATGACCAAAAATTGACTTGGGCATTGGTAAAAATCTTTCGACTTCCATAACTTTCTCAAAAGTGACCCGATTTTCAAAAGCAATATCTCAAAAGTCATGGTTTGGCTTCTAGAATAAAACTGCATTTAAGAAATTACATTTAAATAAAATTCGATTTTTGGTCATATTCATGTTAATATTTTATGACCAAAAATTGACTTGGGCATTGGTAAAAATCTTTCGACTTCCATAACTTCCTCAAAAGTGACCCGATTTTCAAAAGCAATATCTCAAAAGTCATGGTTTGGCTTCTAGAATAAAACTGCATTTAAGAAATTACATTTAAATAAAATTCGATTTTTGGTCATATTCATGTTAATATTTTATGACCAAAAATTGACTTGGGCATTGGTAAAAATCTTTCGACTTCCATAACTTCGTCAAAAGTTACCCGATTTTCAAAAGCAATATCTCAAAAGTCATGGTTTGGCTTCTAGAATAAAACTGCATTTAAGAAATTACATTTAAATAAAATTCGATTTTTGGTCATATTCATGTTAATATTTTATAATCAAAAATTGACTTGGGCATTGGTAAAAATCTTTCGACTTCCATAACTTCCTCAAAAGTGACCCGATTTTCAAAAGCAATATCTCAAAAGTCATGGTTTGGCTTCTAGAATAAAACTGCATTTAAGAAATTACATTTAAATATAATTCGATTTTTGGTCATATTCATGTTAAATTTTAACACCAAAAATTGACTTGGGCATTGGTAAAAATCTTTCGACTTCCATAACTTCCTCAAAAGTGACCCGATTTTCAAAAGCAATATCTCAAAAGTCATGGTTTGGCTTCTAGAATAAAACTGCATTTAAGAAATTACATTTAAATAAAATTCGATTTTTGGTCATATTCATGTTAATATTTTATAATCAAAAATTGACTTGGGCATTGGTAAAAATCTTTCGACTTCCATAACTTCCTCAAAAGTGACCCGATTTTCAAAAGCAATATCTCAAAAGTCATGGTTTGGCTTCTAGAATAAAACTGCATTTAAGAAATTACATTTAAATAAAATTCGATTTTTGGTCATATTCATGTTAAAATTTTAACACCAAAAATTGACTTGGGCATTGGTAAAAATCTTTCGACTTTCATAACTTCCTCAAAAGTGACCCGATTTTCAAAAGCAATATCTCAAAAGTCATGGTTTGGCTTCTAGAATAAAACTGCATTTAAGAAATTACATTTAAATAAAATTCGATTTTTGGTCATATTCATGTTAATATTTTATAATCAAAAATTGACTTGGGCATTGGTAAAAATCTTTCGACTTCCATAACTTCCTCAAAAGTGACCCGATTTTCAAAAGCAATATCTCAAAAGTCATGGTTTGGCTTCTAGAATAAAACTGCATTTAAGAAATTACATTTAAATAAAATTCGATTTTTGGTCATATTCATGTTAATATTTTATGACCAAAAATTGACTTGGGCATTGGTAAAAATCTTTCGACTTCCATAACTTCCTCAAAAGTGACCCGATTTTCAAAAGCAATATCTCAAAAGTCATGGTTTGGCTTCTAGAATAAAACTGCATTTAAGAAATTACATTTAAATAAAATTCGATTTTTGGTCATATTCATGTTAATATTTTATGACCAAAAATTGACTTGGGCATTGGTAAAAATCTTTCGACTTCCATAACTTCCTCAAAAGTGACCCGATTTTCAAAAGCAATATCTCAAAAGTCATGGTTTGGCTTCTAGAATAAAACTGCATTTAAGAAATTACATTTAAATAAATTCGATTTTTGGTCATATTCATGTTAAAATTTAACACCAAAAATTGACTTGGGCATTGGTAAAAATCTTTCGACTTCCATAACTTCCTCAAAAGTTACCCGATTTTCAAAAGCAATATCTCAAAAGTCATGGTTTGGCTTCTAGAATAAAACTGCATTTAAGAAATTACATTTAAATAAAATTCGATTTTTGGTCATATTCATGTTAATATTTTATAATCAAAAATTGACTTGGGCATTGGTAAAAATCTTTCGACTTCCATAACTTCGTCAAAACTGACCCGATTTTCAAAAGCAATATCTCAAAAGTCATGGTTTGGCTTCTAGAATAAAACTGCATTTAAGAAATTACATTTAAATAAAATTCGATTTTTGGTCATATTCATGTTAATATTTTATGACCAAAAATTGACTTGGGCATTGGTAAAAATCTTTCGACTTCCATAACTTCCTCAAAAGTGACCCGATTTTCAAAAGCAATATCTCAAAAGTCATGGTTTGGCTTCTAGAATAAAACTGCATTTAAGAAATTACATTTAAATAAAATTCGATTTTTGGTCATATTCATGTTAATATTTTATGACCAAAAATTGACTTGGGCATTGGTAAAAATCTTTCGACTTCCATAACTTCCTCAAAAGTGACCCGATTTTCAAAAGCAATATCTCAAAAGTCATGGTTTGGCTTCTAGAATAAAACTGCATTTAAGAAATTACATTTAAATATAATTCGATTTTTGGTCATATTCATGTTAAAATTCTAACACCAAAAATTGACTTGGGCATTGGTAAAAATCTTTCGACTTCCATAACTTCCTCAAAAGTGACCCGATTTTCAAAAGCAATATCTCAAAAGTCATGGTTTGGCTTCTAGAATAAAACTGCATTTAAGAAATTACATTTAAATAAAATTCGATTTTTGGTCATATTCATGTTAAATTTTATGACCAAAAATTGACTTGGGCATTGGTAAAAATCTTTCGACTTCCATAACTTCCTCAAAAGTGACCCGATTTTCAAAAGCAATATCTCAAAAGTCATGGTTTGGCTTCTAGAATAAAACTGCATTTAAGAAATTACATTTAAATAAAATTCGATTTTTGGTCATATTCATGTTAATATTTTATAATCAAAAATTGACTTGGGCATTGGTAAAAATCTTTCGACTTCCATAACTTCGTCAAAAGTGACCCGATTTTCAAAAGCAATATCTCAAAAGTCATGGTTTGGCTTCTAGAATAAAACTGCATTTAAGAAATTACATTTAAATAAAATTCGATTTTTGGTCATATTCATGTTAATATTTTATGACCAAAAATTGACTTGGGCATTGGTAAAAATCTTTCGACTTCCATAACTTCCTCAAAAGTGACCCGATTTTCAAAAGCAATATCTCAAAAGTCATGGTTTGGCTTCTAGAATAAAACTGCATTTAAGAAATTACATTTAAATAAAATTCGATTTTTGGTCATATTCATGTTAATATTTTATGACCAAAAATTGACTTGGGCATTGGTAAAAATCTTTCGACTTCCATAACTTCCTCAAAAGTTACCCGATTTTCAAAAGCAATATCTCAAAAGTCATGGTTTGGCTTCTAGAATAAAACTGCATTTAAGAAATTACATTTAAATAAAATTCGATTTTTGGTCATATTCATGTTAATATTTTATGACCAAAAATTGACTTGGGCATTGGTAAAAATCTTTCGACTTCCATAACTTCCTCAAAAGTTACCCGATTTTCAAAAGCAATATCTCAAAAGTCATGGTTTGGCTTCTAGAATAAAACTGCATTTAAGAAATTACATTTAAATATAATTCGATATTTGGTCATATTCATGTTAAAATTTTAACACCAAAAATTGACTTGGGCATTGGTAAAAATCTTTCGACTTCCATAACTTGGTCAAAACTGACCGGATTTTCAAAAGCAATATCTCAAAAGTCATGGTTTGGCTTCTAGAATAAAACTGCATTTAAGAAATTACATTTAAATAAAATTCGATTTTTGGTCATATTCATGTTAAAATTTTAACACCAAAAATTGACTTGGGCATTGGTAAAAATCTTTCGACTTCCATAACTTCCTCAAAAGCTGACCCGATTTTCAAAAGCAATATCTCAAAAGTCATGGTTTGGCTTCTAGAATAAAACTGCATTTAAGAAATTACATTTCAATATAATTCGATTTTTGGTCATATTCATGTTAATATTTTATAAACAAAAATAGACTTGGGCATTGGTAAAAATCTTTCGACTTCCATAACTTGGTCAAAACTGACTGGATTTCCAAAAGCAATATCTCAAAAGTCATGGTTTGGCTTCTAGAAAAAAACTGCATTTAAGAAATTACATTTAAATAAAATTCGATTTTTGGTCATATTCATGTTAATATTTTATGACCAAAAATTGACTTGGGCATTGGTAAAAATCTTTCGACTTCCATAACATCCTCAAAAGTGACCCGATTTTCAAAAGCAATATCTCATAAGTCATGGTTTGGCTTCTAGAAAAAAACTGCATTTAAGAAATTACATTTAAATAAAATTCGATTTTTGGTCATATTCATGTTAACATTTTAACACCAAAAATTGACTTGGGCATTGGTAAAAATCTTTCGACTTCCATAACTTGGTCAAAACTGACTGGATTTTCAAAAGCAATATCTCAAAAGTCATGGTTTGGCTTCTAGAATAAAACTGCATTTAAGAAATTACATTTAAATAAAATTCGATTTTTGGTCATATTCATGTTAATATTTTAACACCAAAAATTGACTTGGGCATTGGTAAAAATCTTTCGACTTCCATAACTTGGTCAAAACTGACCCGATTTTCAATAGCAATATCTCAAAAGTCATGGTTTGGCTTCTAGAAAAAAACTGCATTTAAGAAATTACATTTAAATAAAATTCGATTTTTGGTCATATTCATGTTAATATTTTATGACCAAAAATTGACTTGGGCATTGGTAAAAATCTTTCGACTTCCATCACTTCCTCAAAAGTGACCCGATTTTTTAAAACAATATCTCAAAAGTCATGGTTTGGCTTCTAGAATAAAACTGCATTTAAGAAATTCATGTTAAAATTTTAACACCAAAAATTGACTTGGGCATTGTAAAAATCTTTCGACTTCCATAACTTGGTCAAAACTGACTGGATTTTCAAAAGCAATATCGCAAAAGTCATGGTTTGGCTTCTAGAATAAAACTGCATTTAAGAAATTACATTTAAATAAAATTCGATTTTTGGTCATATTCATTTTAAATTTTAACACCAAAAATTGACTTGGGCATTGGTAAACTCTTTCGTCTTCCATATATATGAAATGGGGTCGCATGCGGCATATGCGCAATTATTTTGTATAACTCATTTATATTTGACAAAGCGACAATGCAGGCGTTGCACTTAATTGCTCTTATAAGAACCATCAATAAATTTAAAGTAAACACATTACAGTAGTGAGGAGGAGTGAGAGTGGGGGAGGGGTGGGTGGGGGGGAGGGTGTGGGTGAGGGGAAGGGGGGAGGTTGAAGAGGGGGAGGTGGAGGACCGGTGGTAAAAAACACGATCGATAACTGCTTTTGATCACTTATGCTGGGCAGAGCCAATGGTCCGTGGCCTGGGTTAGGTACCGGCCACGACCTTAACCACTTGGGAATTACAAGCCCAAACATAAGCAAATGTTTTGCAGCAAACACATTACAGTCTTATTGAAGGATAATAAAGTAGTTTACAAGCGCCCCCATAGATATGATCGCGGGAGGTTAGGGTGTGTGGGGGGGGGGGAGGGGGAAGCAGGTGGTCAGAAATACGATCGATAACTATCATTAGATTGCTTCTCTTTATAACTTATGTACATTTGGCAGAGCAACTACTGCCAATTTTGCAAAGCATTTGTCTGGTTTAGCTATTGGTTACAACATAAACCAGTTGGGAATTACAAGCAAATTTTTTTTTCTTGCATTTGGTTATAGTTTATTTTTTTTAGCATATTTTTAGCTAGCTTATGCGGGCGCTCAAAACCTGGCAACACTGCAGCCATGATGAAAATTGTAAAATGGTAAATTGATATTTAATATGTGCTATCGAAATCAAAGCTGGTTTTGTTTTGTTTTGCCCGTATGTAAAAATCGACCAACCTCCACAATATCCATGATTTCACCTTGTTGTATTGTTCACAATAAACATGTCCATCTATCGAAAAAATAAGTGATTGTTGGAACGTTTGAAAATAGATAAATCATACACGAGCCTGTAAACCAAGCTATATCAAAATACTATTATCCCAATCTCTCCTTCGCTTTTTGCCCCCAAGTACAATCTGCCACTTAAAAAATGCAGCCAGGGGTTGGCTATCCATTGATTGTAGATCCCAAACTTTTTGCCATCAAATCAATGGTGGGCAACACTCAAAAAAGCAAACATTTGTTGAGGTGAGTAGGCGGAATACAGTATAGGTCAAAACTTAAGCACCCCCATAGGATTCATTTTATTAATTTATATCTTCAAAATATCTTGTTCATAAGTCTTAAAGATATAATTTAATAAAAACACACAAATAAAAATAAATTAATTGCTCTGTTTTCGATCCGAACTTTATGCCCTATCCACGGGTTTATAGAAAACGAGATATTGCCCACCATTGCTTTTAATGCCCAAACATACCAACAAATAAAACAGAAAAGAAAGATAGAAAAATCAAACTCTGTTAGCCATTTTGATGGTCATGACCAACTTAACGCTGTTTGCCATTTTCCTCCTATCCCTTCCCCTCCCCTGTTACTCCATGCATGGGTAATAATGCAACAGCAACAACAATATACATATAACAAAAAAAACATTGCACAAATTGATCGGCAAAGCGAAACTGGGAAAAAATAGTTAAGTAATTTGCAGTGAAAAGCGGCCTGAAGTTTGCGTTAGAGAAATTTGTTTTTATTTTTTGCCTTACCTTTTGTTGTTGTTGTTGTTGTTGTTGCAGTTGTTGCAGTTGCATTTGGCACACATAATGTTGCTGCTGCCGCGATCCACATCCGTTAGCTGCCGCAGCCAACGAAGCCGCAATTGCAGCTGCAGCTGCGACTCTTGGCCTATTGCTAGTTGATGCATTAGAAAGTTTTTAAGCTGACATGATGCTGCCAATGCGCTGCTGCATTTCTTTTCTCCACCCCCGCCAATAACCCATTTATTATCTTAGTGAATGTGTACAATTCAACGAGCTGTACATATATACATTTTACATTTACTGTATTATTTTTTCATTTTTCTAAATTTGAGATTCAATAAAGTAAGAAAGTTTAGAATCTCCATCTTGAGACATAAGGCAGTCCATCTAGTTACTCAACAGATTATTAACTAATTTTCTTATTAATTATACTTCATTTAAGTTATCTTTAACTGTTAGATAAAGACTTTCAATATGCAATAGGTTTTCTTTGTAAGTCATTGCTTAGTGCAGGGCGCTAAGGCAAAGGACATCGACTTATTTTGGGGACTCGTGCAATCGTCAAGTCAATGGCCATTTGCTGGGGCAATATACAAAATAAGCAAGAATAAGAAAATTGTGAAATATGTATATTGCTTACGTTACGTGTAATAGAGTTCGCCGGCACCCAAACGAATCACAACAACAACAACAAGAAAAAATCCTTGCGCGTCGTCGCCGTCTGTTGAACTGGCCCCAAACCCCAGTGAAGACGCTTCCGTCGTACAAACTAAAACGCAAAAGTGAAAGGTTATTATAACAATAAGGAGCAGCAGTAGAAGCCACGCCGGCCAATGTCTGGGCTAAGTCTAATAACCTTTCCCTTTCACCGATTCAAACGCAGACAAGGACAACGACGCCCTCAACAGACAAAAAATGGCAAGCGAGCAAGGAGACGAAGTAGAGGTCGTCGTCGGCGGCGCATCTTCCTGCCGTTACTAAACAGCTTCTTATACATATAAATATACATATACACAAAAAAGTGTGTAAGTTTGCGCTAAACTAATAAAATTCACCAGTCGTCGTCTGTCCTGTTAAGTACATAGCACACATACATACACACAATGTTTATATACAAACATTACTCGCATTCGGCTGTGACTATTGCACGAATCACCAGCATGCTTAAGTACGTCCTGCTTATACGCAATACACATAAGCCCGAGTAAATCAAGCGTAGCGTGCATCCTGAGAATGTGAACGTGAGCAATAACAAGCAGACGGGCAGACATTGAGCTGACTGAAAAATATATATAGACAGGAGAGAGAGGGAGAGAGAGCAATAGAGTAACACGCACAGTGGCGCATAACTAACAAGTTAATTAAGAGATTATATATTATATGTTAACTGCATATCGTCAATTGATTAATGTCATACATTCAAAGCATCAAATGCACATCTTGTCCAGAGCCAAAACCTGTGCTTATTTTTAGCTGTTAGTATCATTTTAATAAACAATTAAACAAATCAAATTATAAAGGAAAACTAAAATAACTAAAATAACCCTTTTAAGTGCTTTCCTTAAGCGCACACAACGCATTACTTAATTATTTACAAATTTAATGACACTTTGTTCCACTGTAAGTCTGTCGATGGCTCTCCGCCAGGCAAATGTCATTGCACGACGCTAGCCTGCTTAACCTTGAAAGTTTAGCTTCCAAGTTGGTAAAGGCAATACGCAAAATAAGGACGAGCAAGGGACAGACTGAGAGTGAAGTAGATAGCAGAGAAAGTGTGAGAAGTTCATCTATGCAGTCGATGGCCTTTTCAATTGACTCATAGTGGCGTTTCGTTTTTGTTTTTCATTATCAAATTCTATAAGTACACATAACAGTACATATGTACATATTTAAGCACAAATGTAAGGTTCATACTTATCATTTTCATATCGAACAAAAAGATCGAAGTAGAGCAATAAATGAGAGCTTAATATCAGGTCGAATATCCAACACAAAAACTAAGCATCAAAAAAAAAAAAAGAAACAGAAACATAGCGCAGCATATCAATTGACTTGGCCAAACAAAAAAAAAAGAGAAAGCTGGCCGACCGTTAAAGAACACTAAGCACCTAACGTTGAGATGGGGACAACTAACAACAAAAACAACACAACATAAAATTACCGACAGCAAAGACGGGCAAGAAATAATGAAAACTGGGTCGGTACGCTGCTGCGCCAGTTGCAAGCGAACTAAATTCGTTTCGAACATGTTCGAGCTTGCCTGTGTCTGATTGCTGCAGTTTTATCAAACTTGTTGTATGCAGCCCACATGCACATGTGTTGATGTGAACATGCATGCATACATGTGCAATTGATCTATACACAGGGCGGACTTTTCGAGCTTTGGACCTTACAGCGTCGACATTCTTAGAGCTCAGAAGTTGAGCGCGTTCGTGGTTGCAGGAAGCAGCAGCAATCTTTTCGTAGTTTCTCGGCATTTCAGTCGGTGCTAATTTCATTCAATTTGTACCATTTATCGGCAATTAACCAAAATAAATTACGCTATTTAAGGCACTAAAACATTTACGTATTAGTTTCTATGGTACATATGTACATACATATGAACGCGCGTGCAATAGTTTTAAAAGCAAAAGTTCTGGCATAGGCTGCCAACAGCCACGCCCACGTCAACGAAAGTGAGCGCAACCAAAAAGGCGCGAGCAAAACAAAATACCAAAAATATATATGCATGTAAATAAGTATAAAACAAACAGGTAAAGCACACACAGACACATAAAATGCAGAAATGCATAATAATGCATTAATTTGTTTATAGCTACCTTTTTGTATTTTTGTTATTCTATGTCTTGTTTTAAAAGTTCCCTGCTTTCAACAGTTATGTGGCTAAATACATACATATGTACATTTATACATTTGTGTACATGACTCTCCCACTATTTTTTTCATACATTTTCTCTCTTTTTTTTCTCATCTGACACTCTCTTAACACTGAGTCACTCCTTCGCCGACGGCGCTGCTTTTATTTGTCCTCTGGATTTGATCGTTTCACTCCAAAAAAGAGCTGCTCAGAAGGTTCATTCATAAACTTATAATGTTTTCCTGCCGGCTTCAGATAAAAGCGCAACAAACACAATAACACTAAATACAAGTTCGACAGACGTCGACGAAGGCGTCATTCGATTCGCGATTACACGAAATTCTCTCACGCGGAAGTCGTTGGACTTGACAACAACAACTACGACAATAAAAGTAACAACGATGCAATGTCGCGTTGGTGGCCATTATTATGTATGTACATATGTATGTACATATCATTGGATAAGTTGTTCCTTTGTTTCGCAATTATTTGTGAATATCTACATAACAATAATCATGTCTGTATGCATACATACATATACATATCATACATATTTATGTGGTGATTAATTGCAAGCATTAAATGTGTAATGCATACACATATTTTACTCTCAAAGATTTAGTGTTGAATAATACAGGCAGCACATACACATGTATGTCAGATTGGTTCGCATCGAACTTCTTAATCATGTACCATAACTATCGGTTGAAAGATGACTTTTTGTATTATATTTTATGTACACACATATGTATGTATATTGAACTTACTTATCGTTTTGAAATTACAAATATTCCTAATTAGCAGTTATCTAATAAACATTGTTTGTATAACATGTATGTAGCCTTATTTACCTTTATGATACATATGTACAAACTTATGTACATACATATATGTACTTAGGACTGCGAGCTCAACGATCTCAAGGTCTTGCGTCAGAATCACATGTTCGAAATGTTGTGTGGGGTCAGGCAAATGCGAAAACGAAACATATGCATGTATACAGGCATACATATGTAATTTTATTTGTGTATGAATGCAAACACACCTACATACATACATACACACATACATAATACACCTGGTGTTGGCCGAGCCTTAAGACCAAATACAAACACCGACACAAAGAATGAAATTGACGTAGCTGTTGTTTTTTTTTTGTTCTTGTTATTGTTCTTATAACTCCCCACATTCGTCTGTGTGTGTGCGTTTGTGAGTATCTGTTTTGCCGAGTATTCTTCCCCGCCATTCAGTTGCTACTGCACGATCGGCAGAAGGTTCAAGGCCAACGCCAGAAAGGTTCAAAATGCTCATGGCATGCATGTGTGTGTGTGTTCGTATGTGTTTGTGTGTGCAGAGAGCCAGGCATTTCAAAAAACAAACAAAAATGAACGAATGCCTTTGTGAATTTCACCACGCCCACATACTTACATACATATACATACACAAAAACATAAAGGAATCATATCACTGTGCTGTTGACCAACGATTAGTATGACGCTTATGTAATACAATACTACACTACATGGGGGCGCAGATAAAGGCACAGCTTGGAGCTCCAGGCTAAATACATATATGCAAATATATACACACACACACACTCATAAAGATGCATACAAACAGACATATTTATTTATAAGCTGCGTGTGTATGTGTGTGTGTGTGTGTGTGTGTTTGACAAGACCACATTCTAGATTACATAAAGCTACAACACAGTTGTCTACAACAAGATCAGACAGCAGCAATGGCAGACAGAAATGCAGTCCGCACAAATATTCTCACTCGCCGTCTCATGCATACACACACATCCATAGGCGCATGCTCGAGTGCAAAAATGTTCTGTTTTCGCAAGCCCAAACAGCGCAGTCAACGCCGCTGCTGCTGGATGCGTATGAGTGTGTGTGTGTGTGTTCGGTTTGTATTCGTGCGGCCGCAGAGTTAATGCACTCCAAAGAGAAGTTCAAGGCTGAACAAATCAGTCGCTCGCTCAACGTTGTTCATGTTCATGGCGTCAAGGCATACACACACACACACACACTTATACGCACATATCCAGGCCAGAGTGAGCACACACTGTTTTTTTTATTTGTGTATATATTAATGTCTGAGTATTTGTTTGCAATAAGATAATTTTTCTGCAGTGCTATACAAGAACCAACATCAAGAATATGAAAAGCAATAAAATTTAACTCATTGGTATACGCAAATACACATACATACATACTTACAAATTGGTGATACATACTTACAAAGTATTTATTACATTATTTAAATAAGATCATTTGTATACACGTATACATACATACATTTATGTTTGCATTGAGCGAACCCTTACAACACATGCATTCGGTTCCATGACTAAGTCACGCCAACATACATACATATATATTAAATACTTACATACATACACACATGAATAAATTCCTGACCATCAGCAACTGTTAAGTTATTCAAGTTACTATTGCGTGGATTCCAAATAAACTTGAGAGTATTTCTATGTCGATCAACCCTTTAGCTTTGAACTTTTCAAATTAAATTTAATGCTATGATAACTGCACATAGCAACAAGATATTGAATGCATTTCCCGTTAGTCAACGAAAATTTCCTAATTAAGCTAATGACTCAATATTTGTAAACATGCTCATAATTTTTGAGTCTGCCATCGAAAGGTCATGCATAACCATTGATTTTCTTAATTACTTGTTATTGCATTTGCCTTGGTCAACAAGCAAACATAAAAAAAAAACCATATGTTTGTGTTAATAAACATATCAATTATCAGCTAGTCATAATAAAACGTTTAGGTCACGATGTGTCTATCGGTCGATGCCACGGCTGCAAAAGTTCATGTATGTACATACATACATACATATGTATACCCATATGTATGGTAAACAGTACATAATTTATATTGCATGCAAAGTTCAAGTTTTTTTGGGCGCAACAGCTTAAGTTCGTTTTGTTTCGTTGTGTGTTCGTTCGTTTCGGTTCGTTGTGTTTGGTTTCGTTCTTGTTGTAGCTGTCGTTGTCGTTGTTATTGGCACATTTGCTCAGGCTGCAACTGCGCAAATTGTTTAACAGAACGGAGAGCAGGAGCGCGTGATTAAGAGAGATTAAGCGGGTGAGTGAGAGAAAGAGTGACAGAGGAGGTGGGCGAGGGGGAGCGCGTGTGGAAGAGCAAGCAACGTTTTATTCTGGTTTATTGAATGACCAATCAACCTACTGCTTGTATGCGGGCTGAGACTGTGACTGCAGCTAGGGATTGTGGAACTGTGGAATGAGAGAAGGGGGGGAATGTGGAGGTTTGGGGCCTGTCCCTGCCATCTGTCGTCGTTGCTCTAAATTTAGCATTTCTGTAGAATTCTGTGTGCGCTGCCTGCGCCGTTGGCATTTTTTCTCCTACATGCATACATATATATATAGGCAAAAAGGGATAATACGTTGTTGCTTGACTGCTTGCCTGCCTACCCGTTCTAGGCATGGTAAATAAATACATAAACACTTGCAATTACATGCACATTAACATATTCATATACATACAAATGTATATGAAAAAGTATGTAACCGTATGCATGTAATTTGCACATGTGCTTTAAGAGTGTGTGGGTTGTGTTCTTATTGTGCATGCATTTTGTTTTTGGTTTTCTGTTGCCCTGCTGCGCATTTCGTTCTTATTCTTATTCTTCGTTTATTTCGTAATAATCGCAACATCCGCTGCGAGCGTGGAGCTGACTTGTCTTTCTCGCTCTCGCTCTCTCGCCCGCTCTTGCTTTCGCTCTCTTCATTGCTGCTAAAAGACAGCGTTCTTTGTTGGCAAGAAGATTGCGACTCTGATCTTGCAATTTTTATTATGATTTTGTTTTTTTCTTCTGTGCGCTTTCTTATCGCTGCATGCATTATATAATTGCATTTAAAAGTATATTGTCTGTATGATCGCTGAGGGTCAAAATAATAAGTATAAATATTTAATGGGGAGTAGAAATATCTGCATTTCTTTAATTTAGAAAATAATAAAGTAACTAGTGCAAATTGTTCAAGTTTTCTATTTGGCAACTGGTAGTAAGTAATAGCATACAATAATGGCGACAAATTGTAACTGTAGAAGCAACAACAATAGCACACACAACAAGCAAAAGAAATTTGGAAAGTTTGTTAGTTGCTGAAATGCATATGTAATTCATTTGGCCCGTTCGACGACGTACAGTTGACACATTAGCAGCAACGATAGACGACAAACAAACATACATACATACGTACAAACAATTGCAAAATGGCCGACTTAAGAATGAAGTCGCAGCCAAGTGAAAAGCCACTGCGCGAAAGCAAATAGCCGATCGTTAAGAGAGGCGAACGAGAGAAGAGAGGCAAGTGTAAGAAGATGTTGTCAAAACAACAAATAAAGCGCATTGTGCAAAACTTTTACCCTGGCCGCGGTCTTGCTGTGGTTATTGACACCGCATATGTATGCGTAGCTTCTACTCTGCAAGAAGAAAAATTAATTAAACAATCAATTGGCGTAACACTTTCTCTTCTTAAGCAATAAAGAAAAGAAAGAAATGAAAAAGAAGACCGAAACAGAAGATCTTTATAATGTTTATTATAGCCGTTGAATTAATGAGGAATGGGCGTAAGTGAACGTTCTAAACCGGTGTTGTCTCTTGCAACCGTAAGTAACACTCGCATTAAAAATATTATTTTCACCAGCTCAAATGTAGAACAATCGTCAAACAACACACACACGAACGCATGCAGACAACACAAACGAAAGCTTAAAGCAACACACAGCATGTTTGAGCCGCAACCTGCATGAAAGAGCATCAGAGCCAAAGCCGGGCACTAGGTAAGCGAGAGCAACTCATAAGTCAACCGGTTTCTTGTGCTCTGAATTTGAAATTCGGTTTGTGTGTTGTGAGACGGAGGCAGCGAACAGAGCGTCGGTGAATGATGACGCTGCTTGAGCTTTGTTACGTTCTTGAGCTGATCTTGCCGCAGCAGAAGTTTCTTTTCAAAGCAACAATGCTTGTGTGTGTGAGTGTGTGTGAGTGTGTTTGAGTCAGTGCGCTGTTGTTGCGGCTGCTGCCACGCAAGGTAAATACACAAATCCGTTATTTGACCCAATTCTAAACTGGAAACGAAAGACGAAAAACTTCAAGCCCAAAAATAACAAAAAGAAAGAAAGAAACAAACATAAAACAACGTTGCAGCGACAGAACGTTAACGTCAAGAGAGCCGCGAATACATGCATACATGTATGAGTTGGCGTTTGTGCTGTCACTGCTGTAAGTGTGTGAGTGTGTATGTTTCTTGCGTGAAAGTTTCGTAATTACATGTTGTTTTTGTGTTTGTTAATCGTGTGCTCTGGCGGCCTACTTTAACGGAGAAAGTAAGAACGAGCCGCGCTCGCTCGCTCAGTGTTGTTGTTGCCCTTCCTTCTTTATTATCATTCTTATTGTAATTGATTACATAAGACGAAAATCTTGTCCGCTCTCTTTTGGGGTACGCTTCGTTAACGTTGCGTAGCGTTGCGTTGCGACGACGTCTAACCGACAAACTGACTGACTAACTGACTAACTGACTGAGCGACCTATTGATCGTCGCTCTTACAGTTCTTATTCTCAGCTGGCTGACGACATAACGGTATTGTGGACTCAAAATGTATCTATAATAATGCTGTTTACCTAATTCTGAAAAACTTGTTTCGTTTTTGTCTCTCGTTGCGCTTATCGCGCTCTGTATGCTTTGTGTACCATTTTCACCGCTTTTTATTTGGCCTAATTAAGTTCTCTATGTAAATGTAAGAATGTTTTGTTTGTGTGGGTGCTAAGTTAATATTTCTTACATAATTGATTACACTTTGAGGTTATGATTCGATTAGAAAATGTGGTTATTTATTAAAAACGAAATATTTAGATGAAAACTTTGATTGTTAAACTTTATTAACGAAAATAATAATAAGTAAATATAAAATATTATTTGTTAATGTATTTGTGTTGCCTTTCCCCATTTAAGAATATTTTACAGCATGGAAAAATATAATTTTGGTATGAGTTAAACTGAATGTAAATGCCAAGTCCTTTTAGCTGTTTGATATTAATGAAGTTTCTTGCTCTTCTCAAACATCAACGTCTCGGTTATTGCATTTGTCTAATGAACAACCGTTAATATTTAGGCTAAAATAGTTGGCCAATTAGCGGCTTGACTTTAAGCCACAATTGTAAAAATATTATGTGAAATTCTAATAATAAATTCATTGCGTCAAAAAAGAAAGCAACGCAATAAGCATGTCATGACACGTTCGTTGTTATTGCTGTTTTTGCTTCTGAGCTTTGCCGTCGCTGTCGCTGCGTACATTGACTTTCCATTCTTTTACGCGGGGTTGGAGGTGGACACAATACTTGACATATGTTTTTGAGCGTATTTACTTTCATTATGCTAATTTACATACATTGTATCTACAAACGAAATTAAGAAATAATAAGTTAGAAAAAAGTACATACTTATTTACTTACTTATCTATGTAAGCATTATCAACCCAAAAATATTATAAAATTATTGAACATACATTGCTTTAATACGAAAAATATAAACAAACAAAAACAAAACTTAACGCCACGCAAAAGCTGCAAGACAAAAAGAAAGCAGAAAGCAGCAGTTTGTTGTATTGCGCGTAGATCTTTCTACAAATCGCGCGTGAGTTCTGCACGACGCAAGAGAGAGAGAGAGAGAGAGCCCCCAATTATTATAGCACTGCTCTTCTCTCTTTCACTCTGTCGCCTCTCTTTTACTTTTGACTCACACGTAAACACACACACATGAGCTTCATTTTTTTTTTGGCTGTGCAATCGATCATTGAACTTTGGTTGTGAAAACTAGAGCAAGACCCAAATTTCTACAAAGCTTTCGAGTCTTTGACATCGGATTGCTGTACATTTGAGCACGTATTTTAGTATGTATGTATGTGTGTGTATGCTTGCTGCTACTTTGTTAGTGTTATCAGCTTCCTTCTCTGTTGCTCTCACTGTGCGATTGCGTTAACGGCTGCTGCTTTCTTTCTTTTGGTCGCTGCGATTGCGTTCGCTGTTTATGTCAAGTGATTTCTCAAGTGCTGCTTCTCTCTTCTTGTGTTGTGTGATAAAAAGAAACCAACTCGGAATTTTGTGTATTATGATAAGCGTTAAGAAAAAAACAAATGTCTGTATTTGTGTACATATTTGTTAATGTGTGTCAAAAATGAAAATATCAAATTAAGAATTCATAAAGAATTAAAATTACAAATTGTTATCAAATGGCTAAGTGGATAACAGTAAATATTTATATTAGAGCAGTATATACGTCACACACACGCACACACACACAAATGCTTGCATGCACACAACAGACTCTCCACCTTTCACATATGTGTGTAACTTTGGCGTGAAAGTTATAAGCCAACACTTTTGTTGTTGTTGTTGAGATTTTCGGTTCGGAATGCCAGAATGGCAGAGGGGGGACCATAGAGGATGAGTGCGAGCGAGCAAATGAGTGAGTGAGTAGAGCTGACTGCGTGTGCGTCTACGGGCAAGTTCATTCACATTTGCACTCATTACTCGGCCAAAGCCAAAGCCAAAAAGCACAAACCAACGCCAACGCCAATGCTGACGCCAACGTCGACGTCGCTGCTCTTGAAATTGAAACTGTTGTGGACAGTCGACACAAAAAAAAGAACTGTAAGCAGTGTTGCCAGTGTTGAAAAAAATAAGCTAGAACAAGCTAAAAAGTAAGCTACATATATCCAAAAGCAAGAAAAAAATGCATGTAATTCCCAACTGGTTCATGTTGTAACCAAAAGCTAACCCAGACAAATGCCGCGGACCTTTGGCTGAATTCATCAGTAGTTGCTTTGCCCAATATAAGTTATCAAGAGCAGCAATCTATTGATAGTTATCGATAGTATTTCTTACCACCTGCCCTCCCTCTCCCCACCTCCCCCCTCCACATACCTTCAGGTCTGGTGAGGCGCTTGTAAGCTACTTTATTTTCCTTCAATAAGACTGTAATGTGTTTGCTTCGAAACATTTACTTGTGTTTGGGCTTGTAATTCCCAACTGGTTATACCACTAAACCATACCTTACCCAGACAAATGCCTCGGCCCATTGGCTGTGTTCAGCAGTAATTGCTCCGCCCAAGTGAAGTTATCAAGTGCAGTTATCGATCGTAT
Source organism: Scaptomyza flava (assembly GCA_030179655.1). Classification (NCBI taxonomy): domain Eukaryota; kingdom Metazoa; phylum Arthropoda; class Insecta; order Diptera; family Drosophilidae; genus Scaptomyza; species Scaptomyza flava. The sequence continues at coordinate 15,087,957 of JARNME010000029.1, forward strand.
TTCTACCCACCTGCCCTCCCCCACCTCCCCACTCCCCCCTCACCTCACCCCCCCCCTCCCTCACCAAACCTTCAGGTCTGGGAAGGCGCCTGTAAACTACTTTATTATCCTTCAATAAGACTGTAATGTGTTTGCTGCAAAACATTTACTTGTGTTTGGGCTTGTAATTCCCAACTGGTTATACCACTAAACCATACCTTACCCAGACAAATGCCTCGGCCCATTGGCTGTGTTCAGCAGTAATTGCTCCGCCCAAGTGAAGTTATCAAGTGCAGTTATCGATCGTATTTCTACCCACCTGCCCCCCCCCCCTCACCCACTACCCCCCCTCCCCTTCACCCACTCTCCCACTCCCCTCACCAAACCTTCAGGTCTGGGGTGGCGCTTGTAAGCTACTTTATTTCCTTCAATAAGACTGTAATGTGTTTGCTGCAAAACATTTACTTGTGTTTGGGCTTGTAATTCCCAACTGGTTATACCACTAAACCATACCTTACCCAGACAAATGCCTCGGCCCATTGGCTGTGTTCAGCAGTATTTGCTCCGCCCAAGTGAAGTTATCAAGTGCAGTTATCGATCGTATTTCTACCCACCTGCCCCCCCCCCCCCCTTCACCCACTCCCCCCCCCCCTTCACCCACTCCCACCCCCCACCAAACCTTCAGGTCTGGGAAGGCGCTTGTAAACTACTTTATTATCCTTCAAAAAGACTGTAATGTGTTTGCTGCAAAACATTTACTTGTGTTTGGGCTTGTAATTCCCAACTGGTTCAACCACTAAACCATACCTTACCCAGACAAATGCCTCGGCCCATTGGCTGTGTTCAGCAGTAATTGCTCCGCCCAAGTGAAGTTATCAAGTGCAGTTATCGATCGTATTTCTAACCACCTGCCCCTCCCCCCCCCCCTTCACCCACTCCCCCCCTCCCCACACCAAACCTTCAGGTCTGGGGTGGCGCTTGTAAGCTACTTTATTATCCTTCAATAAGACTGTAATGTGTTTGCTGCAAAACATTTACTTGTGTTTGGGCTTGTAATTCCCAAGTGGTTTAGGTCGTGGCCGGTACCTAACCCAGGCCACGGACCATTGGCTCTGCCCAGCATAAGTGATCAAAAGCAGCTATCGATCGTGTTTTTTACCACCTGCCCTCCACCTCCCCTCTTCAACCACCCCTCTTCACCTCCCCCCTCTTCACCCTCCCCCCTCTTCACCCTCCACCCTCTCACCCTCCCCACTTTACACCACCCCCTCTTCACCCACCCCCTCTTCCCCACCCCCTCTTCACCCTCCCCCTCTACAACCTTCCCCTCTTCACCCACCCCTTCTACACCCATCCCCTCTTTACCCACCCTTTTCACCCACCCCCTCCTCCCCACCCCCTCTTCACCCTCCCCCTCTACAACCATCCCCTCTTCACCCATCCCCTCTCCAACCATCCCCCTCTTCACCCCTTCCCCTCTTCCAACTTCACCGCTTCCCCACTTCCCCCTAACCCCATCTACTTACCCCCTTCCCCACTACCCCCTTTCCACTTCATATAAGTATTTATCGTTTGTTTTAATTTTACTATAATGTGACAAGTTGTAGCTGTGAAAAATAATTAGTAAGTATAATTATAAAATTTAACAATTCTGAATCTGTGATTTTAACTCATCAATGTTAGATATATTGAAATATTTTTATTAATTCATATAAATTTTTATGGGCTTGCAGCATATTGCCGACTGTAGAAATTGTTATAGTTTTTAGTGTTTCAAAGTTATTGGGAAGTCTGAAATTGAAAAGAAGAATATAATCTATATTGTGTCAAGTTGATGCATAATTCTTAAATAAAGAAACATGTATCGCGGAATAATTGTTGATAAATTATATTAGGCATTTTTGCAACATTGACTTCTATTCACTTTCACTTCTCAATTCCAATTCAGCCCATTATCGATGACACTATCGATTAAATACCAATTCATATTCATATTGATTAAATTACGTTACAATCGGCTTTACATGAACAAGCTCCGATATTTATGCTGTGGAACACTTTAATTTTATGAAATATTTCTTTCAAGTCACGAAAATAATTTATAATAATATATAATTGAAAAATGCTAGATTTATAGCTCTAAGCTATTTGCAAATTATATAAGCTATTCCATTTTCAAATATGCTAGATCTAGCCTGAAATAAGCTAACCTGGCTACACTGACTGTAAGGGTCGCGGCATATGTACACACACACACACACACACTCAAACAATAGTAAGTTCGACAGCGAACAGCGATGCAGGCAATGTTCGATGTTAGGACAATAGAAATATACTAGATCATCTGGCATTGCGTAGATTTGAGCGTTGTCCGTACTACGTAGTGGGTGGACCCATGCCGTTTTGTATGTGTCTACTACGTCAGCACAACCCCTACCCATATTACCAATCAATTACTCGGGTCGTGTTAGCAACGTGAGAGCACACGACAAACGATGTACAATTTTCCCAATTCGCTTGCCTAACGAAACCATCACTTGTTTAGTTGTAGGCCAGTCCGCAATTACATCGAACTTGGCCGTGGATGTCACGTTTGCCGCCTGGTACGACAACTCACGTTTTTTCCAGCAGCACAGCAAGTCTCGCAACGTGTCGCACTGCAAACAGGTTGGAACATGTTGCGTGTGCCGAACGAATAACGTAATGCAATGACAAGCAGCGCTGCTACATTGGAAAAGGGTAGTCAATTGGGAGCAGAGAGTAGAGTGGCAGGGTGTAGAGGAGTTAGGTATGGCTGTTGACTGCCGTGTGTTGATTTGGTAATGCCACAAGAAACGTTTTCTCACGTTGCACACCCAGCTCAAAACTCTCCAGAAAAATCGTTTGCTTTGAAACGCTTTCGAGGTCAAATTGGATGGGTGAACAACATTTTTTGGCTTCTTTTCTTTTGATCATGGCTTAGAAAAGTTTTCTAGCTTGTCGTGCTAGTTACTAGAACAAAGTATTTTACATGCCAACATACATTCTTTGAAGAAAAAAGAAATGAAAAAAAAAATAACTTCTATTTCAAAGCAGCTCAGCTTAATGATGATGAAGTTTAACAACCCAATTAGTGGCATCCAACTTTCCAGGCAAAAATTGGGTCATTCGCAACTGCGTGGACATAAAAACGAACAGTTTTAAAAAGTTGAATAATAGTTGAAAATAAAAGTTCTAATTTAATTTTTTATCAACTTAACAGTTACCAGTTCTTGGTTCAATTATTAGAGATCGTTAAAATTTAATTAGATCCGCTTGAATTTATCTTTAATTTCGAATAGGAAATGAAAACGCTTAGAAATTGAGGTTCTTCAGAAAGATTTCGTTAAGAAATGTCTAAAAATTCCGTTAAAATCGTTCACTGCTGCCAATTAACAAGGAATATCTTATTATTCGTAATGTTATGATCTTAAACTCAGAATTTTAAAGCTTTAATATAATTAAAAACAAATGTTTTCCTTACTTTTTTCAATACAATTACTAAAATTCTTGCAAATCTATGAGAATGCTTAGGTTAATGTCATTTATTTGTTACTCAATTTAAGTGTTATTTGCCATTATCGAATTTGTCTAATCAAAAGCGGATTTATAACTGTACTTTATAGCCACATACATTGTTGCAAATCAAGCAACAAGTTATGACTAAATCGATAATGCTAACAAGCAATTTCTATCCATCTGTACTTAAAATTCAATAAATTATTACAATAAATATGAAACTTTTTACAATGTTTGCAATATTCTACAACCAATAATAATGTTTAAACGTTTTTTTTTACAAATTATTATAATAATAGGTTATTAAAAACTATTGAGTAAACATATTTATTGCAATGTGCTAACAGAGAGGGTTGTTACAGGGGCAGCAAGAGAAAAAAAAACCTTAGGTCGGGAGACATTATGTAAGATTTGAACAAAGCATGACTAAGTGATTGACTGTCCGACTGACTGGCAGACAGACTGATTAATTTGTTTACTTGGGGAATAAGTACTAAAATACATATACATATACATATGTGATAACAGAATGTCAATGTGTATAGAGGAATGTGTGAAAAGTGTTTGTACTGATAATGATTGCCTAACAAAAGAAAACGGAACAAAAGTCGCGACTGATAAAGTAAAAGAAAAATTCATTTCTTATCCACGTTTGTAAGACTTGTAAATATTACTTACTATGCCTAAAATATTTATATATACCATTATATTAGAAATTCTTTTTTCATTATATGCGAAACACTTGTGATAACATTTGTACAAACAATAACAAAGCAAATGTGTAATCGAATCTTAAATAACTTTTACAATAGATTCGATAATGCAAATAAACTTAATTTTGTATCCAAATGAAGTTTGGCATTTACCAACACTGCTATTTTTTTAACTTTATTAAGTAAGTTTCCTTATAAAGTTTATTTCTTAAGAACTTCAAGAAACTTAAGAAAGTAATTCAACTCTTAAATCAATACTGATAAACTCTTAGCAATATTATAATAATCAGTCGATTAATTAATTATTATTTCATCGATAATTGAATATCATAACTGCGTAATTATTTATATGGCTACAAGGTAATAATTAATTTTCCACACCAGAGATATATATATATTTTTATTCATCTAGGATACACTTTGTTGTGGCGAGCGGGGTGTGACTTGTATAACTAATTTATGTGATTACAAAATCAAGTTAACAAGTTGAATACAGATAGGTACACGTGAGGCACTTCGCTCACGTGGTGGCATCATACTTGAACATGAACTAAGTACCTAAAGCTTCATCCGAAATGCCGCAAGCAAAATTCGGTGGAGAGAGTGTTTGTCAAGAATAAGAACCTATTGAACCAATTGGCTCAGGTAATCAGCTGCGAAAAAGCTTTGCTCACGTTGTGGGGTAGTAGGGGTGGGGGGGTCATATTGTTACGCTTTTACAATGTGCACACATACGCATATACATATAAATTTATATTTGTTTGTATGCGTTTGTGTGTTTCTGTGTTTTGTATATAGCAAAGACGTCAAAGTGTTACGAAACAGCAAACGTAATACAAGCTATCGACAGTAAATGGCTGGCCACGCTCAGCTCAGCTCTCCTCCTCCGCCTCGCAACCCCATCAGCTGTCCCATCAAACTCAAACGATTGGCTCTGTTTATACTTGATACTTGCATGTTGTTGGTGTTGGTCACGTGTCCGCCAATGTGCTGTCGAACAGTGCAACGCTCCCGCGACATCAAACTCACATGTTCGAGACTTGAGTTTGCCTATGGAAATAAGAATTTGTTGCGCTCTTTATTCATATTTGCTGCTTGTTGTTGTTGCTGTTGGTGTTGTTACTGCTGCTATTGCTATCATTCCCATTGTTATTGCCATTGAGATTGGCTTAAGTAATAAAAATAAAAATGCAGCAACGACAACTATTTGGACTAGCTGTGGTGCGGGATGTGGGGCTTAATGCGAATTAAGTTAGCTGTGAAACTGAAAAGACATTGATTTCAGTTACATGCAAACACATTCATACATGTATATTCTAGTTGTTGCTGTTGCTGTGGTTGTAGTTGCGCTCGCAACGTGCTTTCTGCTTAATAAACAAAATGTAAGGGTTGCCAAGTGGTTGACTAGCAAATATCCTGCAGTTTATGTTATAACAGATGATCGAAAATATTTTGCAATGTGATTTTACTAAAAATGGTTAAAGTAAATTAATAAAAATATAAAACCAAATAACGATTGAAGCCAAGTCCTTATAATATTATTTTGACAGATAAAAACAAAAATATTTAAATATTTGTTATTCCCAACTCAATGTTTTGAAAATAAATGGGAATATATTTTTTAAAATCTCTTATATTTTACAAAGTTTTTCAATACTCTTACCACCAATATACTCCATATTTGAATACCTAATATCAAGAATGAAATATGCAAATTAATATTAATTTGTAATGCTGTTGCATTTGTTTAATATTTATTATTGAATATTTGCCGATTCGTTTATATTTAGATGTATTTGTATGTATGTATGTATATATATATTTATTTATTGGTCATTTTGTCACTCACTCAGCTAGTGGCGATTATTATATAATGCTGTTTCTGAGTTATTGGGCTTACGAAAGCGCTGCTAAATAAGATGTGCACTTAGCAAATATACAACAATATATCATACGATCGTGTGAAAATGTGTGCATGTACGATTGCCAAATCCAATCATTGCATTACATCATGTTTTGTTCAAAGCTAGAACACAGTGATATATATATATATATATATGTACATATACAACTTTAACCCATTTTATAAGCAGTAATTAGACACAGCGAACGTAATGAGGTATTTAAATTACTTTCTGAAAACCTTTCCTAAACATTATAAGTGCAATTTTACTTAAGAGAAGAAGAGAGTTCTATATAGAATATATATTATGAATTTTTCTCAAAACAAATGTCTAATGAATATTCCAAAATAACAAAAGATCAATAAATATGAACTCAACTTGGTTGAATGTTTTAATTTTAATTATATTTAGTTAATCAGTTGGTTAAATAATATAGAAAATGGGCGAAAAACGATACAACCCAATTTTTGTAATAGTTTTCATACCTTCTAGTTGGGGAAAGTTCAAAAATCGTTTGGTTCTTCGAACAAACCCAACTTTAAACTCAATTAAATGCATGCATAATTTGATTAAGTTCTTATTCAATTGACACCGACTTTGTTTTTGGGATACTTATTTTTTGTGTAAGTCGCTTGCGTCACCGCAAGACAACAACAACAACAACAACAAGGCAGAATATTGCAACGCAAAATATACAAGCAAACAAAAAAATATAATAAAAGCACCTTCAGTCTTTATCGCTGTCATCGTGTTCGTCACTGTCCCCCCCACCGTTGACACCTCTCAACAGGCAACCAAACCCAACAACACTTAACAGCCAGCACCCCGCCAATAGCAACCAACATCGAACATAAGGCACACGGCATAGTCACGTTCTAGTTTTCCAAATGTGCAGCTCAAAATGTTTCTCAGATTGACGCTGATTACTCAACAAGAGAATGAAACGGCAATGTGATCGGCTGCAACGCGCAATAGGTAAAGCAGCGTTGTCGTTGTCGTTGCGACTCCAACCAAATACCAAGCACTTAAATTTCACTTTTACTCGTAGAGCGCAGAGCTGGTTCTTGCCGCGAACATGTTCGTAGCTTTGTTCGATGTTCGAACACAGTCGCGTGTCGCTACTGCGTGCAGCGACAACGTGACCGGGGCTGCGTTTGGACTGCGGCTGTCGAGTGAAATGCTTTTACAAATTCAATTGCGATTCAGCATTCGTTCGAAGCGGTTGTGAATGCGCTCGCGAATCGCGCTTATATAGTGAATGAAGTGCAATTCTACTACCACTACAAATACTACTTACTACTAGCTAGATAACAAAACCCAGACAACAAAACCTGCAATAGTGAACAAACCGTTAACAGTGTTTATGACGTTCGCACAACAAAATATCAGCTAGTTAAAACTGTTAAAAAATAAAAACAGAAGAACTTTCTCAACGGAATAAAAATTCCAAGTGCATCAAAGAAATTAATCCCAAACTTTAAAATCAAAGTCAAATCATTACCGTTAAAGCGAAATAGCATCGCCAACGTAATGCTGGGATAATTAAAATTGTGATTTAAAACAAACACTAGAAAACATTATGTCGATAGTGTGCCCGTTAGAGCAAAAGGTGAACATATTCCAAGAGACTGCAGCAGCCACAAATTTGTTTATACTCAAGAACAACTACAAGTTTATTAACAACATTAACAACAACAACTGCACGGATAAACTGTACAGCAGCAGTTCAACAAAATACAACAATAATATCAACAACAGAAGTCGCTATACGCAATATACAAAGGCGGCAACAAAACATAAAGCACAATGTAAGTGCAACAACAAAATACATACATATTAACATACATAAATATATCAAAAGAACAGTGCCATAAGTTGCTTATTTGTTATTAGTTAACAACGCAAAACAAAAAAGTCATGCGAAATTAATAGAGAGCACAGAAGGAGAGAGCTAGGGTGAGAGCGCATCAGCAGAGCGCTTAGTCACGTTGTTTTTGTGAATTTCGACACAGGCGACAGCGACTGCAGCAGTGTTCAAAGCACCGCGCAGCTTTCGTCGACGTCGCCGTCGTCGTCGTCTGTTGCTTTTAATTTGTACCAAAAAAAAAAATGTCGGCGTAGGAGTCGTAGGGGTTGCCGGCAGCAGCGACGCTGGCAGCGTCTGGCTGCTGACGTGAGTAAGCCAGTTTATGGGCAAATGAGAATAAATGTGTGCGTGTATGTGTGAGTGTGTGACTTTTGTGTAGCACATTGAACTGCAAATGCCAATTTCGATGGTCACGGTGAGGGTGAGGCGACAACGAGACAAATACAACAACAACAACAGCAGCACAAACACAGACCAATCTTGCCGTGTGATTTCTTGTTTACGTTGCCATTCTAGCTACATGTGTATATGTATGTACATATGTGCATTCATGTACATATAAATGTATATGTATATGGCTGGCGCACAGCGCGCAGTGTGTTCGAGAGAGTCTACGTGCGCTTGTTTGTGCGTGTGTAAGTGTTTTGCCTTTGTTGTTGCTGTCGTCTAACTCGTTGATTCTTGCATCATTTGCCGTAATCATTGTGTAAATTCTTGGCCGCACTAAAAATGAAAGCAAAATGTGCATACAGACAGACAGACAGAATTAGACATGCATATGCATGAATGTGTAAAAACTTCGAGAGGGTTCCTTGTTTGTTTGTAAGCGCTAGATATTTGTTTGTGTGTTGTGTGAAACGTAGGGTTTGAGCAAGGGCAAGGGCAAGGCCAAGGACCAGACAAAGAAAGACAAAAACGTGTATGCGTTGTGTGTTTGTGTGTGTTTAGTCCGCCAGACATCATCACATTAGACGTTGTGGCGTTGACTGCAATTTCCTTTGTTTACTTGCTTTTTTTATTTCATTTGAAATTTGATTAGCGCCAAATTAGTGATAAGAATAAAAGAAGAAAACAGCAACAATATTAAAAAGAAGAAGAAGAGTACTATTAACGAATGTTAGATATGATGGTGTAATATGATGGTATAATAATGGTATAATAATGATTGAAAGGTTTATGTAAAGTTCTTATTTGAGATTGTTTTTCTTAGAAAACTTTTTATTGTCTGAGCGCATTTCCCTTTTTTGCTAACGGAACTTTTTTTTATGATCAAAAGTGATGTAAGAGATTTGTATAAGAATTACTTAAAAGCGTTTAAAATATTATGTATTATTGTAGAACATTATTCTAAACAATGTATTTTCCTCGTTTATCTCTACAGTTACGCACATTGAGCAACATCATCATCATTTTAGTCATCTGCCGCAGTTGAGCAGGGATAGTGAATATTTTGAGCATCAATTGTTGCTCAAGCAGGAGCAACAGGACGTCCAGGAGTTGCAAGAGCAATCAACGGCAATGCCCGAAGTGCTTGCTGGTACACCAACCCAAAGTCACAACAAAGTTTCCGCCTCCATGATGAGCAGTGTCCGGATGGCGACCATATCGCCAACGCTCTCCATGAACGGCAGTTCCAATGAGGCAACCAATTGTAAGTGTACAAAGAGATTTAATCTTGATAGGGGGACAAGTGTTTAACTAAGTCTCTCTCTCTCTTTTTCTTTGATGCAGTGCATCCGTTGTCAATGTATGGTGGTTCAATAAGTCCACAATCCAATGATAGTGGCATGTCAGATAGTCACAGTCACAGTTTGGGCAAATTTGGTCCTGGCAATGCCGGTTATGCGCCACAAAGCAACAGTTCCTCCAATGAAGCGGGCGGAGGAGGAGGATCTGGAGGCGGCGGTGGTGGTGGTGGTGGTAGCTCGCAATCCACATTGACAGCCGCACAAAAGGAGCTCTTCTCGCAACGCAAACAACGCGAATTTACGCCCGATAACAAAAAGGACGAAAGCTACTGGGATCGCCGGAGACGCAATAACGAGGCAGCCAAGCGAAGTCGCGAAAAGCGTCGCTACAACGACATGGTCCTGGAGCAACGTGTCATCGAGCTGACCAAAGAGAATCATGTGCTCAAGGCGCAACTGGATGCCATACGGGATAAGTTCAATATATCCGGTGAGAATTTGGTGAGCGTGGAGAAGATTCTGGCATCGTTGCCCACCAGCGAACAGGTTCTGAGCAATACGAAGCGCGCCAAGATGAGCAGCAGCAGCGGCAGCAATTCATGCTCCTCCTCCTCCTCTTCCTCCGCCTCATCATCCTCGTCCTCTTCATCGTCGTCGGGCAACTCACCGGCGGGTGCGGGTGGTGGTAGCGGTGGAAGTGGTATCGGTGTCGGCAGCAATTCACCTACGGCTCACACACACAGCAGCTACAGCAACAACAATAACAACAGCAGCAGCAGCACAAATGCTCCACCCCTTTCACCTCTTGTCTATGGTCCCAATTCACGGTTGACTGAATCATCGGGAGCTCCGTCCACAAAGAGTGCGCATCATGTGCTGCAACATGGTGGTCCACCACCACCACCACCAACAACATCATCCATCCATCCATCACATCCTCCACATGTATATCGCGAGCAGCAGCTCCAGCAACACCAGCTCCAGCAGCACCAACAGCAGCAACAGCACCAACACCAGCTTCAACAACAACAACAACAGACTCCATCCCATCATCATCATCATCATCAGCAACAACAACAGCAGCAGCAGCAGCAGCAACAACACCTGGATGCACCGCCCGCAATTGCTAATCTTCATGTGCTGCAACAGGCACTGCATCGCAATGTCCGTCCCGAGGATTTGGATAGCCTGCGCAAGGTTGTCGCCGTTGGTGCACTGTACAATGTGGCCAACGTGGCTGCCACGCCGACTGCCACAGGCACCACAATCTATGCGCCAGGACCTGCAGCGTCCGCTGCAGCTGCTGCCGCCTATGTTGCCATCAGCAAGGATCAACTGGACGTGGCCAGCTATCTGCACAATCACAGCGTCGATGGAGCCGTCGTCAGCAGCAGTGCTGTCGATGCTGTCAGCAGCACTTGCTCCTCGGTGGTCAGCTCGGCGGCGGCCAGTGTGCTGAACCTGTCGCGAAGAGGTGCCTGCCCCTCGCCCAGCAGCTATGAGCACATGTTGTCCAGCACAACGTCACATCACTCATCCGCCTCGTCGTCCACATCATCGGGCGCTGTCTCCGGCGATGATGAGCAGGATCATGACATGGCTGATGACACCAACGCCACGACAACAAACGCCGCACACATTCATCACCATTCCCTTTCACATCCGCTGCCGCATCCGTTGCCGTTGCCGTTGCAGAGGAACAGTCCACAGCATGGTGGCGCCGCCGGCAACAGTGATGCCAACAATTGTCTGCCCCTCAAATTGCGGCACAAGTCGCATCTGGGCGATAAGGATGCAGCGGCCACAGCGCTGCTCTCGCTGCAGCACATCAAGCAGGAGCCGAGCTGCAATCGTGCCTCTCCTCCGGCATGGAACGATGGTGGCGACAATTCCAGTGATGAACGGGATTCGGGCATCTCCATTGCCAGTGCCGAGTGGACGGCGCAATTTCAACGCAAGCTTCTTGTTCCCAAGGACTCCCCTTCGTCCGTCTCGGCCGTCTCCAATGTGAGTTCGGATCGTGAGCAAATGTTGAAGAGTCAGCTGGAAAGATTAGAATCCGAGGTGGCCAGCATTAAGAGCATGATGATTCTAGCTGACTAAATTCGAGCGAGAGAGAAAAAAGAGCGGAGTGGAAAGTGGAGAGAGGAGAGAGAGCGAAGAGACAGACAAGAACACCAATAACAAAAGGAGAAGATTTGTTAAAAAGGCTTTGAGAAATTTCTGGCTTGAAAGAGATATATTTCCCATTTGAATGATCTCTCTCTCTCTCTTTGTCTCTCTCTCTCTGCCTCGATTACTTAACAGACGAAAGAGAGAGAAAGAGAGAGAGAGAGAGAGTTGAGTTAAATATCCCAACTATTTTTTCACCTTTGTTTTTTCTTTTTGATAGAGTTTCATTAATCGTATCTAAAAACATAAACACTTATATGATTATTATTATTATTATTATAATATGCGATAAACTATATAGATCTCGTTTTATTCAAAAATTAAAAAAAAAAAATTAAGAATTTTTCAAACTTTCGTTCGTTTCTCGTAAACAAATTTTATATATATATATATATGAGCACATTATTTAAATATATATATATACAACTATTACAACTACTATAACTTAATATATTGTTCAATACTATACCTATTTAATCCCATTGTTGTTCTCTAAGTTTTCTTATGTAAACAAATTGTAAAAGTTTACCATATATATTATTTAATCGAAACGTTGCTAAGTATTTTGCTATTGTACATAAAACAAATAACAAAACGAATATATAACTATCAACCCTATATAGAAATAAGCATAGATTTTAAGCCACACTACATACATACATATACATATACATATATATGTATGAAATATTTAATAAATATGTTAGTTGAAAGATATATAAATTGTAAGCTTAGCTTGCACATATTAACAGTTCGCGAAGCAAATACGAGATTGAAATTAATTAATAACTACATATTTCCATGTCTGGACACATTTTTAAAAGAAATACATATAAATTATAAATATATAATTAAAAAAAAAAAACACAAAACTTTGAATTTTAAACACAAAAAATGAGTATTTTGCAATTCATATCAGTTACGACAGCTAATTAATTTAATGTTTTTACAATAAACACTTAAGCTTATAAAGTGAGTATAGAAGAGGATATTGATAGTAGATATATATATATATTTATGTATGGATTATCTATATGAAAATGGGTTGCCAAAGTTCCCAAATACTATACACACTTCTCGTACTATATATTTGTGTATTTTGTTGTAGGTTTTTCCATTGCAGTTGGCAATTTTAGTAAGTAGTGTTTAATCGTTAGCAGTTTGTGTGAAAGCTTAAGAAGCGTTGCCCAGGGCAGCAGCACTTGGTTACTACATACATATATATCTAAGTTGTATTACAGTTAACGGTTATGTATCGCATAAATCTATATAAACATATATATTTCAACATATACAAACTTATTTACTTGAGCCCAGTAGTATAAACGCACCATAACGAAAAAAAAGAAGAAGTTATATAAAAATGTTTGTGTAAATGTAAAACACGATTGTCCACTGTACATGTGCGACAATCTATATGTGCATACCAACTATATACATCGTTTGTTCTGAATCAATGAAAAAAAAATAAAAGAAAAACTATTTATAAAGATTAAACCAAACGTTTATTGTGATTGAAAAATGCACTGGATAAATTAAATATTCAACAACCATTGATTTTTTTCCAGTACTTTCTTGTGTGTTGACATTTTACCATTGATATTTATGTTTAACAATGTCAAATAGTTTTTTTTTTATAAACTATGTTAGTAAAAACTTATCTTTTGTATTGGGCTTCATTAGCTATCTGGGCAACGTTTCAAGCAAAATTAACAGATAATCAAACATCGCATTATCCTGCGGCCTTACAAACTCCCTTAGATAATCCAAATGGATCTCAAGTTCCAAACCTAAATAGATCGGAAAATGTTATGATATGCATGCCGGGCTCTGTCTTAAAGCTAACGGCTGATAGCTATAGTTCGACAATTAAAAATGGGATATACTTTATCGAATTTCACTCACCTAGTTGTATGTTTTGCCATCAATTTGCTCCAACTTGGACAGAACTTGCTGAGAAGATGGGAGATATTAAGCAGCTATGCATTGCCGAGTATGATTGTGAGGCGGAGATGATAGTCTGTTCAAAACTAGAAATAAAACGCGTACCAACTATAAAATGGTTTGAAAATGGAGCATACATAAGGGAGTACAATGGATACCATAGTTTGAATAGTTTGTCTCATTTTGCTCAAGAGATGCTGGGCCTAATCCCGACAAAACGCGTAGCTAAGTCAATAACCGCAATTAACAAACCAAGGATCTTGTGTAGTATTATTGTGGTTCTTGTGATTTTCGAGAATAACTTGTAAGCAACTTTAATATAAGTATATTCCTTTAGAATCGAACGATCTTTGACAACTTACATTTGATATTAATTCGTAGCTATGTCTGTCAAAAATTTATTTTTAAAACTATGTTGGCAAAAACTTTTCTTTTTTATTGGGCTTTACTAGCTTTATTGGCAACGTTGCATGCAAAGCAAAACCCAAATGATAAATTCGCAGTATCGCAAAATTTAAAATTTCAAAATAATTCCGAAGCATACAAGAAACTTAGGCAAATTGGACCCCAAAATAAGTTGACATGCATACCGGGCTCAGTTTTGAAGCTAACAGCCGATACCTTTAACGAAACATTGGCAAATGGAGCATTCTTTATCAAGTTCTACTTTCCCAATTGTAGGTATTGCATAAGATTAGGTCCAGTTTGGATAAGACTAGCTAAAGAGGCAGCACAACATGAAGATCTTTGCATCGCTGAGCTTGATTGTATTGCGGAGGAGAAATTCTGCAACGATAAGCTAAACATAACACGAGTACCAACATTAAAATGGTTCGAAAATGGACAATTTATAAAAGACTACACGGCCGACCAGGACCTAAACAGCTTACGTTATTTTGTTGAAAAGATGCTGGATGAAAACTATAAAGGCTCGGCTACATCACTAACTATAATCAACAAACTAAAGATCGTCTCTTGTTTCATTGTAGTTTTTCTCATTTGCAAATAAATGTCTGAACAAAATGTTATCTGTTTCCGATTTTGTATAAGAAAAGGAAAAGTAATTTACACCTTTTGAATGTTTGTAGATTGGTATTAGATATAATTTATTTATTAAGACTTTCTTATTTGATCACAACGAAAAAAAGTTGAATAATATTGTGTACTCGTAATTTAAAGATTGTTGCACATATTCTTTGTTTGGTTTTGGTTAAATCTATACGAAATACAATCCAAAATGAGTATAATTAGAAAATGTTTTAAATATCGTTTATATCGTATGTACATAAAGTTATATTATATTATACGTTAATCTAAACATCACATGAAAAGTTTGTATTTAGTTTTTGTTTCTTTACGGGAAATATAATTTTTTGTTTGTTTCTTATCGTTCAGGATCTTTGGTTTAAATTTGTAAACACAATAAAAATCGCGTTTCTTTTCGCTTTTCTTTTTACTCTGTTTCCCAAAAGAAAAAATGTCGAAATAAAATTTTACATAAAATCCGAAAGCGCAAATATAATTAGATATTCATCTTCAATCTTCAAACAGGAAACAGAGTATTTTACAGTCGGTTGAGTCCGACGTTCTAACTTGTTGTTTTATTGATTAGCCTAGAAAAAAACCCATCCAGTCCACAAAAGTTAAAGACATAGATGAAGACCTGTTTATAAATTTCATATAAGTGCATATGTATGTATGTATAAATACCAAACATATGTACCATTTTATGAATATACTTATATATATGTATGTATTTTCGTAAGTATGTTAGTATGTTTGTATATTGAAAGTGAAGTTTTTCTTTTGAGGGAATGGTACTTTGGTTGTAAATACTTTACTTTACTTGATTCATATATGTATGTATGTATGTATATATATTTTATTTTTAGCTTTGCAAGTAGTTCTAGTGTATGTAAATGTTTTTTTTTGTGCTTAAAAAATGTTCGTTTAAAAAACTGCAGGCGCGATATTCGTATAGAGGTCGTTTCATATAAGTTTATATGTATAAGTGTTATATGTGCTAATACCTATGTACACTCCGATAAAAATCGATAACACTGTGGAAAGAACAAAAATCATAAGTTAAAGTTACAACTTGAATCGAAAGGTTAAATTATTTAGAAAATTAGATCATTTAAGGATTTTTTAGAGGTATTCGAAAAATTTGATTCTGATCATACAGTTTGACTCGATTTTTCTCCAAGTGTACACACATACATAGGTATTTGTTTAAGTGTTAGTTAGGGAGTAACTTTAAATTGTACTTAAGACTAACTACGAGAAATGCCAACCACATTGCACCTAAAAAGATGCCCACGGCATTAAAACTGTAAAATTTATCATTTCTGATCTTTGTTTTTTGGTTACTTTGCTGAAAAAAATTCATCAAAATACTTTCATTCTAACTACATACATCTTGGCATTATCTATAAGAGAGGTCGAAAGTTTGTTTTACTCTTTGGTTTTGCGTTTTTGGAAAACGTTTAGTTGGCCTTACAATATTGGTAGATTTGGTAAATTTGGTAGTTTCGGTTGGGTTTCGGTTGTGTATTTGTTCGTTTGTTTATGATCATGTGTGTTCACTGTAAGTGTGGGTTTCTGTTTCTGTGTGTGTGTGTGTGTCAAAGGTACATGAATAAGATTGTTCACACGACTTAACGCGAACATGAGCTGTTCCGTTATCATTAATAACTAACTAAACTGGGCATAAAAAATATGCTCTGAAATTCATAAAATCTTTCCAACGCTAAAAAAATGCAGAAGTTATGTTTTAAATATGTTTTGTCAAATATTTGCCATTTTTTTTGGATATTCATATAATGAATTGAGCATAAAAATAATTCTATCAATTTCAGAGCATATTTTTCTCTAAGTGTTGACGCCCATGCGCTTATATTATTCCGCTTTAGCAGCAGCTGTTCCCAAAGATGTGGATGCCGAAGCAGAAGTTGTGCCCGCAGCTCCTATCCCAGTTCGAGTTCCCGTTCCACTTCCAGTACCACGCCCACTCACCCCAGTTGTGCTCTGCTCCAAGTTCCAGGGATGCACCATGCTATAGTACTTTAAATAATCATAGTCAAACAGCTCGAAATCAATGCGATAAATCTTGAGCAATTGGTCCAATGTTGAGCGATCCAGTTCGGCAAAATAACGTTCCACCAGCTCCTCCGACTTGACGCCACTCCTCGCCTGATTGCCAATCTTGCGCAGCTTGCGTCTGGGCAGCTTGCCCAGCAGCAGCGATTCCAGACCCGCTTGCCGTATAATAAACTCCGAGTCGCGTTGGAATGTCTCCGTTTTGCCAATGATGCTGAAGTTGACGCTGCACGGCGTACAAAAACTGTAAATGGGTGCCCAGTGCTCATCGAACCGCTTGCCCGCCTCGTGCTCCTGGATGAGAAAGCGCACAAACTCCTCAAAGGTGGGACCACAGCGTGGCCAATTGCCACCCGTGCTGCGTCGTCGAAAGCGATGCACAATCTTGGTGCCCAGCGCCTTGTAGAAGCTATTGCGATTGCCCTCCAACTTGTTGCGATAGGCGCTCAAAATGCGCTCGAAAGGATCGCGCACAAAGAGAAAGGATAATGCGCTGGGCAACAGTTCCAGCAGCTCGGATAATTCTGGGCGGGGAAAACGTTGGCGTGCCAATTCAAGCGGTTGCACCTCCGTTCGTTGCAAATACTTAAGATCGTAGCCAGCTTTTGGATTGGAAATTAAAACGAAGGTTATTTTCTTAAAGCTAACTATATTGCTTGTAAAGCAGAAACTTAAAACTATCCGAATACCAAGCTGAAGCAACTATTGTGAAATTTAGATATTCCCAAACTTCGTAGGTCTGTGAGAAGCACTCAAACTCACCCAGTATGTTAAAGTAGTACATCCAAGTGCTGCTGGCCGCCTTGAAGACATTGCACCAGACAAGATTATTGTGGCCGGGTGAGATGAAGAACTCCCATGGATTTGGTGGGTACTTTTCCTGCAACTTGTATTTCTCACACACAGTCGCTAAATGTTCGCGTCTTAGCTTCAGATCTCGTTCAGTGCGGCTGTGCAGCTCCTCGGAGTATTCGTAGACTGGATTAAGTGTGCTCGCAGCCAGGGCAGCAGCTCTTGCCTCTTCCCCAGCCACTGCATAGCTGCTTCCATTTTCTCCAGGCCTGGCACGCTGCTGCGAGAGCGCACGTTGCCGTTGAAGTTGTTGGCGCTTAAGTTTGAGCTGTTGCTTTGAAGGCTCTGCTGCATACTCGGCCGCTATTAGCTCGGCGGCTGTGGTGCGCTCCCGATGCTCGAAGGCGTTGAGGGACTCGCGAAAGAGGAAGGCAAAGTAACAGACGCCAACAAGGACAAGGGTGCCTACCTTGAGGTACGTATAGAGGCGTCGTCCCGATCGCAGGCGAATGTGCATCTTGTGGATTCGGATCGTTTGTGTCCTAGCCACTGCACAGCAGCCACAACATGTTCCAGGTCGCTGCCCGAAATAAAGTAAACTGCTTGGTTAATTTTTATAGTTTTATCCATTTCTAGGACTGCAAAAGTGATACATTTTTATTGCACTTTGATTTGTTTGAGTGGTCTTAACTCGTTTTTCAGACTCTTTTTATGGCTTTTACTGATTATAAGCGATGATAAGGATTAACGGTTAACGTTTCAATTAATCATAAGATCGATTGGCATGATAAGAATGTCAATATAACAAGTATAATAAGCAGATACATACATAGACCCCCGACTAGGCCCCGTGAGGCTCCAAAATGAAAAACAAAAGAGGCAGACAGAGAGCGAGAGAGAAACGTGGCAGTCCTCGTGCCTTGGCGCTCTTGCCAAACGACACTTGTTGGTGTGCGTACATACATACACACACATACATTTCACATAAAGACTCACCCACACTCAAATGCTGCACTGGGTTGGATGGCAAACTACGTCACACTTTACACAGATACACCCACACGCAGGAAAACAGACGCACACACACCCACGACAAAGCACACACTCGGAAAATAGGACGTCATCCTTGAGTGTCAACATTTACTTTTGTTTTTGGCTGAGATGACAACCTTTAACCATTCTCAATCGCTATAAATTATGTATATTTTTAACTGTTATACTCAAATGCATGAATATTGGATTGGAATTCAACACACACTCTTCAGGTTTTCAACTTGTCAACTTTTGCTGAGATGCTGCTGAAAGCTTTTCACATTCTATTTGCTTAGGCAAAATGTTCCTCGATTCGAAAATAATTCATAAATATTGTATTCTTTACCAAATTGTGATTCTCGACACACTTGGCGACTTAAATCAACACTTGGATGTGTTTAAAAATCTTCTTCAACAATTTGTTTAAAGCCTTTTCTGATGTCCTGGCTGGGGCCTGGCTGTCCTGGCCGTTTTTTGTGCTGCTCCCAACGGCAACTCACACTCAACTGTCGGCACTGCTCCATGCTGGCCGCCTGTGATATAAAACTTCCATCCGAAGTTCGCTGTCATTCTCGCATCCTGCGCAGTCGCTGTAAGCCGCAAGCGAGAGAGCAACAGCGCTCGCTAATGGAATAGAATAGAATACTGTGCAAATATTTAAAACAGTTACATATGTGCATCGCAAGTATCGAAATCTTAAATTAATTGGTCTTCCTATTGTCTTTTTTTTTGTTTACAATTTTTAATACGTTTTAATTTATGGCGTGGCGAAAAAGTAAATATTAATAATTATATGTGCTTGTGCGAGAGCGGATCAACAAGTCGGTTGCATTAAGAATCTTTCGTTGAAAGTGTGATGAGAACATCCTTATCGGGATGCCCACGTTTGAAAGTTGTAAAGTACCACAAATAAGTAATGAAACATACTTATACCAGTGCATATGCCATTGACGCATTACTTGTGTGTACCTAAGTAAGTAGTTTTTTGTTAATTGGATAACTAAAGTTGAAAAATTGTTTGACGTACATACATAAATTGCAAATATTTAACCTTTACAACCAAAATCATATTGCGACGCATTAAATTTTAATAGCAGTGCATTTCATATCTAAAATAATTAGTTAAAAGATACATTACAATAACAAAAGACATCATAAAACACTCTTAAAGCGGAATATTGTTTCAAAGCTATCATAAAAAGCCTACAAAAAAAGTTCCACGACAAACTTAAAAATGCCCTTTTTCTTAAAATCCTTTATAGTCAATATTATTATAAAGAATTGTTCCCTTTTTTAAATAAAGATTTAATTATAACAGTCGAATTTCCATGTAACGAAATTTCGAGCAGAACAATGCAATTTATTGCGAATTTTTTCACTAACGAAGTTTTTTCTTGGGACAAGGGCACCTTGAGATTATAGGGAAAATCGAATGAACTCTTTTGAGTGCAGAAAAAAGTTATGAGTTGAAATTTTTGTAATTTTACAATAAAACCGAACGTTGCAAGAAATAAAAACTCGTTCAGTTAAAATATTTACATACCCATAAAGTCTAGTTTTAATCTCACAATCAATAGAAACTTTTTAGACTCTATTGTTGTTATAATATTAATAAACAAAAAGTCACATTTTTTTTTTTTAATTTTCGTGTATATTAAATCTTTGTATTTTCTTTTTTTCTATAAATAATTTTTTACTTTAAAGTTAAAGTACAAACAAAGTATTAATAATAAACTTCTAATACTACGTTTTAAGACACTTTCGTTTTTTTTGTTGTTCATCATCTTGTGTTGTTTAATGCATTTGCTCTTTAAATATATTATTTGTTTTATATGTGTGTTTATGGTGTGTTTGTCTTTGTTGAATGTTTGTATGTTTTTGTGTTTTATTGTTGTCATATAAAAATTAATTATGCTTTATCCAATATATTGCCATTAACATCTTTTGCAGATTTGTATTGCGATAAATTTGAGTTTTTTGTTGTTTAATATTATTATTGATTTTCTGTGTGTGTGTGTGTGAAGGGGGCTGGGGAGGGGGAATGTGTAAACTTTACTAAATATGCTTCAAATTGTTGACATTTTCTGTGATTTTTCTTTGATTGGGGGATCTTTTGCATAAACGAATTCTCTTTATATATATATATATGTATATGTATACGCAGATATATATTACTACATATGCATTTTATTCTAGAGGGGGGGAAAGGATCTTTTTGTTTTGTTGTTTTGCTTTAAATTAAACATGTACAAAGTATTAAAAGACTTAATAAATATAGCAATCATACAATACACAAAAGATAATAATATTGAACAATATATATATATATATATATGCATATATATATATAAATGTACGCGTGTGAAGAAATATATGTTTTAAATGTGTTTGTTTAGCGCTTTGCTTTTGCTATGCATCTTTGTTTTCCCCTTATTTGTTCAAATAACATTTAGCAAAAATAGAACCTGCCTTATATACAATACAACTTTTGCTTTTGTTTTTTTTTGTTTTTTGTTTGTTTTTTGTTTTGTTTGTTTTTTTTTTTTTTTTGTTCTTGTTTTGTGTATGCAAAATATATAACATTGAATACGGGTTGCTTTCTTCTTTATGTATATAAGTACATATATACAAATGTTCATTTGCCATTACAAAACTACAAACACTTTTTATAATTTTCTCTCTAATTCTCCACGCTTGTTATTCCGTGCTTTGCCTTGACTAACTTATTGCATTTTTTTTTTTTTATGTGCATATATAGAGGATTTTTGTTAATTTTATGTGTATGACTTACAATAAAGCTTTTAAAACTAAAAAACAAATTTTTTTTTCAAACAACGCAAACTTATTCATATAAAACTATATATATTTCTGTATATATCGTGTGGATAGATCTTAAAAAAAATTATTTAAATAAAAATATAATGTAAATGTATGGTCTGAGTTCTTTTCTCATTTTTTTTTATGTGTTCAACTTGTATTTAAAAGATAAACTTTTTTATTTTTTTTTTTTACTAAAAACATGTTTATGTTGCATCTATTAGAATTATGTCTA
The DNA here is from genome assembly GCA_030179655.1 of Scaptomyza flava. NCBI lineage: Eukaryota > Metazoa > Arthropoda > Insecta > Diptera > Drosophilidae > Scaptomyza > Scaptomyza flava. Next base: position 15,109,736 of record JARNME010000029.1, read on the forward strand.
AAGTATATACAAGAGCTTAGATGAAAAAATGAAATAACGCTTGAGTGTTTAGAGCAGGGTGTCTCGGTAAACACTACTTTTGTTTGTTTGTTATGTATTGTAATATAATTTTGAATATATTTCTGATTTTTAACTAATTTGTTCACATTTTCAATCCGCTTCCTATTTTTTTTTTTTTTTTTTTTGAGCTTTACACAAATGTCTGTTTCACTTGACTAGCAAATCCATTTACCAGGTTATAATTGATGGAAAGTAGCGCTTAATAAGCCGAGTAGTTTTGAAAAATTTTTTAAATAAAGGGAAACACGTGGTGTGTGTGTGTGAGAGTGTGTGTGTGTGTGAGAGTGTGTGATGCTGCTCGTTTTAAGATGCAACATTATTGCAACCTTTTTGATACAACTAACTATACAAAATATGTTTAAGGTAAATTAACCTTTAAATGTACAAACGAAAACGAAAGGATTGGCTTTTGTATGGTTGTTTGAGTGTGTGTGTTATCAGCTATTTACATTGATCAAAACGATGCCATTAAGCCATTTGTGAGGAGCTATTGCTACTGCCAGAACGATCATCGGCCATAACACTCGACTCGGTTGCAAGCTCCTGAAAACTCAGCTCTAGATTGTTATTAAGCTGCCCAATACTTAGTACGTCGCTAACATCGCACCAATGCTGCTGCTGATGCAGCTGCTGATTGTGGTGTTTGCCCGAATCAATATTGCCATTTTCCAATTCATTCCGACTCTCGAGTTCCTCCTGTTCGTCCTTCTCGTTGAGTATATTGGTCAGACACATGTTGAACTCATCATAGTCGACAAAGTTGCCGCAGTCCAAAGCGGTGGCATTGCCAAGTTCTGGCATAAGCAAACTAACCGCATCCATGTCAACATCTGCTTCAGCATCCGCATCCGCTTCGCTGCTTCTGCTCAATGCATTGTGATAGGCCATTAGATGCAGATGATCGGCATCATCATCCCCTGTATCCATATAGTCAAGGGTGTTGTTTTTCTCAGCCGTCTCAATTAGCGCAAGAGCTGAAGAAATATCAACAAGATGCTCTTCATTATCACCATCATCATCGTCACCAACTTCATTATTGTCATCATCAACGTTGCTGTTCAACTCCAAATCGACATCAACGTTCTGCGCCTGGACAAAGGGAAAACTGCTGCTGATATCAAACCGATCGGTATCCAGTTCGATAAGCTCTATCAAGTCATCCTCGTAAGCATCGTTCGCATGGTTTAATCCCTTCGCCAAGGCGCAAAACTCTGGTCACTTGTAGTCACGCGATGTTCTTCTCCGACGTCCCTCGGTCAGCATTGACTCACCAATTACTGCAAATTTCAAGTTCTTTTTTTTTTTAAATCTACCCATAACAAAAGTAGGAAAATAAACTCACCTGCACTGCGTGTCTTTCGTCGCGCCTCTGCCACACTTTCGACTGTTGCATTTGCCGCATTGATATTGTTAGCACCAACACCACCAGTACCACCACCCGTAGCAGCACTAGCGCCACCTACTGCTCCGGGAGCAACACCACCTGTCGCTTTACTACCCGGCGTTCCTTTCAGCTCGGCAGCTGCAGCTGCTGCTGCTGCAGCAGCAGCTGCATTGCTGCGACTATAAATTATCTTGTTAGCCGCAGCGCTTGCCCTTACGCTTCTTCTAGTACCAATTTTCTCATCTGTTGGTGAACTGGCGTTAACAATGTTGTTGTTGTTTGTTGTGATGCTGCTGTTGTTACCACTGCTACTACCGTTGCCACCCGTCGTGGCAGCCGCTGCCGTTGCACCTCGCGTTGCATGCACAACATTTGTGTTAGTACTATTACTATTGGTATTTGGGGTTGCAGGTGCTGCTACCGCTGTTGTCGCATTGCTAGTGGGCTGCAATGTCGAATTGTTGTTGCTTGTGCTGCTGTTAGTCGCAATTTGCTGTGTTTTGCCAGTCCTTGGCGCCTGAGTAGGTGTTGCAATCGCGATGATGGTTTCTGTGAAGTATATGATTGTGGTTAAACAAACATTTTTTACTTAAATTAAATTTTATTTCAACTTACTGTGCTGCTGCTGTTGTTGTTGATGATGCTGTTGCTGCTGCTGCGCATTGCGTCTTGTAACATGCTTTTCCTCAACCTGCGCCTTCGAATTGCGCACCTTGCCTGCAACTTCAATAAGAGGCTCATCTGAGTCGGAGGACTCAATCTCAATCTTCTTGGATAGTATAAAATTGCCGCCAGATGATTCTGCGGCTTCTGTGTTATTATTATTATTGTTACTATTGTTGTTGTTATTGCTGCTGCTACTGCTGCTCAGACGTGTACGCTTGCTACCGTTGCCCGTTTCGGCATCGTTGGCTCCATCATTGCTACTGCCACATTCGGACTCCTGTCGACGACGTTTCATATTGTTGTTGTTGTTGTTGTTGTGAACTGGCGGCGTTTGTGTTCCTAAACGGGGGCTTGGGGTTGAGGTGACAACACGTGCCACACTTCTGGCAGGTAGTGTTGTTGGTGTTGCTGTCGTTGTCGTTGTCGCTGAAGTTGTTGTTGTGCTTGCAGCTGCCTCTGGACTGGTTTTGGGTGCGTCCAGTGGACTCTCTAGGCGACTGCTGGCACGTGTTCGAATCCGCGGCGATTCAGCATCAGACTGTGGAGGTATTTCTATGGATATGGGTTGAAGTGACGCCTCAGTTGGGGGCTTTTCTTTTTTGTCCACCTCCTCTTCCTTCGCTGACTCTCTCTCTTTGGCCGGATTAGATTCGATATTCTCTATGGCTGGTTTGGGCTCCTGTTTAATAGCTGCTTCTGTGACCGTCGTTTGGCGATTATTCTGCAATGGATTAGCTGGCTCGCTTTTGGTGGCCAGTAGCATTGGCAGATCTTCCAGTTTGATCTTCTCAAGCTTAATCTTGGGCTCAGTTCTTCGCGCGATAACTGGAGTTGTAACTGGCGTTTCTACTGCTGCAGCTGCCATTATCGGCAACGTCTTCTTATTGTCCTCGGTCTCCATATTGTCCGTCAACTTCTTGATGAGATCATCGTGTTCGAGTATATCATGTTCGCCATTCAATTTTGTTGTGTTCGTCGTCAAACTAAATCCACCGCCCATATCTGCAGCAGCCACAGTCTCCTTTAGTACACTTGCCACAATTGTCTCCAAATCATCGGGAAAATCGCCCTCCATTTTAGCCAGGGCCTTTTCAATCTCATCGTCTGCATTTTGCAGCTGTTGCAGTTTACTGTTGCCACTGCTGATTACAGCGCTTGTTGGTGTTGTTGTTACAGCTGTTAAGGAAGCAACAGTTTTGGACTGTGTAGTTATTGTTGCTGATGTACCAGCAGCAGCAGTTGTTGTTGTTGCTGTTGTCTGCTTGGTGACAACTTGCTGCTGCAGTTGTATGGGACTGCTGGAGGATTGCTGATGAGGACTCTTCTCCGAGAGCGCATCCATAGATTCAATACCACTATCCTCGCCACCACCATTGTTGCCATGCCCGGGCGTGCCACTTCCATTGCTCGCAGGGGAGTTGCGCAATGTGCTAGCCAAAACAGATGCTGGTGTTGGTGACGATGTTGCACTTGTTGCATTGCTTACAACTGCTTGTTGCTGCTGCTGTTGACCCACGTTATTAAGTTTGGGATTTTGCGCGGATGTTGTTATTGTTGCTGCATTTGTGGTTGAAATTGATGGTTCGTGTACATTGTTGAGCATGGTTGAGTTTAGCGAGAGTGCCACTGGCAACTTTCGCTCGCCAAGCAATGTTGGCAATGTTGTTGCCGTTGCCGTTACCGCTGTTGCCGGTGTCGTCACTGCTGCTGATATTGATGATGATGATGAGGATGATGATGTTGTTGTTGTGGTCGTTGTGACCGTTATTGTTGTTGCTGCTGCTGCATCGGCGCTGCTCGGCGCCAGTTTTGTGATCTCGACACGCTTCAGCGTCGTCGCGCTCGGCAACATGGTTACGGCCGCCGCCAGTTGTTGTTGCTGCTGCTGCTGTTGCTGCTTCTGAAGCTGCAGCTGTTGCACAGCGGTTATATATGGCGGCGGCTTATGGTTTTTTGTCATCGGCTTACCACCCACAATGGGCGTGATGGTCGCTGCAGTCTTTATGGAATTCTTTAAGGTTAAATTGCTAAGCATGTTGCCCCTGCTGTTGTTGTTGCCATTGCTATTGCTGGCATTGTTGTTGCTGTTGTTGTTATTGTTGCTATTATTATTATTGCTAGTATTGTTATTATTATTGTTGTTGTTGCTGCTGCTGTTGGCGCTATTGTTGGCATTAGAGCTGGTAATGGCGCTCAAAGTAATGCTGCTTGGTAATGAAGTAGCAATTTTGCTTAGCTGTTGCTGATGTTGTTGTTGCAATGTTGGCGCCGTGCCCGTGTTTGTGGAGCCTACGGTTAACAGTTGACCCTCTTGCCCGGCTTGCGTCTTGTGTGCCTCAACAATGGCACTGATTGTAAGCCCATTTTTGCCAGCAACAATTGTTGTTGTCTTTGCATTAGCCACTGGCAATTGTTGCTGCTGTTGTGGTGGCGGCGGCACTGTTTGCTGAGTAGTTTTTTGCAAGAGCACGCCAGAGCTGGGCAATCCATTTACATGTGGCATTGTCGACGTTAGCTTGACTTGTTTATTATCCGTCACCCCATCTGACATAAGTAATGCAGGCATAGCCGGTTTTTGCTGCTGCTGCTGCGGCTGTTGTGGCTGTGCGTCCTGTTCGTTAAAGCTGCGTTTTATTTGACGCACCTTTTGCTCCTCGTCGGCGGCAGGCGGCTTCTTGCGTTCCTTGCGTGTATTCTTCACAACCACAGAATTTTTGCCGCGTAGACGTATTTGCAAAGGTGGAACCCGTGGCTCATTTGACCCAGTGCCAACTGTTGCCTGCTGTTGGCCTGTTTGTTGCAGCTGCTGCTGTCCAAGTTGTTGTTGCTGCTGCTGTTGGAAATTGCTGTAGACGGGATGATGTTGGTGTAGCAGGGGCTGCTGTTGTTGTTGTTGTTGCTGCTGCTGCTGAGACATCAAATGCGTCTGCATAGTTAGCTGTTGATGTTGCTGCTGCAAATGATTACTTTCCATTATGGCATTGAGTTGGACATGTTGCTGCTGTTCAAAGTTTGTTGGCGTGATCTCTGCTTTGTCCAACTTGAGTCGCAGCTTAATTTTCTCATCAGCAATCGATGCAGCTGACGCAGTTGTGGCATTTGCATTGGCTGCTGCTGTTTGTGATGCTGTCTTAGCTTTGGCATTACCCTTAGCACGTTCCCGTTTTGGCTTAGGCGTTGTTGTTGTTGCATCCTTTGCTTTGCGCTCCTTCACGCCCTGCTGCAGTTTTTCGCGCAAAAGATTCGGTTTGGCTTTTTTGTTGTTGTTGCCGCTAGGTGTGTACGGAGAGTTGAGTGGCGAACTGTTGCCCGATCGAGGTGAATCTCCAGCTCCTGTTGACGGCATCTGTTGAATCTGCTGGATTTGCATAGACTGGGTGGTATGATTCGCAATTATTTGCAGCTTCTGCTGCTGCAGCTGACTTAGGTTGTTGTGATTCGCCTTGTTCTGCGGCGTTTTTCTAGCCCGATTCGAGGTCGATTTGTTGGAGGCAAGAGAGTCGCGTGATCGCTCCTGGTCACTGCCAGCCGCCAGTTGAATCTGCTTACCAGACATGGCGGAGTTTGAGTCCTCCTCCGAGAAGAAATTGTTCGGCAGTAACATGTCATTAGCAGGATTAAAGCCACCATAGCCACTCATTCCACTCGACATACTGCGGAATTGAAGCTGCGTTGTTTCCTGCTCAGCTTCCGTATCGCTATCATCGCTCGCCATTGGCTCCATGTCGCCCGTGTGGGGATTGATAATGAATTGCTTTTGCTGCACATTTACTGGACGTTGTTGTTGCTGTTGTTGCAATTGCGAAATTTTCTTTTGTGCCACAAGTTGAGCATTTGAATGTTGGACTTGTTGCTGTTGCAGCTGCTGTTGTTGTTGTTGCATTTGAAGCTGTTGTTGTTGTTGTTGTGTGCGAAGCGTTAATTGCTGCTGTTGCAACTGCATCTGACGCTGCATCTGTTGGCGTTGTTGTTGCTGCTGTAATTGCGTCAATTGCTGTTGCTGATGTTGTCTATGATGCAATTGCTGATGTTGTTGTTGTTGCTGCTGCTGCTGCTGCAACACCTGCTGCTGTTGGTTAAACGGTTGCATATCCAGCATTTGTGTTTGTGGCTGCCCCTGTTGCTGGGATTGTTCTATGCAACCGGTGCCATCCTGTAGCGTGCTAAGCGCATCACCCACATCCATCCCAACTGCTGACAAATTATCCTCGATCAAATCCAAGTCAAGATCCTTGGCATCCTGCAGCAAAGATTCGAGCTCATTCTTATCCTCAAGGCTCAGCGTTGAGTCTAGATCACAGTTTAAAGTTGGCAGTAAAGCATCCAAATCGTTAGTTGTCAAAGCATCTAGGTCAGACAATGATATCAGTGGATCATTTAGACCATGATTAACGGCAACTCCAGGCACGTTTGAAACGTTTGCCAAACTTGGTGGTGGCTGTTGTTCCAGCTGTTGTTGGATTGGCATTGGTAACTGTTGTTGGAGCTGCTGCTGCTGCTGCTGCTGTAATTGTTGTTGCTGTAAGTGTTGCCTTTGTCCCGTTCCTTGTTGTTGTGCCGCTGCTGTAGCTGTCCCCGCTGGCACTTGCACGGGCGGCACTGTGTCGACCGCATTCGGTAGCCCCGCTGCGTGTGCTGGACCGTTGCCCAAATTGATTTGCTGTTGCTGCAGATTGTATTGCATCTGATAGCGCGTGAACTCCTGAAAACTGCTCTTGGTAACCGAATCCATCGGCTTATTAAGCGCGGGCCAGCGCGAATTTGCCGCCGCCTGGTTGTAGTCTGGTGGCGGAGGCAGTTGCGCATTAACTGCGCCAGCTGCAGGTACATGGTGTGCATTTTGCATACTAGAGATTGGTGTCATCTCTTGCTTTTGCTTTTGCTGAAGCTGTGCCAGTTGCTGTGAATGCGCTGGGCTATGGGGCGTCGTCGATGGCGATAGCATTGACGGTGGCTGATGATTAGCCATTAGCGGGCTGTGCATTGAATGGTGGCTGGAGGCAGGTGAATGGGCTATAGGTGAGGCGTTGCCATGTGGCATAAATTGTTGCGCCTGTGGCGAGGACAATGGCATGCTCATTAATCGCTGCTGCTGTTGTTGCTGCTGCGGATGTGGTGGCGGTGGCAGACCTGATCGGATTTGCTGCTGCCTCAACTGTTGCTGTTGCTGCTGCGCCTGTTGTAGGCTTAAATTGTTGAAGCAATCTGTGTAAGTAAAGGAACAAGAGTGATTAAATGAACATTCTAAAGGAATTCGATTTAGTTAATACCAGTTGGCTGTTGCTGTGCAAGAAACTGTTGCTGCTGCTGTTGCTGCTGAGGTGGCATAAATCGCGGATGCATTCCCTGAAGCTGATGCTGGCGCTGCTGATGTACCTGTTGCTGCTGTTGCTGGTGACGCAACGCAGCCGCATGCTGAAATCGATGTTGTGGTGGCACTTGATTGTACAGATTCGCATTGCCGCTTGGACTAAGAAGCAACTGCTGCTGCTGTTGTTGTTGCTGAAGGTTCTGCATATTGCGCATTATCACGGGACCGCCGCCGCCAGTCGGAGAGGAGGGCACCACTACTGGACTAGGCACATTGTCGAGTGTTGCACTTGTTGGCGCCATCACAAAATCGCTAGGCGTCGCTGAGGAGCAACGCATGGGCGAGCTGGAGTTCATCATTTGGGCACTGGGACTCATGCTGACATGGGGTGACTGAGGCGTTGTTGGCGCCGTCAACTGCGGTGATTTCATTTGGCTGGACATCGCATTGCCATCGTTTTGCAGCAGATTGACCAATAGCGGTGATGATATTGCGATATTATTGCTTCCCGTCGATGTGGTTGTGGGCGCTGCTCCTGCAGCTGATGATAATGATGACGACGACGTGGGCATATGATAGCCCTGCACGGGCTTCGCACTGGGCGCAGCAACGGCCGAATTGTTGCTATTGATGTTGGGTGCAGTCGAGCATGTACTCGGTCCAAGCCCGGGATATGGCGGAGGCGGATTTATGAACTGAGATTTATTCGAGGCACCTGTACCGATTGTGTTCGCAATCACCTCGCCGTTTTGCACTGCCTGATTATTTGACAACTTGTTGAGAGTGACGTTAGGTGGCGGCGGAGGCGGTGGACCGAGTGCCGTCTCCCTGCCCTGCAAGACACGCGCCTGCCGCATGCTTTCGAATGGGAAATCTCTTGGCACATTAAGTGCACCAGCAGGAGAGGGCAACAACGGCACCTTTCCCTCCATCGGACACACCGTGTTGGGCGATTTAAAGACAGGCGGCGTTGTTGTTGCATTATTGTACGGCGAGGGCGGCGTCTGTGGCGGCGGCAAAGATTGCTGCTGTTGCAATAATTTTTGCTGCTGCTGCGGAAGCACTTGTCTCCGATGAAGCTGCTGCAAATGCTGCTGGCTTGAGATTGCATCGTTTTGCGACAATTGCACGAGTCGTTGTTGCTGCTGTTGTTGTTGAACGAAAGCTGCTTTGCTGGTACTGGGGCCGTCGAAAGTGGGTGCCGATGACAATTGCGACGTCGTTAAATTGCCAACGCTAACTGTGAGTGCGGCTTTGTTGGAGGACGTGCCAGCCGCCTCGATTGCACCGCTTGCGACATCGTTGAAATTATCTTAAAGGAGATGGATGATGCAGTGCATAAGAAAAAGAATATGCGTTTAACAAGTGCAATTTACATACCTTTTGTTATTTTAATATCTTGTCCTCCAACTTTTAAAGTTATCACAGAATCGCCATCAGGCTGCACGGATAGAATACCGAGGGCTCGCAGAGTGGGGCTGCCCTCGACTGCCAGTTGACGCAGTCGTTGTGCTGCATCCCAGGGGAGAGACACCGATATCCGCACAGACGGTTCAAGCTGCTGCAAGTTGTCGAAATCAGACAATAAATGCATTGCAACAAACTACACAATTTAAGGAAACAGGAGGCAGTGAAATTGCTAGCGATGTAAGATTAAGCGATATATCAACATTTATCGTCTATCGGTGACTGACTTTGCATTTGCAGCCCTGTTGTAATAGCCACACACAAAAGTCGTACGTGCAGATGATTTGCATGTGTGTGTACGCATACAGTAAACAAAGAAAAACGGCTTATTATCATATGGTACTTAAATATATTCTTTAACTATAATGTACTCAACAAAACATGGATTTTTTACCACGCTTTTCTTCGGCCAGACGGAGTCAGGCAATATAAAAAAACCAACTAAAACATTTGACATTTCTGTTTTGTGCTAGTGCTTCGTACAGCGTGCGAGCGAGATGGTTATATGGGCTTGTTGGAAATTCCAACAACAATTTATTTCAACAACAGAAACATTATATGGATTTAATGCCAAATCCAGTCAACTGGCGCATACAATTAAAAGGAAATTCTATGAAGGAACTAAAGCACATTACTTCAATGCATTAAAAACAGTAATAGCTACACATGATACTGTCCAGTGCCCTGGTGCCCACAGGTTGCTCACGTTCTCATTTGTGTCTCATGTTATCGATACCCGTCGCCATTTTTCTTCGGCCTCTTGAAAGGGTGTGTGTGTGTGTGCAAGTGGGGAAAAGGTAACCAAAATACTGCTGTGGCCGCCGTTTAGGAACGAAGGTGGATTGTGCCTTAATAAAATCCCAAAAAATAGAACCACACACACACACACACACACAGTTAAGCACGCTAAACGCATGACACGTTCAAAAATCGTATTTTTTTTCGTTTTCTTGTCAATGCTGTAAGTTAATATTGCTGCGTGGGTGACGCAAGTGTTTAATAAGCAACTGCGACCCCACAGCAAGTGCAATAATCGTAGATCAGCTGTTTTTGCAAAGTTGGTGATGGCGGCAAAAGAGAATTGAAACTAAAGAGCTGCAAATGACACGGACCCGAATTATCAAGGTGCAACACAGTGGTGATGGATGACGGGGCAGGAGCTAACGGAAATATGCACTCACCTGTTTAAGTGGCATATCATCACACGGCAATCGTACCCGTCGTAGATTTAATTGGCAAAGTGATGCACAAATATTGCATTTATCACAATCTCACACACAATTCTTTTTGCTATAATTACGAATGCGTATCGAAATCATCTTCGTGCCCAAAATTAACGAATTCGTATTCCAAAATTAAAAGCCGCGCATTTAATGGATTAGCTCGTCCTTTGTATTTAAATAATTACATATTTGTTCTGCGCGCATTTTATACTATTATTATTAATTTGTTAGGATATGACACAAACAAAAACACAGGTACAAACACTGTACCGCCTCTCTCCCACACTTTGAATTGTTTTTGCTCACGTTACGCACTGAACTGAAATGCTGTTGTTGTTGTTGTTGCTGTTTTCTTGCTTGTCTTCATACATGCTAGGTAGATAGATGTACATATGTGTTATTCCGGAGCTAAGCATTAAGCTTATTGTTACCTTAGTTTATTATTAGTGTTAACCTCTGCATCTTTGTTATTTTCGACGCGTTTTTTTTTTTAATTTTGTCGACAACGTGCAGTGCGGGGTACGAGCGGGCGGATAGCACTGGGCGCTCCTATGCTGCCGATTGTGGCTCCGATTTTCGTTGGGTTTTCAACTATTTTAAAATGCAGTTAGCTGCTAAAAAACGCGATCATTGCTATTTACAAAATTAATTATGCACTTCTCACAACACTGGTGTATATGATTATTGTGGCAAAGTCGTTCATTTCATGCATAGAAACTAATAATATTGCTTTTCACTGGCGTTGAATCTTTTTCTTGTCACGATTTGCGTTTTGAACAAAAATTTGTGGCGTTGATTAAGACGTTGTACAAGCGGGCAGAATGTTTATAACTACACAAGCAGTTAACTGAATATTTTTACTTGTTTTTTAACTTATTGCTATTTCTATAGCGTAGTGTTTTTGTTGTTTATTTTGTAAAAAAATCTTCGTAATTATTGAAATTCCACGAACAATAACAACCGCCATTTGCATTCGCCTTCAGTGGTAGCCATTTTTATTTTCCAGTCAGTGTTAACGTACTGTTTTTTTCTACAAAATATCCTAAATATTGCCAAAGTATTGCCACTTAGGGTTGACAGTTCGACTGAAGCAAATATACGACATAAGACTATCAAATTCGATAAATATAGCATATATAATCCACTTAATTTTTTAAACGCATGGAAGTTAATATTAATTTATATTACATGCATGTAATATTATATCGATGACCTAAACAGTATTACTTTTTTGATATGTTCAGTTATTTGAATATTCTCAGTAATAGTTGATATGAATAAAACTTCAATTAACAATTTAAAACGCATGTAATTAATACGTATTTTGTGTGGAATTGTGGAAATATCCATCTCACCGATAGTACAAGAAAATACCGATTAATGTCACATACAAGTGAAGCATGTGCCTTTTACAAGTGACATGCTAAATTAATAAAGTGTGGCAACCTTTTAAAAGCATTTGTAAAATGTGGCAGCATCCATCAGATCTAACACTGTGTGGCAGCACAAGACAGTGAATATTCTTTGCAAATGTGAGTAATAGGGAATAAATTGTCGCTTTAAGTGCAAATTTATTATACATTTATTGTGATCGAAACTAAGGACTCCCAAATTATTTAAGGAATATTCTAAAGCTGTACTTGATAGCGTAATAAAGAGTTGAACTAAATACCAGTTACTACACAACTAAGTTACATAACAGCTGACCAGTGAAAATTTTGTGTATTTACAGTCAGTCACAATATTAAAATGGCCAACACTCCAGCAACCTCAAGCGCCGGTCCAGTTCTCCGTGGATTGCACAATGCAACCATTAAGCGCAATCTGGCCGTTGCACTTGGCCTCACCGCTATTGTGACGGTTGCCTTTAAAATCCTGGTCAATGATCCAAAGAAGGCTGCCTATGCTGAGTTCTACCAGTGAGTATTTAATTGGTCCCATATGGTTTTTATATAACTAATTTTGAAATTCAACTTTTTTGCAGGAAATATGACGCGAACAAATCCTTCGAGCGTATGAAGGCGGCAGGCCGTTTCCAGTCGTGCTAAACGAGCAATGGATCATATGGCTAATATAGTTTTTAAGACTATAAAGTGTGTTACTAATCTGCTTGTAGTTAAAACCAAATAGATTTCAATTCATATGTGCGTGTCGATGTTTTATTTACCGCCTTGAAAATAAGTCAAATTGTGCTCGGGCTTACGACCATTTATTGGTATTTACAAACTTATCGATATATAGTTTCACATAACAAAAACACAAAGTAAAACTCGCACTCTAGTACAACATTTAAAATCGAATTGCAAAGTCCTTGTAATCCAGTCGGTTCAAATTACTTTGATTCCGCAATTCACAGCGCTCAATTACACAGCCAGGTGAGCCTTCGGTGGACAACCAGGCGACCCTAAGTGAGTAACATGAATTTTTAATAAATATTAGTCAAACAATGCATATGAAACATACATTTTGTCCACCTCAACCTTGGGACCCTGCATTTTGCCAAGAATGGTGCCTTGTTTGCTGTTTTTGATCCAACCTGTGATGCCTGCTTTGGTGCAACGATCCCGCGTATCCTTGGTAAGGTTCAAACCTGTCGAAGTGCACACACAAATCACAAATGAAAAGTGGATCAACGAATGAGGCCAAGGACATTTAATGCCAAGCAGCTTGGCATGATTTATTTTAACCACTTGGCCCTGATTTTTTTGATAAATCCTTCTGCAGACAAATACTTTACCTTGAACACGTCCGTACACTTCAAATTCGAGGGTAATCAGCTCACGTATATCCGGAATGCCCATATTTATTAATATTAATTCTTAATGCTCTCGAACGCGCTTCTTTGCGATTATATAAAGTTAACCAACTTTTTATAAAAGGTTTTGATGTAACGAACGCGTTGTCTTCAATACATTTTAATGCTTGAGAAGTAATGTAATTAATATGTCAAAATATGACAACTGTATTAAATAATTATTATTGGCAATTGTTTTTAAGCAAATTGCGAGTATGATTTTCAGCAATCCGTCGACAATTTTAAACTGAAATGCCAAGTTTTTGTTCACGCCTTGCTAACAATATCAATTGCTTTCTATTTTCTATTTTGTTCTATTCGATTTGTGTTTGCGTATTTATTTTCGCTGCGCATTTTCCTTTTACTTTTTTATTTTAAGAAAAAATTGGCCTGATAAAACAAGTTTGAGAACATCTAAATACCCTACTCATAGTCTAAATACATGCAGTACTATTTAAAAAAAGAGGTTACCAATTTTTTTGAGATTTAGAATACCGTTTTAGTTTTTTTAATGAATTGTGAAGTTCTTTAAATATTTCATTTGAATTTTGGAATAGCACGGAACCGGAGTAAAAGTTTAATTTCAATTAATATATAAATTTCTTTTAGGTTAGTTTTAGGAAATTTATCAGTTTAGCTATTGAATCGTTTACGCATTTAGTATCAGTCGGTCATAATACCTTACGCGTGTAATTTTTGTGAATTTTAATACGCTTCATAGTCTGCCATTGAAATATTCGTATTCTTTGCTTTGATTGCCAAAGTCGTAAAGCCCAATATAAAACGAAATTTCGAGACAATTCAAATGAACAAAATCTGCAAAGTTTTGTATCCGTTGACGAAAAAATATAACATACACTATACATATTTGTATATAGTATTTTGTATTTACAAATAAATGATAATATTGAAAGTGAAATTGCAAAAAATGTACAAAAGGGAATCGAAAACACAAGTGAATTCCTACAGCAGCGATTTAATATAAGTAAGAGTAGGTACGCATATATGTGCATATATGCATAGTACTATATAGTCAATGTAATTATTTTGTACATTTCTAAATAGAAAACTCCGAAAACTTCGAAATTAAGTTAATGCATTTAAAATTAGTTTAACACCTAAACTAGCGTAATGTTAGCAGGACACTTGACAGCATCCTCTATATGATCTGTGCAGTGGCATGGGATTTCTCAATAAGACTATGCTGTGCCTCCAAATCCTTCTCGAGACGCCCCTTGACGCCCAGTGGTCCGTGATCCGCTTTCAGATAATAATGCGGCGGCTCCGAATGTCGATGATGTGTCGCATCAAATTTCTTGCTGCGTTCTCGTAGAAAATGTAAACGCACATACTTTATGGGTATTTGAACGCTATCCGCACCGGAGCCCTCGCCATCGATGAACACTCCACGCACCAGAATCGAGTTGGAGCACTTGAAAGCAACCAGCAGCAGAAATGGAATGATGTGAGTTATCCAGTAGCTCATAACACGATCGTCTGAAACACTTAAGAACTTAAGCCAGATCAATCAAATAAATCATTTCCACAATCACCTGGAAAGACGTAAACATCGCATAGATTCCAGATGCCACGCCAAGCGTTCACTGCTCCGAAGAAACACATCAGATAGTAGATATCGCAAATGATAAGCTTCAGAAGACCGCTAATACGACGCGAAATATATCGCATCAAGGGTTGCAGAATAAAGGTTACAAACACCGTTAGGTAGCCAATGAGCTGTGTGTGTGCACAAAGCAATTGCTAAAAACCAATAAATCATATATCAATTCTTAAATGCTTACCAAGGATCCCCATGCAGACTTGGCCTGGTCTGTGGGGAACAGTGTTAAATCAAATATGCCCCAAACACCACGCCAGGCAATCACCACCAGGCTGCCAATAACGAATACCGAAAACAGCGTGTCCAGCACATACAAGCCGGGTTGACTGAAGCCCTAGAAAATGTTTAATATAATTTATTTTTCTTATACTCATTATTTAGCACAACAGAACGATTGAAATACTGGATTGGATACAACGTATGTATATAAATAATAGTTTTGTTTTTAGAAAACTTTTAGTTTTGGTTAGTTTTAGTTACAATATGTACAATATGAATATCTATGTTATATTTTATGATAAGCTCACCGGTATTTTGAACATGGTATCCACCTCAAAGTAATCGCTCTTGTGATCCATGCTGACTGTGTAGGGAGCTGCTCCTAAGTTGCGTAGCGTGCGTGTTCCGAGCAGGAAGAGCAATGCAATTAATGTTACTATCGAGATAATGGCCAGGGAATCGACGCTCGTCAGCCAGTCACAGATCATCCAGGCACCCCGCCACATATTCACACAAACGATGCCAAAGATGGCGGTATAGAGCCGGGAGATGGCATAGTAGGTGAGTCGCCTCTTATCCGGATGTATGTGATCCTTGAAGAAATTCTGCGTCACAGTGAATATAAAGTGACCAGCACCACCGATCACAAAGGAGGACATTGCGGAGAGGGGCAGGCTGCTGGGAAAGAGCACGACACCCATCAGCTCCCAGGTGCCACGCCAATAGGCAATAACGCAGGGTGCAATGACAAGGCAGGTTAACAGCACATCCAACACCTCGAGCAGCATCTCATGCAGATTCCTTCGCGGCGTATCTGGTGCATACTTCTGATCACACTGTGACTGCGCTCTTATTTTATGCGTATGCTGCAGAAGAGGATGCGAATGGGCATGGCTATGGGTATGGGTATGGCTTGTGTTGTGCGGACAATGGTGATCCTGCTCCGTTGCATGACATTGAGATTTGGTTTGTGGTTTGTTGCTTGCGGCTGCAGTTGTGGTGCTGCTGCTTATGATAATTGGCTGCGGTGCCGACGAGGTGCACTTGTCCGTGGCCAGCATATTTATGTGTGTTCCTGCTTCGGTTTATTGTCGGTTTGTCTTCCGAGTAATTTAAAATTACTGTTTTAATTGCTTATAAATTAATTAGTTGGCTACTTTTTTCTTTGGTTTTTTTTGCTCCTGGCTGCCAGAGTAGCGGTGCGACCTCAGCCTCAACCTGAACGAACGAACGGTTCTCAACTGTTATTTTAATACGGTTTGTGCGATGTATTCGGTTCGGTTTTGGCGAATCACAATTGTTGACATTGTGTTGATTAGCCCGATCCGGCTGTGAGATGTGATGCTCTTCTTTTTCCTCGTGCCTTCCTACTCCTCCTCACCCCTACCGCCTGCCCCACCCTTTACACTTATCGTTGCACCGTTGCACTGATAATAATCCAGCACTGATAATAATAATTATTATTGCACTAGTATATGCAAGTACTTAGTAGTATAAGTTAACGAACAGACTGCCTTTGTCTATTTCGGATTGTATAATCCACTTTCACCCGGTGACAACTGGCTCTCGATTTCGAACTGTTGTCGATGTTGCTTTTGAAATGTGCTGAAAAGTGCAAAGAAAACGCATCATTTAAAGGGATTCCCCTTAATAGAATGCAAACAAAAATTAAGGCTCAAGTATGTTCGTTTAGAGTTTAGTGTCTATGACTATGGTTAATTGTTTGTTTATAAAGCGTCTTGATGACATTTTTCAAATAATACACCCAGTTGTATCTTATCTTTTGCAATGCAATTATCTCAATGCCTTATCTAATGATTGCAAATAATAATTATGGTTTGTTTGTTCAAAGGTATTATCACATTTTGTTTTTGGATAGTTTTTAATGTATTTGTTTTGTAAATAAGATGAAATTATTCAAAATTTATTTAAAAAAAAAAAACATACCTATTATATGTAGTATCATTAAACTACAGCAAAACATTCCAACTTTAAATTTGAGTAAGATTTATTCTATAACAACGAGATGGTAAATACTTTGAATAGACTAGTTCAGACAATAGCTGGTTTTATTTTGAGCAATGGAAATTTTATTCTAGGGAATGCCTTCAAGCATAAACAAATGATGACAAGCCAAAGTCATTTTAGTAAATATAAAAAAAGGCTAATATTAAAATTTCTTAAGCTGAAAAAAGTTTTAATTAAATTGTTTATAAGTACTTGACAGCCCTCAAGTATATTTTTGTGGGATCAACAAATCAGTTGTGTGAATGCCCCTACTCTTCACTTAAATTTCGTTTCACTCAAGTACTTAATGGATTCAATTTAAGACGACACCTATAAAAAGAACAAAAGTTAAACGCCCTTTGCGATAAAAGCGAGAGTTTTCACTGCTTGACATTTTGATAGTGATTTGAATTTGAATTTATGCGGTCTTGTCATGGTATGGACATGATCTTACCCAAACATATGATGTGCCACGAGTCAAATGAATTTCATGCTGGGAAACGGAACTGGGAGCGCGTCAAGGCGAGGCGTTAAGCCAATTTGTATGTCTAAACACATAACTAAACTTAACTAAACTTTCGTTTAAGCAAAGGTGCACTCAAAAAAAAAAAAACTTTATGAGACTGGAAGAATAAAGTTTTTATTTCGAAGTTTTATTATTCGATCTTTGTTTTGGATGTCTTGAAGTAATGTAAAGATGCATATATTATCAAAGGACTGTTAGGAACTTAAGTTCATTAACTAAGTTCTTTAAACAACAAGCCGGTGCTTGGTATCGTTGGGCCACTTGACTGTACGTTCTATTTGAACAATATCCTATAAACATTTATTTGTAGAATATTTCATCGATTGAAATCCGGAAATCCGGTTGTACTTGACTACTTTTCTCTGAGTGTAGTCGTATATTGTGCAGAGTGAAATTAAAAAACATAAAATGAGCAACGCTTGACGCGTGTGTGTCGCTAATTAGACAAAAACCTAAAACACATGGCTGAATTGTGTTGTTTAAATGGTTTAAGCAGCGCAGGATGTTTGTGATTTGCTACACTCAAAAACGTGGCGTATGCGCAATAATTAAAAGCGTGGATCACAATGAAATTCTGCTTTTGCGACGACTGTCTCTGGCTTGTTGAAGGTCTAGCAAGTGCGACTGCATTAGAATATGTCAAATAAAAGCAACAATGCTGTTTTTTTTGAGTTTGGGTCAAGCGCATTCGCATTTATATAAATCAATGTGGTGAATTTGTATTGCTGGATAAATGGAAGTCCCGTTGTGCGGCTCATTAAGGTACTCGAGCGCACAGCAAGACTTCCTCGTCAAGCAAAAGGGGTCGCTTGTTGCTAATAATAATCATCATAGTAAATACACTTAAATTTATATAAAGCCATATAACAAATTAAACTCGGCACACGCATTTCAAGATCATTTATAAAAACAGAGAGAGACTGAGAGAGAGTGAGAAATAAAAAGAGAGCAAACATTTTTCAAGTTCAAAATTAAAAGTAGATCAGAGCCTCCCAAGTGCTACATTGTACTCCAATTACCACAGCGCCTAATTGACAAGAAGGAATGGGTGACAATGCAAATTTCAAATTGGCATTTTTTTTTTTTTCGTTTTTTCGTTTGTTTTGCATGTTGCAAATTTTTATAAAAGCATCCATCCCCTAAGCTAATTATATTTACCAACAACTGCTCATTTGTACAAATACAATATAGTCACAAGTCTCTATGTAAGTATTCGCGCTATGTTTGTATGTTCCGAAGTCTCGAAACGAATATTTGCTTAAATTTACTGCGTCTATTGTTGCTTTGTATTTGTATTGTTGGTCTTTTTATTATGCCTTGCTTGTGTTAAACGTAGTCAAATAGATAGAGATTTTCGTTTGACTTTTAAAGTATAAACAGTTTTTTATATATAAAAACAAATGCTTGTTTTTGGTTATTCCTGATTGCTTTTTTATATATTTTTTATGCAATTAATGTCTTAAACGAGTTTTTTTTATGTAGGCTGTAAAGGAATTGAGAGTTATGAATCAAACAAGTTTATGCATAATCTTTTTGAATCTGAAAGTTAACTTGAACAAAACTCTTTATGGAATCTTTTGCATATCATAAAGTTAAGAACCTCTCTGTTTGAAGCATTAAATAAGTTATCAGTATGCTTTTAATAACCTAAAGGGATATTTTTTGCATTAATATCATGATTTGAAGTTGGCAAGATCTATTTAAGACATAGTTTAACCAACTTTAAGCAGAAATCCTTCACGAAATTAAGCAACTATTGAAAAGAGATGCTTTCATGCCATCAATAAAAAGGCGAACAACTATCGACAGACTGGTCTATATCATCTATAACTGAAAGCTGAGCTGGCAGTTGAGTCAAAAATCTCATATCTTATCAGGCGAAAAACATTTGTTAAACAATCCTGCATGAAGATCATGCGTAAAATCAAAAAAATACAAATGCAAAAAAAAAAAAATACAACGGGCAAACACACAAAAAACAATAAACATAAATGCAAAAAAAAATGAGATAGTAAAAAAACAACAACATTAACAACAACAACAGAGGTACCAATTGTTTACCGTTTCAAATTAGCTTAAGTTTCGTTGTGGCGGCGTCTCCGGCGACTGCAATTGTGGGTGCGTGAGCGGCAAGTGTGACAGAGACAGAGAGAGAGAGTGCGACGAGTAGTTATTATTTTTTGTTATATGTGTGTGTATTTATATGCTTGTATGCATGTGAAACACTATTCGCACATTCGTTGTAGGACACGTGCAAATTGAAGAACTTTGAAAAGGCACAATTAATCGAGTCGTTTATTTTAAATATGTCGCGGACCGGAAGTAAAGAATTCGGTTATCGGATTTCGATTGATGACTTTCGTTTTGATAATCGACCGTTAGACATTTGTCAAGGAACTTTGATGCACGAATGAACGTACGCGACTTTAGGCGCTACTATATATACCTTTAGAAATGGCTTAGTCGCAGACACACACACACACACACACCCAGGCATATATACACAGGGCGAACAGACACACACCAACACACATACAGAGAGAGAGGGAGGGAGAGAAGAAGAGAAACATAGATTGACGCAAACACAATCTAGTTTATTTGTACGGTTATTTGAACTCCGAGATATTTTTTTTTGCGCGGCGCAAGCTTACGGCTCTTGTGAGGCTTAGGAAGCATCTAACGCAGTGGTCACTATATTAAGTTTAGTCACTCGTCAATGCCAGCAAGCAACTAACTTGCGTTTGATGCGAGTTTCGGATTTGAACTGAGTTAGGGTCACATACGCCTACTGGTCGGTAGTCCGCAGTTATTTTCACACTTGTTCTCTGCTCTGATTTGATGCTTCTACAACAGTGAGCGAGCTTATCAAAAAACAAAAAAAAAGAAACACAATAAAATAAAAGTGCGCGTCAGATAAAAATCATGCCAAGCGATGGCTATCTATGTGGCTCTGGAGGGCTCAAGCTCAAAGCTCAGCTCGCTGCTCAGCATAAAAAGCGCGAGCTCTCATTGCTGATAACAGAATCCGAGCTCGGATCCCGCTTCTAATATATTGTTGATTCTTTACATTCGCATAAAGCTCTTAAAGCTTCACAAGCGCACAGTGCAAAAAGAATTGCAAAAAATACGATCATAAAATAATTTTCCTCTTAAGACCTTTGATAAAGAGATAGCAAGAATAAAAATGTCTAAGCAGTTATTTAAATTTTTTCAAAAACAAGTTTCTATTACAATTTATTCTAGATTGATTCAGTAAATATTCCTCTCAATATGTCTAAGTATTTATATTTTTAAATTCTAACGCATATTTTCAATAAAGGCAAAGCTAATTTATTTAAAAAGGTAATGTTTATTCTGTATTGACATTTAATATTTTGTCTGGATCACTGATCAGTGACACGTGTCGCAATAGTTTATACAGTTAGTTAAATAGTTGCACCTTGCAACCAGATCGATGGCGCATTTAGCACATTTTGCGTCGAACAAGAGGCTAATCAAATTCAAAAACTTATTCGCACTTAATAAACTCATAAAAAAAAACATAGTACATAGTGTATGTATGCATACTATTTAAGTAATAAATATTCATTTGCAATTGTCTTGGGAAACTATAACTAACTTGGCATCTGGAGAGACTAAGTCTATAATTAATGCGTGAATATCATTAGTTTTAGATAACAAAAATAGTTCGTTCAGATTTCATCATTACGATTGCAAAATAAATACAAGATACTGTCAGTCAACAAGTCAATCCGGCAATAAAATATTGTTTTATTATATTCATTCCCACCTTTGCCATTCACAAATTTATTTGCATACATTTAGAAGAAAGGTTTCTGCATATTATTATCCTTGTCTTTCAAGTTCCATTAGTTTGTTATATATATGCAGCAAACACTCGTATCACTACGATTTTAAAGAATAAAATATTATTATTCAAGTATTTTTTGATTTGATTATCTAATTTTGTACCTTATTGTTTGCACCCACACGTATATCGTTTGAAGCAGATAATAAAGATAAAGCAGATTAATTATTTAATGGCAACATCATATCCATTATCAACTAAATACTTTTATGCTTTTACGCATATAAAGTGTATTAAAAAAGTCTTTAAAAAGAAATTACCAAAATTAATGCAGATTGGTTTTACTTAATACTTGAATTCGCAAGTTGTAAAACATATAAATAAAATCACAGATTTAACAATAAAAGTGAGAAACTTACTCAAATTACTAATATTGTTTAAACACTTTACTTAATTTACCAATATGCTCAATACGTGAGAAACAACATAACTGACCTAGCACTTAAGATTATTTAATTAAACCGATTTTAACTTTTTTGGTGTTGTTTTTTCCGCCTGTTTCACCTGACACACATTTTGTATGTGCGTCGCAGATATTATTCAAAGCGATTACTTATGCAAATTCATAATCAATATTGCCCACAAAAATTATTAAATCGATTTTGTTAAGCTTGCTATTAGCTTAAAAGTTTAAATTAATGTGGGGCACTCGTATTTACATATGTATCAACAACAAATGTCTACTCATCCAAGTCGGATGCGCGAATTCCATCAACTAATACTAGCTTGTCAAATATAATTTAACAAAATGCGTCTATCCGAGCCAACAAACGCAGCCAGCTGAGCGTCCTATCAGCATTGATAAGATTTAGCTTGTTTCTTTACCTATTTTAATGTTCGTATTTATTCTACTTACTTGCAAAGCGTCGCGACATCTATATATTTCAACAAACAAGACAATAGCTGCTAATCAATTGCTTATCAATAAGCCTGGAGTATAAATATGTACAAAAATCTGGGAAACACATAAAATTGAGCTTTGTGTGGGTTTATTAATCTGCGGTATTAAAGGTTATCATCAAAAAAGAAATGCAAGTGAAGTGCAAAACAGGTAAAATGCAAAAAAAAATATTTGTGTATTTTCATCTCAAGGATAAAATAATCATCAGTTCATTTAGTTTATGTGTATAATTATTATACATAATTAAATTTTTTAAGGTTATTTAACCGATATTGGAAGAAGTTCCAAAATATTTTCTCACCTCTAGAATATTTTATTTTAAAAGTATTAAAAAGGAAATAGATATTTATAATCAGCTCATTTACTGTTAAGTTAGAGGTTTTAATACCACTTTAATCAAACGTCATGTACGGAAAAAGTATTTTTTGAATTTTTATTTATTTATTTAATCATAGACATTTATGTATATCGACTTTAGATATATCCCCAATAATTGTATGTGATAAAATTGTACGCCTATTTATCTATACATCAAACTAACAAAAAAATTTTTTTTATTTGGATTTACATATTGTGGAATGAAACTCATTATATATGCGAGACTACAAACTTTAAGACTTAAATCTACAAATTAAAACTAGAATATATGCACCGAATGTGCGCAAATAATTATATAGATTATATATATATTTGGTAAGTTGGGACGTTTATTGCCGTAGCTGTAGCTCTCAAGGAATGCTTTAAGCCATTAAATAAAATGAGATACCAACCTCCTAGAATCGCAAAGAATGTGGGCAACTTTGTTTTGGACCTGGGTACCCACAGTCCCTGCAAGACGGCAGTTGGGTTATAAAGACTATTACACAAATTATGATTATGTTCCTCCATTTCAAACATTCCTTGTAAGCTTTATAGTATATATAAATTGATTTACTAAATGTGCTAGCTAATGTGCTGTGATTTTTCATTTGTGATGGATGCTGCATATTTGACATACACACAATGTGGATTATATAGAGGCATGAGTATTTGTTTATGTGCGTGCGTTTCGAGTAAAGTAACTAATTAAACAGTCGCTTCAATATACTTTGAATAGTTGCCAAGGACTGATCCTCTATGAGGAAAGTGCGATGATTTCCATCCACTGTGTGAACCTCCACGGGTTTTGTGCAAACCTTAAAAGGGTAAAAGCGACCAATTAGTATTGACAAGATAGTGGTTCAGGTTGTTTCTGTTCACTTACCTCCTTCAGACGGTAGTCTTCATCCATTTTTGCAGAGTTATCTGTGGGTTTGACGAGCATCACCTTTGACTTAAGTTTGAGTTTGGGCGTAAAAGTGTCCGCCAGCACCAGTTTTTTGTAAAACAGTTTAGCTGCCGATTTGATCTGGAATAAAAATTGCACAGACTATAAGAAATATCTCATTCGGCGATTTTAGATTAGTCTCTACTAACAATTTCCTTCGGATGCGTTATTTCAACACTCATTAGCTCAGCAAACTTTTCAAGTTTCTCGTCCCAGGTGGGTATCACCAAAAGCAAACGCACCAGCTGCAAAGTGAGGATTAAATTTTTTTTTTTTAGAACAAGTCTCAAAAGTTATGTTTTTGATTACTCACCGATTTATAGTCAATGTTGGCCAAGACAATACCAAAGTAGGCCAGACCATAGCTCTGTTTGCTGTTGTCATCATCGACAGTGTAACGCTGCTTGAAGCTGCTCGTGTACCAGTTGACATAGTTTGGGGCACCATCCAACATCACAACGTTGGCAATTTCGTTCGTCTCTTCCAGAATTGTAGCCATCACGTAGGTAAGCAGGCAACCAAAAGAATAACCTGCTAGTTTATAGGGTCCCTTAGGTTGCACTGTACGCAACAGTTGAATGTAGAACTTTGCAGCTGCTTCCACAGATTCCATGGGCACTGTGTTGGTAAATTGCAATCCATAGGCAGGTACTTCGAGCCTTTTAGCCAATGGGACTAGAGCAGACGCAAATCCTTCAATTGGTGCCATGAAGAAAATGGGAGTCTGTTTGCTATTGGCAGGTGCCTGAGTCTCCAGGCGCACAATGTCCTCGGTGGGTATTAAGTCTGCCGCATAGACCACCTGTGTACCATCGCCCATTGGGCTGGATGTACGGAATGGAGGTGCGGGATTTGAAGCTGGCTCCTCAGCTGAAGCATTAGTGGAACCAGTTGTAGCTGGTTTTGCTTCAGCACCACCATCCATTTGTTTCAACGCTCCGAATGTTAGTTGACGAACCTCTTGAGTCGATAGCACAATGTCGAAATTACGCTCGAGCGTTTGCTTAATCTCAGCACCCATCAGCGAATCCATGCCAAGATCTGATAGGGAGGCAGCGTCTTGAACGTTCTTGATGTCTCGCAGACCCAAGATATTTGCAATGGTGGAGATTAGACTCACGCCGGCACCTTGATCTGACTTGCGTTTCTCGGCGACGACCATGGATGCCAAGACGGGGTGAGGCTGTTGCAGGAAAATGTCGATAGTCTGCAGGCAAGAAGGCATACGCTGGGGCAAAGTGCCTCCAATGACAGTGTCATTGTCACCGAGATTCTCCAGTACCAAACCAGTATCGCCAATGGCACCCCATTGTATCGCTGTTCCGGGGAAACCGCTTGCCTGTCGCTGCTCACAGATGCGCTCCATTGCCGAGTTGGCCAGACCATAATTCGATTGGCCGATGTTGCCACGTCCGCACGAGACACTGGAGAAACATATAAAGTAGTCCAACTCGGTGCAAATGATACGCGAATATTGATCCAAAAATTTGGTAGCTGTCACCTTTGGATCAGCAACGGTCTTGAAGTCCTTGGCAGATTGATCTTCGATTAGAGCATCACGCAGCACGGCAGCCAGATTAAAGATACCTCCGACCAGGGCCAACTTATTGCTCGCTTCCAACAATTTCTTAGCTCCAGCAGCTGTGGTTACATCATTGGTGTCGATGACCACCTTAACTCCACGCTCCTGCCAGCGACGGATCATAAGTCCCTGGTAACCAGTCTTCACTCCTGATCGAGAGGTTAGGACAATGTAACGTGCTCCACGCGACACTAGCCAGTTGGTCAGCTCTAGGCCAAATCCACCAAGACCACCTACAAGAATGTAGCTCTTCTCCGGATGCATGTAGGTACGAGGTATGGCGTTAATCAAACGCGACTTGGGCATAAGTGTCTTCTTGCCATCCTCCTCGTCGCGAACCTTGATGACAACCTTGCCAATGTGCTTGCCAGAGGCCATGAAACGGAACGCTTGCTCAACTTGCTTGTCATTAAAGACTGAAGTGGGTAGGGGCACAACAGCGCCACTCTTAATACCCTCCGATACGAGAGAGACTACTTGCATCTGCATCTGCTCCTCACCTTCCATAACACTGTCCAACAGAATGCCGTGGAAGGAGGTGTTCTTCAAGAAGACAGACATACCCAAAGGACTATTGTTGCTCAAATCGAATTTGCCAATCTCTAAGAAACGACCGTTCAGGCCCAAGCAGCGAACTGATGCTTGCAGCTTCTCCTCAGACAATGAGTTCAAAACTAGATCAACACCACGTCCTTTTGTCTCACGCATTACCAGTTGTTCAAAGGAAGTGTCACGGGAATTGCCAATGTTGCGTGCCTGCAACTTAGGGAAACGTTTCAGCAGGAACTCACGTTTCTCCTTGCTTCCGACCGTTGTGAAAACAGTCAGACCATGATGCAGGGCCACAGATATGGCGGCTTGTCCAACACCGCCCGAGCCAGCATGGATAAGAATGCGTTCACCCTTCTTCATTTGGCCACGCACAGCCAGGGCGTAGTATACAGTAGCATACACACAGGGCACCGTTGAGGCTTCCTCCATCGTCCACTTTTCCGGTATTTCCCACATCATGCGCTTACTAGCCTGGCAGGTAGTTGCCAGCGACTTGGCTGGAACCATAGCCATAACACGACGTCCAGACGCATCGCGACCCGAGAACTCCAGACCCAAAACGCAATCCTGTTCAGCAAGGTCACCTGGAAGAGCATCTGCTGCCAGTTTTCCTGAGGATAACATCACATCACGGAAATTCACAGGGGCATAGTAAACGGTGCAGGTCTCAATATTATTCTTGGCTGTCGTATCCACCTTGGCGCCCTCAATCCACTTCAGCGAGGCCAAGTCACCCTTGACCAGAGCATTCACATAGGCGTGCTCCACTTGAAGGGTGGCCTGCTGCGTCTCCAGCTTAAGATGACGGAAGGTGCCCCATTTGCCGTGCTTGAACACATTTGAAATGAGATCCTTTTCCAGCTGTTTGTTGTAGAGTGCACCTGACACTGAGAATTTCTCCGATACTTTATCCTGGACGAAAACTAAGCGTGCTAGTTTGCCACCACTTTCATTTTTTATGCAGGTCATTAGGCCAACAGCACCAAAGAGCTCCTCATTCTGGCAGACAACATAAATATATTGCTCTTCGGTGGAAGCTGTGGCCAGGGCAGCCTTAAGGTCATCTACCCAGTTGAAGTTTTGCTCGGTGACCTGGACAACAACTGACTTACGTTTCTTTACGTCAATACGGTGACGGGCCAGGACACACACACGAGTACCGCCCAACTTCTGCTCTTGGACAGCGACGAATCCAAACTTTTCAAGGAGTGCACGTCCTGTCTTTGTATAAGTAGCTAGACCCTCCTCAAAGATGAGGAAACCCGTGTCACGAATGCTGGCAATGCTATTTTCCAGCGTTTTTGTATCCGGCCGTGAGAGGACATCAATGCCGTAGACAAAGTGACAGTTCTGCTCAACAGGTTCTTTAAGAATATCCTTGGAAATGATGCGTACGCCCGAATCTCCCAATGTGCTAGCTATGAGCTCATCGTTGTTGTTGGATGTGACTACAGCCACATCGCCAGTTAACACCGGTTCACCCTCAATAATCTCCAGTAGATGGTTAGCCATGAGAACATCCGGATTGCGTCCATTTGCCAGTTCGACACCCTTTAGCTTTATAGCGCCACTTGAGTTCTCGATAATCAATTGAATGGCAACATTTAGAGCATGCAGACGAGCCTTCTCCGTATTCTCGTGCAATTCACTTGTATTATCATTGGCTACAAAGCAGTAACGCTCCAAGGTCGGTGGGTTCTGGGTGCCCGGACGACGCTGAGCCAAAGAGGCCTTCAGACCGCGCAGCTCCACGCCACCACTTTTGATAACATTGATGTCGTCATACCAATAGACAGGTACACCAGCATTTGACTGTGCTTCCTTACTCAATCCATTGACCAACTCCAAATGCTTCAATGGATTAATTACCGCCTTCTCAATACGAGTGGGCAGATATAGCTCACGCAAGTTCTTGCTGAGAATGCTAAACTGCAGCATTGTATCCATGAAGCTAATCCAGTTTTCTACCCACTGCAAATGTCCAGTGGAGGCACAGGTGTCCGAGTTGACAATACCACGGAAAATTCCACCATAATCGTACCCACGTAGACGCAACTCCTTGTAAACATCATTCGTAGCCAGCTGCTTAGCTGCAGTGCTGGGTGATTGGGCATCCAGCGGCAATTCCTCCATATCAATGCTTTCGGGAATAGTAATCCGGCCGGAGACGGCCAAGCTGCCGCTCTCGCAGATCTCAAAGTTGCCCGTGCCATCAAAGAAATTGATGCCAAATTTAACAACGGCGCTCTTATTCAAAATCGTAGCACGATGGAAGACCAAATTCTCCATGACAACGGGTGTCTTGTGGAATTCACCACCACGCATTTTGGCAAATGTCATCCAGGCGAGAGTCATGTAACCGGTGGCTGGGAACAAGATGCGTCCATCTATGGTATGACCAACCAAGAAGGCATCCTCTTCCTTGGACAGATCAATCTCAATGACAGTCTCACCCGATGAGGTTTCCTTGTCGAACTTGGCAACCAGCCATTTCTGTGTGTGATCCCAGCCGATCTTTGAGTTCAACATTGGTGTGCCACGCCCAACAGGGTAGCTGATGGGACGCACCAAATTTAGGACCTGGGGTTGAGCACCCGCTGCAAACAGTTTGCCAACATTGGTGAGCAGGAATTCCACATTGTTTTCATGTCCACGCTTCACCAGGCTTAAATTGGTGGCATCTGGACCCAGGGCACGCTTTAGAATTGCCTGTAGTAATCCATGTGGTGCAATCTCAATGGCAATGGCATTATTGGGTACATGCTGCAATGCCTCATGGAACAGAACAGGCGACAGTAAATTATTTACATGGTACGCTGCCGAGGACTGCATGGCAACGGGAGTGCTCCAAGCGGACTCCGGAATGGATGTACTTATCCAGCGTGATGTACGGTTCTTTGCACTGGGAATAATCTTTTCCAAGCTCTTGCGCAACTTGGGACCGGCATCAGCGATGTATTTGCTATGGAATGCATAGCCACTGCTGTTCACTGCCTTGGCAAAAATCTGCTGGGCATTGAGTTTGGCAACCAAAGCATCGATCGAAGCATCTGGTCCGGAAATGGTGCAGTTATCCTCGCTGTTATGGCAAACGGGGAAACAATCGCTGGGCACCAATTTGTGGGCATCTTCCCAGCTAAGACCGACAGCAGCCATCTTGCCCTTGGGCAATTGTGTGTCCAGAATGCTCTTGCCACGCCAGTAAGCAGCCAGCACCGTCTGCTCCGGAGTGAAGCAACCATCAGCATAGGCACAACCTAGTTCGCCCACAGAGTGTCCCACAATACCATCGGGATGAATGTTAAGGGAGGTAAGTAGATCCGTGAGAGCCACCTGCATGGCAGCAATCGAGATGAAAGAGTTGAGAATATGCTCGAAACTCTTATCCGTGGAGCGGGTAAGAACTTCAATTAAATCCACGCCCTCGGGCTTCAGGACATCGGCGCAACGTTGAATCGTTTTAGCAAAGACATCAATCTGCATCAAATCCTTGGCCATGCTGGCCCATTGGCTGCCCATGCCCGAGTAGATGTACCAAATGGGACGCTTAACATCACTGTACTCAACCACCTCACGCTGAAGGGAACCTTTGTTGCTGACCACGCTGTAGCCACGGAAATAGTGCAGGGGAATGGGTTTCGAGTGGATGTCGTTGATCAACTGCATGTACTCATCATCGTCATTGTGATCCGCAGCGGATTCCAGCAAATCTTGAACGGCTTCGAAGGTACGGCCTGATACAATCACTACCTTGGGTGAAGCATTCTTTGGCGTCATTGTCTTTGGCTTAGGATTTGATTTCAGAATCACATGGGCATTAGCACCGCCAAAGCCAAAGGAGTTTAGGCCAATGATGCCTCCATTCCAGGGTACATTCTTGTCGACGACCTTAAGACGACCATCGAGCAGACCATACAGATCCGGATTTGGTTTGTTGTAATGCAAATTACCAGGAATAATGCCCGTCTCCATGGCAATCAAGATCTTTGCAACCGAGCAAACGCCCGAAGCGGGTTCCGAGTGACCCATGTTGGACTTCACCGAGCCTATCAACAATGGTGTGGTGCGATTCTTGCAGAAGAAATCCGTGATTGAATTAACCTCCTGTGGATCTCCTACTTTGGTGCCCGTGCCGTGAGCTTCCACATAGACTACATCGTTGGGATTAAGGCCAATCTCCTCGTAGGTTTCGCGAATCAAACGATTCTGCATGCTGCCAATGGGATATGTGATGCCCTGCTCCTTGTAACCATCCGTATTCGTGCGTACATTCAAAATTGAAGCATAAACACGCTTGGCAACCGCGGTACGTTGCAATAGAAGCACAACACAGCCATCCGAACGAACATAACCATTGCCCGACTCATCAAAGGCCTTGCAGCTACCATCGACACTCAACATGTTCAGGCGCTTAAACTGCAGCGACATGGTGGGTTTTAGGATTAGACCAGCGCCAGCAACTATTGCATTATCGATCTTGCCCTCGCGCATATCTGAGAAGGCCTGCTCCAAGGCATACAGAGAACTTGAGCAGGCAGTATCAATGCTGTAGCTGGGACCCTTAAAATCAAATGTGAACGAAATGCGATTGGCAAACATGGCGCGTGCACAGCCTGTCAAGCCATAGCCATTTACACGATCGGGATCGCAGCACCAATGCTGCTCCGTTTCCGATGTCGACACACCAATGTAGACACCAGTACGAGATCCACGCAAATCAGTAGGATTTAAACCGGCATCAATGATTGCCTCGTGCGTCAGCTCTAGCATCATGCGAAGGAGTGGATCCATGCACTCGGCTTGCTTCTGATGGACACCAAAGAATTGCTGATCGAAGTTCTCCAAATCGGAATGTTTGATTTTGCCCATTCTGTCAGGAAGTCCATATAGACCTGGATGATTATTAGATTTGACTCTTAAAAACCAATCAATTGAATTTCTAGTTAACAAACTTACCGCGTGCCCAACGTCTTGGATCATCATTAACCATATCAACGCCTTCAAACAAATTCTTCGAAAACTCTTCGATGTTAGAACTCTCAGGCAGACGGCCGGAGAAACCAGTAATAGCAACCTCCTCATTTAGTGCCTGCTGACGCGGCGCATAGTGGCCACCACCCAGGTCCAATTGGGGGGCAGTATGCGTAGCTGACTCAGCAGTGATTACATCTTCGGCAAAACGGGCTGGCATCTTCTGGCTGTTGTTCGTCTTCTCGTTGTGATCGTGAGGTGTTAGGGAGTGATGATGATTCGTTGCAGTAGTGCAAGAGGAAGTGCTGGGTGTTAGCTGCGCAGTGGGAGGCTTCTCGATAGGGTCGTCAGGTTGTTGCAAATTTTGTTTCTTTTTAATACGACGGCGTCGCCGACGAAGAGCACGGGCACTTTTACCGTTACCGTTTTGAACAGTGGAAGTGCTGGGATTGTGATCGGTATGATTGAGCGCAACAGTTTGCTGATCCACGACTCTTGTTAAACTTTTAGCAACTGTAAAAAAGTAAATGATCTTTTAATATACATATCATAAATCGAATGGAATTCGATCCATCTATAACCTGAATTTACTTATATAGCTTAAGCAAAAATGAGGCGTTAAATTCAATATGATTTGAGTGCCGCTGAAATTTGATTTCCTTTATTTTGATAGGTTTTTCATACAAAAAAAAGCTAATGATTTGCTTGTATTTGGAATAACTAGTTTTTTAAGGCAATTTTTTAATATTACTTGAAGTTTTTATAAACAATTTCGACCAGATCAAATCATGAAAATTAATAACTTATATTTCTAAGCGTATTGCATACTTTCACAGATTTTGTTTAGGTAAAGCATTGCATATTTTATTGAGCAGCAAAATATACTTACTTATTTAAGCTTTTCTTTATAATTGTAACCATACTTAAAAAGGCAATAATTAGGTAGAGTGTAGCTTATAGAGAAAGTGTAAAAGGAAAACCAAGAGATAGTGGAAATCTATTAATTGATCAAATGCCATTTTCTTTTTTCATTTCCATCAGAGGTGTGCATACAAAACACTCTGGTAATATATTAATTTTATTGAGGAACGATAATGCCAAATGTCGCATTATAATTTGTTGAAATTATGTCGTTAGCTACAGCAATTAGTGATCTTTCTTAATTGTGTTTAAAGTTCTCAAGAATTAACATGTTCCATAATTGCGTGTTTGTTTATTTATTTTTATTCTGTTTTCAATATTCATCTGAAGAAATATATGTGTATGTATGTAGGTGTTAACCGATATAATATATTAAATTATCATGTACCTTATTTTGGGAATCAACCGCCTAAAAATAATACATATATTTGTTCATTGTTTTAAGCTAAATGTTTTGTAGCATTTACACTGGTGGCGAAATGAATGTGTACAGTGTTGGTATGTACAAATGCAGCAGCTGTTAAAGCCACTGCTACTCTCACAAAGCTTTATAATGTTGTTTTCTCTCAAAATGCCAAGCAGCAGCCCGGCCGGTCAAATAACCAATTTTTTTTTAGTGTCAAGTAAGTAGTTGAAAATCAGGTGATTTCTGGAGAAGCTGCGCGTGCAATGACATTTGCTCTCTCTCTGCTGTATTTGGCGCGCTTGTGGCGTGATAAGTAGATGCCAAACAGTGCGCGGCAACATAATGTTTAAACGTATGTATGAACACTACTTTGTGTACATTTGTACACTCACTCTCTTTTGTTTTATTGATGTATGAGTATTGAGCTTAACAGTGCAACACAAAAATTGTTAGCATAGGGGTCTGACAAGCAAAAGTCGCAGCTGATGACGCTCACCCATACAACTCCAGTAATAGCGTTTCGCACGCTGCTTTCTTATTCGCCGACAAAACTCGTACGATGTGCAGAATGAGAATGACACAATAAAGAAAAAAGTCTGTTTGTCTATACTATAATGAAGCATGGCCCGCAAAAACAGTTAAAGCAAGCAAACATTTGTATGTACATATGTACATATTTATGTATTTACGTATGGCTGCGAGTATGTTTATATACGTAAGAATGAAACAAGCATAACAAAAGAGAGGCTATAATTTTCGGCAAACTTTTTCTCATCAGCCGGCAACAAACTCATCTACTTTGTGTACCACACACAGAAATACACACACAAACTGACATTAGCGTAACGCGTGTTCGTGAGCAATTTGTAGAGAGTGAGATAAGGTGGCGTGATTTCCAAGTTTATTTAAGTATTATTTCCACACACAAACACACCAATTTTTGTTAGTTTTGAGCGGCGTCATCTGTATTGTTGCCACTGCTACTGCTGCTGCTGCTGCTGTTTGTTCGTTTTCTTGTTTGCATAGACGTTATATTCACATGCATATGTATCCTTTTACATTAATTACACACTTATTGCTATGCCATATTGATTATCAGTGTTTTTTTTTTTTTCTTTTCGAGCACAGTACGAAAATTGCGTCATTCGATATGCAAACAATAATGTAAACAAACGTTAGCTGTCACTGTTGGGAATTGTCACTATCTTTTATAGGGTACCCGAGTTACACTACTTAATATTATTAAATTATGCACTTGGCTCTATTTTCACACTTATCGATTTTGAGGCATAGGTGCATATATATACATATACACATATGTAGTGGTATGCATCGTTTTATCCACCTACGCCTCATTTCCACATGAGTCAAGCGAGAAGCCCGCGCCTCAAGTTCATTGTCAATGATAAGACTATAAAAAAAAATGGGATGATTAACTCGCACGGGCTAAGTGTTCTACTGA
The DNA here is from genome assembly GCA_030179655.1 of Scaptomyza flava. Taxonomy (NCBI): domain Eukaryota; kingdom Metazoa; phylum Arthropoda; class Insecta; order Diptera; family Drosophilidae; genus Scaptomyza; species Scaptomyza flava. The sequence goes on from JARNME010000029.1 coordinate 15,142,983, forward strand.
TAGCGGATCTTTAGTACACATGTACATACATAAATACGAATGTGAATATTTGGAAATTAACATTTGTCTATCTGCTAATACATTATATGTATGTATATTAAATTTCAGTTTGCAGAATAGAAATATTCCCGATCAATAATGTAATTTATTGCTCTTCTTCTTCTTTTCTCATATTATAGAAATCATAGAAATTGAGCAAGTTGTTCAATTAGAATGCGAAACCCTATAAAAACCGTTAAGAATGAAGCCAATTGCAATTTTGCTAAGAGACTAACACGTCATTTTTTTTTATCAACTTTGACTTTATTTGTGCAATTAAAACAAAACGTTGAATAACACATATTATGTATCTACTTTGGGTAGGGTTTAAAAGTGTTTGCAATTTGTCTGGGAGCATTAAGAATTTTCCCAAAGGTCTGAGAGGTCAGGTCAAACGTTATATGAAAGGTGTTTAAGTGAGTTACATACATATGCCTAAATCTGAACTGCTTTTTATTTTCTGTTTTTTTTTTTTTTTTTTGATGCTGTTAGCTTATAAATTTTTTTTTTATGTGCATTCCCCTTTTGAATTGGCAATTTGTATTATTTTTCTTGCTTATTGGTCTTAACATGATTTGAATCAAAATTCGATACTGCACTTAACCGGCGTTAGAGAAAACAAATTGGCACAGACATATTTTTTTTATTTATCCACCCTTCTTTTCGACTCAAACACTAACACATACATAAGTATAACAGTCTGTGCGCATACATACACACACATACTTTTTGGTATTATGTGTATGCGTGCAGAATACATACCTAAAAATCAGGCGATTCCTCGACAGCTGTTTTTGGGAGACAAACAGCAACTTCTTTTGCGTGGTAATGCGATTGGTGTTGAGAGTTGGAAGTCGGTTTTTTTCAGGCAGTTGGTCCTTACTGCTGGTCAAATACCGATAGCAACTTTGTCCCGTTTTAAATAAGCCGTGTGTATAATTTGGAAGCCAAAACAATTGTTTTGGTCTATTTTTTGTCACTGTTAAGCACTTTTCGTTGAACAATGGCGTGATACAAATATTTGTGTTTCTTTAAGGCAAATTTTCTTTGATACACTTTGCTGCAAAACACTTGTAATGTCGGATCGGTTAATGGTCAGAACAACCGTAAACCTTTGCGCGACCTAACGACGAATTATGAATAACGAATAGTCGCGGCATCAGGTGAGCAATGGCTTTTATACGACAGCAGCGGCTGACAAAAGCTTCTCTTCAGTGCGCAGCAGAGAGCAAGAGAGCCGGCAGCAGCAGCAGCAACAAGCGAGATAAGCATAGAAAGCTCTTGCTCTCTGTTAACCTTTTGGGAGGCCACGACTGTCTGTAATTTTAATGAGCTGTTGTTGTTGGACGACTGCCCTTAATAACATTTTCTGCAGCGTGGAAGTATAAAATAACAGCGATAACAGTTGAGCGCGCAATGAAAGCGTCTTACTTGAATATCGGCAGACATAAAATTTTTTTCAATATATTATGTATGTTTGCACGTTTTTGTCGCATTGTAAAGCTGATTAAATATTATAAATAGATAAGTGAACTAAAAATGTATTTGTTATTTATATTATTTGTAGGAAATATGTTTCTTATCTGAAATTATATCAATTTATAAAGTGTCATGCGAGAAAGGTGAATGCATTACTGATTTATCAGACTTTTAACGTCAGCATGAAAAAGAATTAATTTAATATGTTCAACAAAATAAACTCTTATACAATTAAAACTGCCTATATTAATCGAGATATGCACATAAAACGGTAAAACTATGTTTTTAAAATAAACGCTTCTACTAAACGGACTGTTTTTGCAAAACCCTCTCGATGATCTGTAACGTTTGGGCCTCCTTAAGGAATGTTCGATGGGTGCCTGCCACAACATGCATATCAATCTGCGCGCTGCAAATCTACAGAGATCGTCAGGTTATCGTCGTATTAAAACGAAATATTTATTTCTATGGTCTGTTGAATTACCTCTTTAAGACCGTAGTCATCCTGAGACATGATTGCATTGTGTTCTGCAGATTTGATAAGTACCACATCGCTCTTCAGTTGCTTGGCTCCCTTGTAGCTCTCTGATAGCAAAAGCTTCTGCTTAAACATGCAAGCTGCTTTCTTGATCTGCAAATATGTATGACGAATCACGTTATTGAGATGGCTCTTATAGAAGATTAACTTTTTTTTAAAGACGTATGTTGACAACTTACCACTTCCTTTGTTTGTTGAGTATGCGATGCTAAAGTATCCGCTAATTTGTCGAGCTTTAAAGTCCACGTCTTGACACCGTCAAGCACTTGCAAAAGCTTTAGAAGTTATACGTTTGGAGTGATTATTTAATTTAAAAAGAGAAAAGTTGTGTTTACCCACCTGGTTGTAGTCGACATCGGCAAGCAATGCTCCAAAGTAGGCTAGCGTCATGGATTGCTGACGGTTTAAGTCGTCAGTCTGTTTCTTAGCCTCCTGCACATAGCCGCTGGCCATTGTGGGAGCACCGTCTAGCATGATGACCTTTACGCCAAATCTTCTCTGTTCCAGCGCCACACCAATAGCATGTGCTAGAAGACAGCCATAGGAGTAACCCACAATGTTATAAGGACCACGCGGCTGCAGTTTTTGTATTTGTTGTAGATAGTAGGCGGCGCAGGCTTCAATTGAGTCAAGGGGCACTTGCTCTGTACACTGCAGACCGTAGGCTGGGCAGGTAAGGGAGGCGGCCAGTGCTTCGATGGCTATTGTGAAACCTTCGATTGGAGCAAGGAAGAAGACGGCAGGCTCATTGCAGTCCTTCGTTGCCATGGAATGGAGGCGCACAAGTACGTCCTGGGGTAATACTTCCTTGGCGAATACCTTGCGAGTTTCATCCGTTTGGGCAATAGCCGTCCGATTAGTTGAAGCAGTAGCCGACGATGCCTTTGGCGCAGCTGAATCTGTGCTTGTGGTCTTACCCTGTGTATCTTGGTTATCAATTTGCTTAAGAGCATTAAATGTAAGCTGTCGTATTTCTTGTGCAGACAACACTAGATCAAAGTTTCGCTCCAAGGTCTGCTTGATTTCCGTACTCATTAGTGAGTCCATGCCCAAGTCAAAAAGTGTCGTCTTATCCTGAATGCTATGCACATCACGAAGTCCCATTATATTTGCAATGGTCGATATAAGACTCTGACGATTTGATTGCTCTGTTTTGCGCTTCTCGGCCAGGATCATGGATGCGAGGACAGGATGTGGTTGTTGCATAAACAAATCCAATGTCTGCAGACAGCTACTCATCCGCTGAGGCAATGTTCCGCCAATCACAGTGTCATTATTGCCCATGTGCTCTATAATCAAGCCAGTGTCACCAATTGCACCCCATTGTATTGCTATACCAGGATAACCCTCCGCTTGCCGCTGTTCACATATGCGCTCCATGCTAGAGTTCGCGAGAGCATAGTTCGTCTGACCCGGATTACCTCGTCCCGAGGCCAGGCTGGAGAAGCATATGAAGTGTTCCAGGGCTGGGCACATGCTGCGCGAGCATTGATCTAAATGCTTTGTGGCTTGAATTTTAGGCGCTGTGACAGCCTCAAAGTTTTTCACGGTTTGGTCCTCAAACAGAGCATCTTTAAGCACGGCGGCTAGATTAAAGATACCACCAACCAGTGCTAGCTTGTTGCTGCTTTCTAGCATCTTTCTGCAGCCAAGAGCGGAGGTGACATCGTTGATATCAATAACGACTTGAGCTCCACGCTCATGCCAACGTCGGATCATGAGGGCTTGATAGCCGGTCTTGATTCCAGAATGTGTATTTAATACAATGTAGCGTGCTCCGCGACACACCAGCCAGTTGGTTAGCTCCAAACCGAAGCCTCCCAAACCACCGACGATAATGTAGCTCTTCTCTGGATGCATGTATGTGCGAGGAATGGCGTTAATCAAACGCTGTTTGGGCACTGCCGATTGTTCTTCCTCGTTGCGCACCTTAACGACCACCTTTCCGATGTGTTTGCCCGATGCCATGAATCGGAAGGCCTTTTCAATCTCATGTTCAGAGTAGACTGTAGTGGGCAAAGGGACAACAGCACCGTTCTTAATACCCTCCGAAACGAGGGACACTATACGCTTCTGCATCTCTTCCTCACCCTCCATTACACTATCCACCAGAATCCCATGGAAGGAAGTGTTCTTTAAAAATACAGACATACCCATTGGACTGTTATTGCTCAGATCGAATTTTCCAATTTCCAGAAAGCGTCCGTTTAGACCCAGACAGCGGATGGATGCTTGCAGCTTTTCCTCGGACAACGAATTGAGGATCAGTTCGACACCCTCACCGTTAGTTTCACTTAATATCAATTGCTCAAAGGATGTGTCACGGGAATTACCAATGTTGCGTGCCTGCAATTTGGGAAAACGTTTCAGCAGGAATTCGCGTTTCTCCTTGCTTCCGACCGTTGTAAAAACAGTCAGACCATGATGTAGGGCCACAGAGATTGCAGCTTGCCCGACTCCACCAGAACCTGCATGAATGAGTATGCGCTCACCCTTCTTCATTTCTGCACGCACAACGAGAGCATAGTAGACAGTAGAATAGACACAGGGCACCGTTGAGGCTTCCTCCATGGACCAGTTATCAGGTATTTCCCAAAGTAAATTCCTATCGGCCAAGCAGTTGGTCGCCAAAGACTTTGCGGGCACCATTGCCATGACGCGACGGCCCTTGGAATCGCGACCGGCAAACTCCAGACCCAAAACACAATCCTGATATGCCAAGTCACCGGGTAAGGCATCAACGCCCAGTTTACCGGATGCCAACATCACATCACGAAAGTTGAGTGGTGCATAGTAGACCGTGCAGGGCTCCCACTTATTTGGGTTCATAAATGTGCTGTGAGGACTTTCGATCCATTTAAGCGAGGAGAGATCACCCTTGATCAATGTGTTCACAAAAGCGTGCTCAACAGTTAGCAGAGGTTGATGGGTATCCAGTGGCAAGTGTCGGTAGCTGCCCCAGTATCCATTTCTGTACACGTTGATGGACAAGTCCTTGACCAACTGATTGGCATAAAAAGGTTCTGTAAGGCTAAAAACTGGTAGTCCCTGGTCCTGCAGCAAGTAGAGTCTAACCCGATTTTCAAAATGCTCTCGCTTCAAACAGTTAATAAAGCCCAGTGCACCAGTGCTTGGCTCTCCCTGTGCCACCAAATATACATTCTTTTCTTCTGCAACTGATTTAACTAGTGCGCTCTTAAGATCGAAGATCCACTTGAAGCTTTCATTTGTAACACGCACCACCAGTGATGTTGTGAAATTTTTATCGACTAACTTTCTTGCCAGAATCAGCATGCGGTCGCTGTCATAGACTTGTTCTAAAATTGGCAATATTCGCAGACGTTCCAGTTGATTCCGTCCTGAGGACTGAAAACAACTAGCACTCTCCTCCAGCAGCAAGAAACCACTATCCGCTTTGATCGTTTCAATACAATTTTGCAGTTGAAGATCCCCTATTGTGGATTCAGAAGAGAGAAGATTAAGTGCATGTAGGAAGTCACACTGACGTTCCACAGCTGCCTTAGCAAGATCTCCAGCAATAACCCGAACACCCGTGTCATTAAATAGTGTTGCAAGGTCGGATTCGTTGGCATTATTCGTAACCACGGCTACATCAGCAACCAGTATTGGTTCACGTTCGATTAGTTCTAATAGCTTAACGGCACTCAGTGATTCTGTAGTATTTCGTGTACCCGCGATCTCAACTCCTTTTATTTTACTTGCACCACCGCTGTTCTCAATAATTAGCTGCAAAGCAACAGTAAGAGCCATTTTCTTTGCTTGCTCCTGATCGCCACGTGAAACAGTGTGTTGCATGTAAGGAATAAAACTGTAGCGCTCTAGAACTGGGGTACTCTGTCCCCCCGATCGTCGTTGTGTCTGTGCTGTCTTCATCTTGTGTATTTCGACACCTCCACTCTTAACAACAGAAATATTTCGATACCAGTAAACTGGTAGCTTTTGCTGATGCTGTTTTGTTAGCTCCAAATGCTTTATGGGATCGATGACGACCCGCTGGATTCCCGTGGGTACATACAGTTCACGAATATTATTACTAAGAATACGGAACTGCAGCATGGTATCCATGAAGCTAATCCAATTATCCACCCACTGAAGTCGACCCATCACTGCTGCAATGTCAACATCGATAATGCCCTGAAAGACGCCACCATAATCGTAGCCACGCAGACGCAACTCCTTGTAGACATCCTTTGTGTTGAGTTTTGTTACACCCGCGGTGCCTGGTAACACAGCGAGATCTAGCTGCTCCTGCTGTATGTTAGGAATAAGGCGAATTTTACCAGATGCCACTAGACTGCTGCCCTCACAGATTTCAAAGGTGTTGTTGCCTTGGCAATAGTTTACAGACAGCTTGACCGCCGAAGCCGCATCCACTCCCAGAATGGTAGCACGATGAAAGACGACATCCTCAAAGACAACGGGAGTACGTTGATAGTCACTTCCCTGCTGTTGGGCCAGCATCATCCAAGCCAGTGTCAGGTAACCCGTTGCCGGGAAGAGAATACGTCCATCGACTGTGTGTCCAGCTAGGAAAGCATTCTCATCCTTACTTAAATCAAGTTCAATGCTTAGCTGGTTTGCCTGTCGCCCGCCCTTGAACTTCGGATAGTTCCATTTCTGTGTGTGATTCCAGCCAATAAGAGAATTCAACATGGGCGTACCACATGAGACTGGATAGCTCACTTCCGGTAATAGAGACATTTTTAACAGCTGTGGCTGACCACCAACCGCATAAAGCTGTCCAATTTGGCTTAAGAGGAACTCAGCATTGTTGGGATGACCCCGTTGCATTAGGCTCACATAGCTGACCTTGGAACTTAGTGAGCGTAAGATGGCTCGGAAAAGTCCATGTGGAGCAATCTCCACAATAATTGCGTTCTCTGGTATATGGCGTATGGCTTCATTGAAAAGCACTGGAGAGATAAGATTATTGATAAAATACGCTGCAGAGGCCATTCGGCAAGTTGGAGTTTGCCAATCTCGCTCTGGTACGCTGGTACTCAGCCAGCGCTGAGTGCGCTGCTTGGGCTCAGTAATTAAGCGTTCTAGGTTTTTGCGCAGCATTGGGGCAGCACCTGAAATGTATTTGCTGTGAAAAGCATAACCACCGGAGCCGACAGATCTAACGAAAACTCCCGCCGCATGAAGCTTTTCAACTGTTGCATCCATTGAAGCGACTGGACCGGAGACTGTGCAGTTATCATCGCTGTTGTGGCATACTGGGTAACAATCTGGTGGCAAATGCTTCCTAATTTCATCCCAGCTCAAACCTACAGCTGCCATTTTCCCTTGTGGAAGTCCTGGAGTCTCAAGGACACTTTTGCCACGCCAGTAAGCAGCTAAGACAGTCTGTTCAGCAGTTAGACAACCATCCATATAGGCAGCGGCCAGTTCACCCGCCGAGTGCCCAATAATGCCATCAGGTTCAATGTTGAGCGCTCTAAGTAAATCTGTCAATGCCACCTGGACGGCAGATATTGATACAAAGGAGTAGAGCATATTGTCAAATGTTCTCTCCGTTGACCGGGTAAGCACATCAATCAGGTCAAAGTCCATTCTAGCCAACACCTGTGAAGGTTATTTGGGAAGATGAGTAACATTTTATGGATGAGTTGAACCGTTATCCCAATTTTTTTAAAAAATCAGATGGTAAAGTATTGCATGTTACTCACCTTGGCACAATGTTGTATAGACTTGTTGAAAATCTCCAACTGCATTAGATCCTTAGCCATGCTGGCCCATTGACTGCCCATGCCCGCGTAGACAAACCAAATGGGTCTTTGTTCCTCTTCATAGGGCAGGACTTCCAGTTTGTTTGCTCCTGTGGGTCCTAAGACTGCGTATCCACGATAGGGATGCAATGGAATAGGTTGCGAGTGAATGTCGTTTATGAGTGTCAAGAATTCGTCATCGTTACGATGCTTTGTTGCCGCATCCAAAAGCTGTTGTACAGCGTGATTTGTGCGACCCGAGCAAGTAACTAGTTTTAAAGATGGATCCTTAGACGTTTTTGTGGGAAGTTTCTTTGCCTTTCCATTTGATTTGAGGATAACGTGCGCATTGGCACCTCCAAAACCAAACGAGTTCAGACCCACAATACCGCCCTTCCAAGGAAGATTGCGATCCACGACTTTAAGACGACCGTCCACTAGAGCTGGAACGGCGGGATTCGGTGTACGGTAGTGCAAATTCTTGGGTATTATGCCCTCCTCCATGGCGATGATCATCTTTGCCAGCGCACTTACCCCTGATGCGGGCTCTGCATGGCCCATATTTGACTTGACTGAACCAATAAATAATGGATTGGGTCGAGCTGGATGACAGAAGAAGTTGCCCAACATATTGGCTTCCTGATCGTCGCCAACTGGCGTTCCACTACCATGAGCCTCAACATAGACGACCTTGTCGGGACTGAGACCGATCTCACTATACGTTTCTTTCAGAAGCTGGTGTTGCATGCGACCGTCGGGAAAAGTGACGCCCTGCTCCTTGAACCCATCCGTATTCGTTCGGACATTAAGTATGGAAGCATAGTTACGTTTCGCCTGCTCACCTTTTTGAAGAAACACAACGGCACAGGTATCGGCACGGGCATAACCATTCGCACCCGCATCAAAGGTTTTGCAGGATCCATCATGACTAACGATTCCCAGACGCAGGAACTGCAATGCAAATATTGGCTTCAGTATAAGATTAACGCCAGCGACGATAGCGTAATCACAGCGACCCGATCGCATATCTGTATAGGCGTGCGATAGTGCTACAAGAGAGCTGGAGCAGGCGGTATCGACAATGAAACTGGGTCCTTTGAAGTCGAAGGTGTAGGAAATGCGATTGGCAAACATAGCTCGTGCACAGCCAGTCAAGCAATAGCCATTAATGCTACTCGGCTCCATATTGGGTATTTCGTGTTCTGTCTCCACAAACGAGAGTCCTATGTAGACGCCGGTATGGCTGCCGCGAAGCTCGGATGGATTGATGCCCGCATCAATGATCGCCTCGTGTGTCAGCTCCAACAGCATTCGCATACAGGGATCCATAAGTTCCGCCTGCTTCTGGTGAACACTGAAAAATGTGTCATCAAATTTCTCTAGATCCTCATCTCGCATTTTGGCCATGCGCTCTGGTAAGCCATATATGCCTATCGGGACGCATAAATTTGGGGTTTTTAGGAACTAGTCAATTTGTGTTGAGCTTACCTGCCTCCCAACGTCTGGGATCGTCTGTTACCATATCAATGCCGTTAAGTAAGTTCTGCTTGAACTCCTCTATGTTGCTGCTCTCTGGCAACTTTCCCGATATTCCGGATATAACAATATCACCCCCGGCACCGGCAGTAGCCTCATTGTTTTGTGCATTAAGTTGATCCGCTTTCGTCTTACTGCCCATTTTTGTTCTGTTTTGCTGTCAGTTGTGGTTCAGGGTCGGATTAGTCTCGGATTTAATCTGGGTATTAAATATAATAGTATACGTTTTTATCTAATTCTTGTACCACAACGAGGTAGAGTTTGCGTCAGTTAAAGACAGAAGATTATAAAGATGAATAATTATTTTAATGAAGAAGCTGTTCTCATCAAATCTTGAAGGTCTTGACAAGCAAACAGACTTTATTGTCCTGCCATAAATCAACTAAATAAATAAGCACATTATGTAAATAGAAATCTTTTGGCTTATACAGTTGTTGCCAAGTTAACGTAAGTTGTGTCAAGATAACGGATTAGCTTTTCATTGCAATTGATTGCAATTGCGCAACTTTGAATTACTTATCATGAAAATCGTTTTTGAGACCGCTTAAAAATTAATCATATTCTATTTAACAACTTTGACATATTGGTTATCACAAAAAGATTTCACTGTCAGACATTTTATTGCTCTGAATTTCAACAAAAACATTATTAGCTTTCATTTCCTATATTTAATAGATTAGTTTTTGAATAAAAGTCCTTGAGTATAGTGCATTAGATTTGTAGTATAGGGTCCTTGACCTTGGACGAATGTTCACAAGGTTCGTACTTTGTACAAATGTCTCTTTTTGTTCGTCGTGCACTTTCTAGTTCAATGATCAGCAAAAGCTTTGAACAAATTTTCAAACACGCCACTATCTAATCAAATTATTTGCAAGGGTCATAACCCTTTGGGCTTTGTTACACTTGACACAAACACACACACACACATAGACACTCGAAGGCTATGACATAATAAACTGTCTGGTCTTTTTGTAATTGCGAACACTCACAAAGTATTCCTTTTGTGATGTGAGTGACGCTTTTGAATGTTTTTAATGCACTGAGTGTGTATCCTTTAGAGTCTTTTATTGCGTTAGGATATTAACTGATTATTAACACTTGTATTTCGTTGTCTTGTAATCCTGTTTTATCCACGAGTTATATGTCTTATTCGTTATCGCTCCGACTAGATCCGAAGACACACTGAACGCGTCGCGCACTCCACGCAATCATTTTATGCACTCGGTTGAGGGGGGTCGATTGATTGGTAAGGGGGAATCGTTGATATGAAAGACCCTAGAAGACTTACAAAGCTGCATAAATAATTGCCACGAATATCCATACCAAACTACGCCACTCAAATCCGTGATTCCATTATAAATAATTCATTGGATCTATATGCAAAGCGATTCAAACAGAAAAACAGAAAAAATGTAGAAAAGCAGAAAAGACTGCGACGCACACCAGGAACCGACAGAGCAGGACAGGTGCTTTGTGTACATCAATGTGTGTATGCACATGTGGGCCAGTGCCAGTGCCCGTGCCCTGTAAATTAGACCAAGTGTGTGTGCGTGTTGATTGTGTCGATCGACGCCATGTTGACCCAATTGACAGTTCAATAGCACAATGCCCAAACGAAAGAGAACACTTTATTTTTTTGAACATTTAAACAATTAATTTGAATTTAACGACTTTTGCGCTTCTTCGCACATTGACGAACACGTTTAGATTGAAGTTTCTTCTTGGTTGCTGCGGCACGCACTTTATTTGTTTTCGGACGCTTAGCGGCACATTTGGATCGAGCTACAGGTTTACGAGCCTTAGACCTTTTCAGTGGGATATCTTCCAGTAACTAGAGGAATTGTAAAGACATGAAAAGCGACATACTTGATCAGTGATAAAATGCTTACCGATCGAGCAAGGTGTTGGACTGGAGCTGATTTCACTTCTTCCACACAATCGATCTGCACTTTTTTGCACTTCGAACGAAATTCGAATGGCACCTTGACGCGTTTATTATTAACTGTGAGTAGTCCTAAATTGGTGCCCAAGTCAACTGCGAACTGGACGGCACGTTTAATAGAACCGAACGGATATATGACATCGTCCACAATCATGTCCTGCATCCTTTCACACATCTCATCCATTGAGGTGCCTGTGAGTAGAGACAGTTGTTTCTATTTCTAGTTTTTGGTCCTTCCACTACACTAACATATACTCACACAAATCGGGCTCACGACTAAGCATGTCCAGCACGTAGGGCAGCAACGAAGCAGTAGTAGATTCCATTTTGAATTTAAAAATTTTTGTTTTGCGAATATTTAAAGTTTTATTCTCAGTATTACAATGTGTTCGTTTCGGTGGTGTGTTTAAGAATGTGTTAAAAATACTGATATAAAGTTAAGGCAATGATGGAGACTGCTAAAAGACTACTTTGTTACTGAGAATGTTGAATTTGAAAAAATTTAAACATTTAAATTCTGCTTCTCATAAAGAAAAGACATTTAGGTTAGACCGGCTGGCCCTTTAAAGAAGTCTCCCACATAGACCACTCAGTGATCTAAGCGGGAGTTAAAACATTTAAAAATATTTCATATAATGCATTGTTTTTTTTAAAACACAACCAACATTTTATCAGTTGCTCCTATCTTTTGACAATGACTTTACGCTGGTTTGGCATGGGAACATGAATCCAAAATAAACACACATTTTTGCAGAAAAAAGCAAAACATAGACGCGTGCTTCGATTGTCTTCACCTGATCGGCCGGCGTCGCTGATTATGATTGTGCTGGCAACAGCAGACGAGGAATGCTTTTTGCAAAGCCTTGACCTTGATCTGACGATAACAGGGCCAGCAAGAGCAGCACTAACAGAAGCAGTGCAACAGTACACTCAAAAAATACAATCTTTACTTAATTCCAATATTATTTAAAGATTTTTTGTACCATTTGTACTGTTTCATATTTTTTAAAATTATTTGAAGTTGTAGCCTTAAATAAATCAAATATAAACTTTGAGATGAGAATGAAATTTTCCAAAATATTGTCCATAATACCGATCTACATAAGTAAATACCGGTGTTTCAGCTAAATTTATAAGCTTCAAAAAATTTAGCGAACAATTCATCTAAGTTTGTATATTTATTTATTATTGTTATTATTAATAAGCCTAAAACTTATCTAACAAACCAAGGTTCTGCATAAAAGTGTAATGCTGGATCGATATTTGTGAATGGATTGGTCAATGATTTGTAAATTGCTTATTCGAATGGCATGTTTTCCTAGAAAACCAATTAATTTCCTAAGGCTTCCGGCTATTCCTAAACTTACGGTATCCCACTAGTTTCCTTTACTTTGAAACAAAATTATGTGAGTAAATTTTTCATTTCTATGTGTATTGCTTGCATTTCCTCTAATTAAAACATCTCCAACACACGGCTGGCATGAGCTATAGATGTGATTAGAGCTAGAGAGCCGCGTGCCGGCAGTATTAATTTAGTGCATAGGCAGTGGCCAGGCAGTGACCAGGCAGTGGCCCGAGTGCTGATAACTGATAACATGTCGATTGATTAGTCAGGCAGGCGCTGACATTCAATTTGAGCGTACGGAAATTTATACCAAACAATTGTGTGTGCTTGTGTTAACAAGAGATTTTTATTTATTTAGCCGCATTAATCGCATTATCATTGCTGCCGCTCGGAAGTACGATTAAGATTTTTGGCAGCAGCCAATTTGTTATCTATAGTGTTTGCTTATTAATATTGATTGAAATCGCGTATACGACCGGTTGCCCTTGAGAATGGATGCACAGCGGCAACAACTGATAATAGCAGCAAATGTGCCTCTGGAACAAACTAAAGCTTTAAAGGCTTTTCACGGTTACTTAAAGGTGAGCACAAATGGGCGCTTGTTGTCTACTTCAGGGGCATTACTCGTTGAACCTCAGGCCAGCTGTTATGATGCATTAACACATGTATAAATGTACAATGTGCGTACATCTACATATACTTGCGTCACAGAACAAACGAGCAAAGTATCATATAAACGGATTGCTGATTGCCAGATCAGAACACAGTAATACTGTGATAGTCGGCATTAGCGCTGCACATAATCTGCTACATTGTTTAACGATAATGTAGCCAATATTTTCGTTTCATCACTATAAAATCTTGTACAGAAAATCATCAAAAACGTATTTATATTAAATGTTTATTGCAAAATATATTTTCAATGAAAACATTATTTGTTACAAATCTTTCAAGAAGAAAATTTATACTAGTTTAAATTAGTGGATACTAAAACAAAAAGTAACTCGATGGTGGAAGACATATCTATTCATGATGTTAACAAATTCTTATACGATAATTATCTTAAAAGTACACTCGACTCATTAAGCTCATAGTGTACATAAACAAACAAACAGTCGAAATTCAATTAGATTCCTTTGTTAATAGAAAAATCATTAAAAGAAAAAAACAAAACAGAGTTCTAGACATTTATACATTAAAATGTACATTTATACGTATATAAACGTACGTAATAGCTTCAAGTGCATAAATTTAATTTAATCGATACGATTTAATGCCAGACCACTTATCGCACCAGACTAGAAAGTTTGCGGACAGAGAACAGGCCAATTGGTTCAATAAACAAATTAAAGCTCCATTCTGTTTTCCTTTAGGAAATTTGACGATGCTCGTTAGTTACTGTTTTTTATGTTTCGTTCTGAGTTGGAGTATACATGTAAATACATATTTTAAACATGCGTAATTCCTTGTATGATAGTTATATTAGTCTTCTAGATTTCGTTCAAGCTGGGGAAAAATAAAGAATTATTGATGCTGTGTATGTCTCTAACGATTTCTCATAATAATCTTTTTCTCATTGGAAATCTAAAACATTTATACATTCTTTAATAATAATGAAAATAATTTTTTAAATAATAACTTAATTATAGCATCCACACATTCTTCCTTCCGGAAAAGAGCACTTTGCGGTGCCCCTTTTGTGTGTTAGTAAATAATTGTCAGTATAAGTTTGGTGGAAAAGGCATTGCATACTTCTAGGCTGTTGAATAAAATATTTTTCAAGTCACAATGAATGCTTCTCATTGCTGGTGTTTAATAAATGGGTTTCTTAATAAATTTAAAAATGGTGTGGTGTGCTTTTATTTATAATTAGAACAGTAGATAAGCCTTACACAAAAAAATACGCATGTTTGAACCGTCTTTATTTATCATGGTTTGTGATACAAAGTTTCTTAAATAATTACAAGATACGGATCTCATGTTTACACAGTTGTCAGTTGTGGTTTTTGCCTGATTCTCGCACCAATGCAAAAATGTTGGTTTCACGCCACTCGACATAGAAACATATTCACCTTTATTACTGAGATCAGTGAGATCCACCCAAAAATTAACAAGTTTTGTATTATTTTTAACACGTCTACTTATATCGTAAAATGTTTCGATGTCGGTTAGGCTTATCAAATGTCCTCCAATTTTGTGACAAATATGTAGAGCCTCATACCAAGTCACATACTCCTCATTCGATATACAGTAATACGAAGAATTAATTTTCTCAAAGACTCGTTCTGCATGGATTCCTTTGGGTATACCAAGACTATGTTTTATATGCACTTTAGGTCCTGTTTTTTAAGAAACTATATTTGTATCATGTGCTGCTAAACTTATAGATTTCCTGTCATTTGTAAACTTACCTTCACTGACAGCCCATGACGTATAAATGTTGCTTAGCAATTGAATAATTAGAAGGCTTGCTAATATAGCTCGAAGCATTGCAGTTTATGTTTGATTTGCGTCCGGTCTGTTTGAAGTTTTTAATCATAATTATTTTGATTCACTTTTTCCTTCATCTCAATAAAAGTATGATTCATTTAAAAAGAGTTGCTGTTGAACTAATGTTGAATTTTGTATCCCATAATAGAATCCGCATTTTATTTGTTTTGCTTAACAATTCAAGATAATAAACAAATCTTTCTATTGAAAAGAAAACTTACTTTATTCAAACAATGCCATTATATTTATGTAATAAGGTTGTGCAAGCATTATTGCTTGTTTAGATTTTTACAAATATCAATTTTGTGTTTTACACTAAGTCTACAATACAATAAACAATACAAAAACAGAATTGTATTCAAAAATTATTAAATAAATATATACAAATACTGCGGTCGCATAAACATTAATGAATACATGCGTACACTGAGAGAAAAAGATCTACATTAAAAAAAGCTTAATGTATTAACTTTGAAATAAAAGAAAGTATACAAATAATAAAATATAAACTAGTAATTTTTGTTTTTTTTAACTTTCAACATCGACTGGATTTTCTGTCTTTTTCTCTGAGTGTACACATCTATGCATATTCATAGGCAAACAAATACAGAAGACGCATGTACTTGAAAAAAAAAAAACAAAAGTATTAAGTTGAATTAATATTACAAAAATACAGATAAAGTATTAAAATTAATAATATCAGGATGAATGACATTAATCTACTTGTTTGCTCTCATCTCGATTGCGCTTGAAAGAAACGGAGTGGATAAGAAGTGGAGGCAGGTTGCCACGCAGCATTTGGAGGCGCTTGCTCTTGGCCTGCTCGGGACGACGCAGCTCATCCTTGGACGAAGTGGATGAAGAAGCGACTGACGTTGAAATGGATGCGAGAGATGTGGAACCGGGCAGAATTTCGCTGCTCTGGGTCATCAACCGATTGGACTGACGGAAATAACGGGGCATAGAGTAATCATCACGAGAGGCACGAGCTGCATTCGCATTTTGGATAGAGTAAAGACTTTGAGAGACGCGATATTTCTCTATGGTCGGAGTGTCCTCGTAGTTCTTGGGCAGATTACTAAACGATATGAATGGCACCTCGGGCGTCATACTAATCTGACTACCCGTGCCCGTTATCGCAAAGATATCCGTCTCACTGCCTGCCACATTCATGTGTGGCACACTCTTGGCGGAGCGAAGGGTTCGTTTGGGTGTTGTCGAGAGTCCGCCAGCAGTGGTCAACAGATGTGGAAAGCGATCGATGAGATGTGGTCGCAATATCACCTCATCCACCATCTCCTTGTCATCTTCCTTGTCCTCCTCGGCAATAGGTTCGAACTTCTTCGGCGTTAATATTTGACTGCCCTCCGGTGATGAATCTGACGAGGCCAATGTGAATGTAATACGTTTCTCGGATGTTGCTGTTCCAGTTGCGGTTCCAGCTGCAGTTCCGGTTGCTCCAAGTTTTGTCGAATCGGTGGAATCATTCTGAAGACCAGCTGTAAGTAGAAAATATTAAAGCATTCTATTATAATATTTTGTAACTGTAGCACCAAAATTGTTTTACTAACCAAACCAATAGAAATTAATATTTAACTAAAATTTAATCATATTACATAAGGCCATTATATTAACTATACTTGTATACTAAATTCTAATAAATACGTTAAATCAGTGATTATATAACTAATCAAAAATTTCATATATCCAGTAAAATAAATTATCTTAAATACTTTGGATTCACTTTTAGAAAAACGGTTTTCTTAAGATTCACTTTCAACATTAAGTATATTAATTGAATTACAGCTTTTTTGTTGCTTTTTAAACATTTTTCAGTCTTTTTTATTACGATTTTGTGAACCGTTTTCATTTAACCTTTATATATTATAATTTTATGTTATTTACTTTTGCCCGTCTCTAAACCCGTTAGTTCAAAGCTTTGAACTTCGCAAGCTTTTGTATGGTTTTATGGGAAGGCTATTTTGAAAATACATTTTTATGTGCCTTTGCTTAGTGAGTAATCGAGAAGCAAATTTGCGAGTTGAGTAATTGAGTCTGATAATTATTCATGATTTCGTCAGTTTTGTATCAAAGTTATGGAAAATGACTTGGGGAATTGCCTAACGTCACATTGAGCTATTGGTTGCCGTAAAAAGCAATAAAAACTACAATACAAATGGATCATTTGTGAATATGTCTAAACTTCGTCTGGGCTTAGTAGAGAGATATTGTATACAGAGCTATCATGTGTCCATCTCTTTGTTAGACTTTTATGGATGCATTTATACTTAAAACAATATTCCGGTTTGCAATCTTGGATTGCAGTCAACAAATTTATTAAATAAACAATGTTCATAAAGGTGTACGGCAATAAAACTTGATCACTGCGATTAAGATTCATTTCTTGGCAAAACAAAATGCATCACGTGTTCAAAAGATTCCAGAAAATGTCACAAGAGATGTGATTGGTGTGTTTCTGAGATTCTCAAAAAAAAGTTTTCTGTTTATTGTTCGTTCGCTTAAATCGATTCAGAGTAAACAAAAGTCATGTTTGGCTGAGAATGAAATGAAACGGAAATGAACTAGAGTTCTAAAGATCTTTACTGATTTTGATTGATGAACTGCCATTAACAAAAAAATTCTCTGGATCGTCATTAAAATTGGATAAAAAAAAGTCTTGGAAAAGTAATTATAGATGCTCTTTCTTTTTTTTTATCATGCAAATGTGATAAATCCAAAATCTTCCCTCACCCTAATACCAATCTTAGCTGCATACATTTGTTTACAATTCATTATTTTAGCGTATATATAAAAGTTGACTTTTATCAACATTGCAACAGTGTACAATCAGAAGATGTTTAACCATGATAACAGCTTATGGAGAAAATCTATAAATATAAATGTGAATATTTTGTTCTTGTTCATGTTTTTGCTCTAAAGAAAACGAATAAGTAAAGCTAAAGAATTCCTATCACCTTATCAGGGCTCAAATTATATTGCCTGGTTATCAGTGAGGCAAAAACAACAAAAACAAAGCAAAAATAGAGAACTGATTTACGTTCCATAATTGTATAAAGTGTTCTTGATATGAACATAGCCGATTACGGTTAGGTTAACATTATCTGTTTTGGTGCTGCCCAAAAGGAATGAACACCTTGAATGAGTTTTTACTTATATTTTGTTTCGATTGAATTCGAGTGGTTCTTAAGAGATTTATCGCAATAATAACACAATAATGAATATTTAATGAAAAATGATCGAAATCATTTTCGCACATACGTACGTAAAGGGTTAAGGGATTAATACCTTAAATAAATAAAGGTAACGGGAGCCGGTTTGTTTTTTATTGGTGTTTAAATAACTTGATAATTAACACTGCGATGATGTGAGTTCAATTTTAACTTCATTTCCTGATTGGGAAACGATTTTTGTTGCTGCTTTGGGAACTTGAGAAATTAATGGAAACGTTTATAAAAAATTCACAATTCCCAATTCCAGAATCAAATATTTGCATCTCAAAGCCAACAGATTATAAAGATAAGTATTATAGCAACGACCCATATGCTTGAAAGATGCCCCTAAGGTAACACATAAGGAATAAAATATTGGTGTAGGACAGATGAGGTATAGAAAATAATGCATGTGTATAGTTTTGTGATCAACAACATGTTTGTTTACTAGATTAACGATTAAAATTACAAGGTCCCTGACGTAATACATTATAAGACTTAAAAGGTAGCTAAGTGCTTACAATTGTTACGAGTAACAGAACTTAATGCTAAACTGTATAATAATAATTGTATGTATATATTCCGTCAACTTGTCGCATTTCACTCTTAACTGGTTTAAACTAATCAATTTTGTGCTTAAATCTATTTTATAATATTTAAGTCACATTTTGTGCTGTTTGTCACCAAGTGTTTATAGTATCTATAACTTGTGGATATGTTATTAAGTATCTTTGGCACAAATACTGCAAATACTACACTAAAGAAAATCCATCAACATTTTTTTTTGATATTCGGATTTAGCTTAGGTAGAACTTAACCTTCGGCACACCGGCGGAGACAATGCTACTGCTGCGTGTGCTCTTACCACTTGTCTTGCCACTTGCCCCAGCACCCATGCCCATAACAATGTGGGCATGGCCATCATTACCTTCCAGGCGTTGCAGCAAACGCGCCTGCTCGCTAAGACGCGGCGTTGTTGGCATTTCCTTGTTGGGCGAGTGAATGCCAGCCAAATACGTCTTGGTACTAATGCGATTCAGTTTCGTCGGCTGATGATCCTGGAAGATCTGCGAATTGGCAAAGACTGCTAGTGTCTCTGGTCCCAGCATTGGCACATTTGTCTGCGTCACGCGTCGATAATCCTCTTCGTGTATCTTGGCACTGTCCAAAAACAAATCATCAAACACTCAATTAATAAACATGTTTTTCTAAATCGTGAATTAAATTAAAAATGATGATCTGCGATGCGAATGCAAAACGCAAATATTGCCATTGTCATTTAATCAGTGGTCAGTAAATCAGATACGCAAGCAAGCTAATTGAATGAATGCGATGGAGAGATTGACAGCATTGACAAATTGACAAATTAACTAGGTTTACTCGGACAATTAGTACCTCATTGGGATGGAGCTGCTGGTGCGACTCATTGGCTGATCGCATATGGGTTGTGGCACGGTCAACAGATTATTATTGTCAGCCACCGTGGGTTGAATGCGTCCAATAATGCTACCATTTTTCTGTGCAGCCAAATATTCCTCATCATCATCGGCATTGTAGTTGGCTGTGGAGCAACAAAGATAAATAAACATTATGAGATAAGTACGGATATATATAACTCTCAGATATATTAAGTTCGAAGCTCGCAATTATCTCTGCTTCTCTCTCTGCTTCGGTCTCGTCCATTTTACAACTGTTTAATCACAAATTATGGGAAACAAGCTGTAAATCGTTTACTTGTTGTTGACATAAGTATAAATAAATGTATGTGCATTGCAAATCCTCAGGCGCAGCCTTGAGTACAACACTCCCTCCAACCCAACCCTTATTTATCTGTTATCTTTACATTAAATTTTGCTTTGATTTCATGTCATCCTCATTCTATTCTATTCACTTATTATGATTTCGATCATATGTAAGTATATTTTGTTGGTTTTTATTTTTTTTTGCGCACTCTTTGAAATGCCAATCACGTTCCCCCCAAGGCGCAATGTGTATGTGTGTTTGTGTTCAAGATCTACATGCATTGTCGACAGACGTCGCATAACATTATGGCTCAAAATACCAAATACACGCACACTGATACAAAAGAACATGCATACATACTGTTGTATGTTTGTGTATATGGAAACATGTAGGTAAACATGCACCGGCTAGCCGTCAACTATCCAACCAAAAAGAAGAGAGGCCAATTTGAGAGTGAAACAGCAAAGCGCCGACATAAATGTTTATCAAAAACTTACCGATCGATTCATCATAGCAAAAGCGTTCCTCAATGCAGTTCCAGTATAAATCTTCCAAGCAGCTAAATGACATACAGGGAGCGGGGCAGTGGAAGAATTTAAATATTAGCAGCAAAAGTTAAATATTAAAGATATACATATACGTAGGTTAGTTTGTACACATGTACATATTTATTTTAAAGTTCACTTACTTTTGAAAGCAGCGGCACATTTTAGAGGCCCGTCAGAGAGACGTGTGTGAAAGCTTCAGTCTAAGTTTAATCCCTTTTATGGAATGTGATTTTGCTTTGTTTGGCTTATTAATATCGCTGCTGTTGTGCGGCATTAAAAATAAAAGCGAAGAAAATTACATTTGTGTAGTGTCGTGGAATGCGTGTGACTCGTCCGAAAAAACAGTTGTTTTTTGTGACGCAGCGTGGAACGTGAAAACAGCTTGACGTTTTATCGGCAACTGAAGTGGTTATTGTGTCCAAACGTATCTCGCAGATAGCACAATGCTACCTCGACTCTCTCCCTCTCTCTCTCTCTCTGGCCCCGCTCTTTCGAAAGGTGTCAGATAAAGAGCATAAGATAGAAAAAGAGAGAGCGTGGAGTTTTCGAATGTCGCACCTCTGACGTGTGTTTGTGTGTTGCTGTGTTTGTGCGTGCCTAACTACGACTTGCTCAATAAAGTTCGCAATGCAAGGGGAGCTTTGTTTACTGTCTTCTGGCCGCAACTGCTCTAACTCATCCGATAACCACATGCATACAATGTCAAAAGCCCAACTCCGAGTCGTCAGCGCAACTTTTTAGAGAACATTGACTGATCGATTGAGCGCAATAGCAAGAGCGCAAACTTAAGCGTGAGCGAGAGAGTGTGTGTGGGGCTTCAAAGCTTGCACAAGCAAGTACTCAACAACTTTGCTTAACAAAAGCAAAAACAAAACTTGCTCTCTGCCTTGCACGGTGTCGCAGAAGTTGGTAAAAAAAAAGATAATAATATTATGACATAAGCGGATTTAATAGTGAAATTATTAAACTTTTAAAACTGTTAAATAGAGTTTCAAATACGTGCGAAGAAATTCTTAGTTTTTTTTTTACATGCTGTTAATTTTCGACACAATAAATAATTTAATACCACTGTACAAGCAGCTTATAAGAAACTCTGCTTTGCTGACTGTTGATGCAAATTTTTAAGCTCATGCATAAATGCCCATACAAGTAACTGTATCTGTATTAACGATCAACACATACTCTCAAGCAATTGCTGCGATAGCATTCGGTTTACTTAGCACTTTTAAGCGATAAGCATATCGGCCAAAGATTCTGTGAATTGGGCCACATTCACAGCACAGGTTGTGCGATTGTGCATGGCTTTTTATTTAGTAGTGGTTCAGGAGAAGGGGAGGCTTTGTAAAAAATATGAAACATACTTTTAGGCAGCCAAAGGCATTTTAAACCAAGCTAGTTATGCAGATTATACAAATAAATTGCTTTTTGTTTTGAATCGTTTTCTTTTTTCTTCTGAGAAAGTATTATTTTTAAATTAGTATGAAGATTTTTTAACTTAAATCAGGGAAAGTGGTCAGCAAATATATAGATGGGTCGCTCAGATAATATATAATGGAATTATATCAATTGTGTTATGCTTTTTTTATAACAATCATAAATTTATACTTTGTATGTTTGTAAGTACAATGTGTGATAAGCAAATTGAATTTTAATGACGGGGGCATTCAAGCAAATAATAAAATAAATAATCTTACGCTCGATTAGAAAAATACATACAAACAATGCAAGCATGTGACAATTAGACAATCAAACAATGTGTAATGAGAAACAGGTTTTAAAAAGTTAAGCAACGACAATACGATACACTTTCCCTATTAAAAGCGAGTTGCATTAATAGAATCTTATCTTAAAGTTCGATCTTTAAGAAAAAATATAAGAAAAATAAGACTTCAAGGAGATTTTGCTCTCAAGCAGAGTATTAAAGTTCTTGTTAGCTTTTTCTTAGGGTAAAAGATCAAATATTTGTCTTCAAGAGCAGCTGCACTTAAAATAAATGAATGATAAAGTAAGACAGCACCAAAAAAAGTTATTTTTTTAACTGTTTGACTTTATCTGAAAAGACCGTGTATGTCAACAAATACTAAAGAAACACATACGCAAACTTTGGGTGCAGATATAAAAAGATATCTTTAGATTTCAAGGTGTGAAATGTCAATAGAAAAAACAAAAACAGAAATATTAAACTCTTGAATAAGCTAATATAAGTATCAGCTATTTGATACAACATAAATGATCCCCAAAACAAGTTTATAATTTTATTAAAGTTGCTGCAGCTTTTCATCTTGTCATCTTAGTATACCTTACAAACGAGTTACAGTTCAAAGCTCAGTCATGTTATGCGAGTTACGAACCGTAAAAGCCCCCATCCTCTCCCAATTTCATTAGTATACAAAATTTCACCAATATTGCAAAACTTCACAGGCAACAAAACCGACATCAAGTTACCCGGAGAAATGAGCATTTAATTGAAAAGCTTTCCATACTTATTAAAGGGCCAATTAAAGCACGGATTCGTACCGAAATTGAAAACGAAATTGAGCTTAAAATAATTGAATGCCAATCAGTATGATTTCATTGTTGTTTTTGTTGTTGCTGTCTGTCATGAATCGAAGTCACATTTGTAGTCACCGAAGATATTTTGTACTCGTCATGCAATTTACTGACGTTTACAAACGTTTGTGCGTGCAGCGCATTTAAAAAAAAAATCCACTCTTATATAATTTCGAGGGGCAATCGAGATGTATTGAAAAATCTCGTATAGGTCTCAAAAATTTTATCATAACATTGTTGCATATCTATATTTGACTGTTGTTTTATAGTTTATAGTTAGATATAATTTGAAGACTTGAATCATTCAAGTGCAGGCGCTTGACATTGCCTTTGAACTTTCTTCTTTCGTGTTTTTCGTTTATTCGTTTTTCCCACTGCGATCACAAACATGAAGCGTCGACGAAAATAAATTGCGAGCGAGTTTTTTGAAAATAACTTCCGCGAATTCAAAGCAGCACAAAGCAACAAAAAAAATGTTTTAAAACAAACAAAAACAAAACAATAAAGAAGAAACGACAACAGAAATATCAACAATCATACGAATCACGATATTCATACATAACACTTAGCCATCCAACCAAATCACGCAATGCTGTGGATAATATAAATATGTTTGCTCATGTGTTTTTGTATGTAGGTATGTGCAAAATCATATAATATATCGAGCAAAGACCACACACAACAATATCGACAAGGGCGCAACCTTAACAGTAAGTTCAAAGGGAAGAGTCCGAAAGCTTTGTTCGTGTTTTTTGATCATCTTAAGCTTACTCTCTTGCATATACTCTCAATGTGATTAATCCGTTACTTCGAAAATCACTTTAGAGCTTATTCCATTTTGAAAGCTTAAACATACAAATAAACATATACATACATGTGTATACATATGTATTTGTGAGTGCACATTTTATTTGCGGTTCACAAAACAAGTTTTATGGCAATAATATAAAACGTACATGAGAGTCGTATTAAAAAAAAAAGTTATCTAGAATCTCTCACTGGAAAATCACCGAAACCCTCATAATGAACTGAATTCGTTTTCACCATTCCATAGAAAGCTTGACTATTTTGCGGTTGCTAAATATATTAACATGTTAATACATATTGAATGTGGTCCCAAAACATTTTGTTAAAACTTAAAGACATTTAATTATATGAAAATTGACTATTTTACTGATTTTAACACAAACCGTCAAGCGTTAAGTAAATATAAACAAATAATTTCATTTTTCTGTTTGTACATTTTCCAATTTCCTTATTTTTTGATTAATTTCACTTCAGACAGTTTAAATTTTCATAAAAATGCGACAAATACAACAATATAAAACTCGAGCAACAAGCCACGACTGAAAAATATTTGAGTTCTTCATTACAGTATGTTTACTAATAAGTTATATCAATACAGTTCATAGCGCTTGTAGACAGATAAAAATAAAAATGACTTTAATATACCACGTAGTGTTATCTAATTAACTATTAAATGCTTAAACATATTTATCTATTGATAGATTCATTTTATTTTCGGTACACATTTATTATAATGTTAATTGGTAGATTTGAAAGGTAGCAATTACTGAAAGGAACACAACTTATAGTATTTCTGCTTGTGGTATATCGAGAACCTAAGATTTAGAACTCAAATAAGAGTTTACAAAGTTAAGAGTAACGATGGAAAAGTGTTAAGCAGCACAACCTACTTCGAAAGCAACCCTGCGTTAAGGCCGTGTAATTCACCTACGTTTCCTTTAAGAGTTTTAGTTTAGCTCTGAAAGTGTTTTTACAGTTTTCCTAATTATGACTATATACTCTTTGGGAGAAAACTTTGTAAAAGGTGTTAAAAAATATTTCTTACTGCCCAAAACCAGATAACAAATATTAAGAACATTTTTTTGAGGTCAATTGACGCTTGTTTAAAATAATGCGCAACGCAAAAGCTGATTGTTTTTTGCAAAATGCACTAGAACAAAAAAAAAATGTACATAAGAATATGCACTTGAAATTAATTGCGGGTTGGAGCAACTAATACTTTAAAGCAACAGACAGACAGGCTTGCTTGCTTGCTCCCAACAAAGTCAAACGAGGCGAAAACTTGATTGCATTCAAACTTGATCGTATGATCGAATGCACAAAATAAAACCACTTGATTTTGAACTGTCAAAGCCAAAACGAAAAATCGGGGCCAGTGCACTTGCATGGGTGTTTGTTGTTGGTCTGATTTTTGTAGACTTGAGCCATGAACGTCGAACGTGCAAACGGTTATTGACACCTTCGTGAGTGTGGCCTGAATGCCTTGAATGAAAAATTCTCGGCGTAGTTAAACCAAGTCATAATACAAAAAACGTTAAAACGTATTTGCTTCTACCCATATGCATGCAATATATTACAATTGGGTTAGCATGAAGCCAAGCTTCAAAACGAACGATTTGATTTACAAAAACCTACAGTATATACTATTTAAGTGGCTCACAAAACAAACACTATAATTGGGCAAGAAAAAACAGAAAGAAAAAAATGCTTTCAATCAAATATTGTATGACTCACTAAAATCACATTTAAATAAACTCAATCGTATGGTAATTACAAATCTTATTAATATACAACCTAAATAAAAGTGAGTGTCTGTCTAATCGCTTGAGAGCTAGGTCTTACACGGAGTAGCTTTGGACTTTTAGTAGTATGATCTGAATATGATGAATAAGTTCTGGTACATTATACAGGATCGTATTTAGCTTAACAAGATAAAATAAAGTTTTATATGCTTAAGAATGTTAATTAATTGAGTATGCGAGAATTTCGACTGCATTAATAATTCTCTAGTTAAGTAGGAAACTTTTCCCAACAAGTATTATAAGCTTGTTAACTGTATAGAATATTTACTGCATCCAGAGTTATTAAAAATCACTTTAAAACTTGTAAGCGTGATTAGCTTTTTTTTATGGATAACCATTTGACTTGACGTTTTAAGAGAACACTTTTGGCATTACATATGCGAGAGAGCGAGAAAGAGAGAAAAAAAAAGGGAGAGAGACAGAGAATTAGTCTACGCACGAGCAAAAAAAATACGTGAGAGAATTGTTTGTCGCATATTTGACAAGCGAAGACAATAAAGCATTTAACGCTACTTGCGTCTTTGCCAGCTAGAAAAGCTCAACAGGTTTCTCAACGATAGGAAAGAGAGTCAACCGTAAAGAATGAAAGAAGAAGAAAAAAGACTACTCAGCATTCCCAGAACAAAACATTCATACTTTTTATGAGGAACTTCTTCCTAGATTTAATTTCCCAAGGCATTTAATAAGCTGTCTGTCTGGTTACAATACTTATAGCTATTGTTTCGTTATATTCCCAGTAAGATTTAATAATAAATTCATTTGTATTCGAAATTCAGTTCCGCCTTTTATTTCATTCAAAAATAATTAAGAAGGAGAACTGAGAACGCATAAGTATTAAGAATATCATGCAAATGAGTCATGAGCAAAACAATGTATCATTAAATGTAATTCACATTTTGTATTGAATGAATCAATGATTGTATAATTGAATACTCGCCAAAAAACTCTCTTTTTATCAGGGTAGCTAACTTGGTAGATTGCCTTATACTAGCTTATAAGTTTTCTATAAAGTATGTGTTCACTTGAGATAGCAGATCCGCTTGGAGGCTAAAACACAATTGAGACAATGCGCGATTGACGTGCCGACGATTGCCTTATCAATATTGCAAAGTCATATTGACGATCACTTTTTTATATGGCGCTAATTTCGAAAGCCTTTTTGATAAATTTCATGTCAACATGCTTCTAATTACAGTTACACGTGTATAGGTTTGTTTGGTATCAAAAATTTGCACTTGGTTCTCTTTTGCCTCATAAAATTTGTTTTCTTTTGTGCTATTAGCGTCTTTTATTGCCAAAAAAAAAACACACACACACATTAGAGCAACAACAAATTGTAAATTTTGAATCGATTTCGCATTTGATTTGTAATTATTGTTAATTGTTTGCAGGCATAAACGTACAGCTGTCAGCAAATTCACAGAATTCAAGAATCTTGCAGAAATGATCAAAACCGGAACAGAGTCTCCTCAAGAAGAATTGCCTGACAAACGAAACGGTTTTCAGCGCATGTGCAACAAGCGATTTGCAGGAAGACTAAAAGGGTTAGGCGAGGGGCAGGCGGGCTTTTTTCTCGCGAATTTCCATTCACTTCGGAGGCGTCTTTTTTTTGCAGCTGGGGAAAATCTCGCTCACTCAGGGTCAACAACGTGTAGCACAGTGTGGTTTGCTTAGTATATGTTTTATGGATATTCGCTTAATGTTAATGTGTTTTTTTTTTTGTATATATTTAACAATTACAGGTTCTTAAGCACCATTGCATTGTTTTTGTTTTTGGCTGGTTCTCTTTCAAAAAATAACATAAGGAATCGCGTACTCTCCATCACTTATGCACTTTATTATTTTTATTTATCTATATGTAAGCTTTCATCAGCTCCTTGCTCAAAACACACACACACACATAGACACGCACACTAGCACGACAGGAACTTTCAACGCTGTTTCCATTCCATCTTGCGCATATTTTATGCCGCTTGTTTTTATTACCACTTTGGTGACAACTTTTGGGCCTTTTTGGTGAAACAGTAAAATCACTATATAATTTTCGTGTATTTATTCACTGCTACGTTGGTTTGACACAAACAAAATGCCCAATAGAAATAAAATGAATTCGGGAAAACAACCGAAAAAACAAAAGCTCCGCGCGCACGTTTGTCAGCTTCAACAATCGTCGGTTTACTGAACGCGATACAACGGCGACGTCAACAACTTCAATCAGCAATGATTTCGACTCGGGTTATAAGATTTGATCGAGACAAGTGACACAATGGTTTATCATCTGCATGGCAGGCATACAAAAGGAATTTCTTATGCAACTGGCATTTAAATATTTAAAGTGATAATTAAATGTTGTACAGTGTGTCGAAAATATTTATGTCAATATGTGAAAAATAAAGTCTGAGAATATCTTAATATTTACTTTTAAGTTAATACATTTTTTAAAACACTAAATAAACCTGTTGGTTATTTCACAAACAATTATTTAATATGAGCGGGTCGTTGGTAAGAAGTGTTATCAAATTTGTATATTTTTATCGATGTATCCAAATATAATCGTATAACTTCAACGAGTTTATAACAGCGCCAAGTGAGTATAACATCTGTTATCGAGCTGTTAAACGTTATCGAGGCAAACAGCGATAGAAACGAGAGAAAAAAGAAGAAAAAACACATCACTACGTTCGACCTATTTTCTGGTAGTAGGAGAAAAAAGTTTTGAGGAAAACGCACAATAGTGTTTCATTTGGCGAAGACGTAAGAAAAACGTTTTGGATTAAAATTGCAATTAGAATTATCAATCAACTGATAAGGCAAATGTGCACAAAATGAAAGTAACAATCAAGTCATGGACGGGAGTTGCATCTTGGCGTTGGATAGCAAATGATGAGAATTGTGGCATTTGTCGCATGTCCTTCGAGAGCACCTGCCCCGAGTGTGCGCTGCCCGGTGACGATTGCCCACTGGTGTGGGGTGTCTGCTCCCATTGCTTTCACATGCATTGCATTGTCAAGTGGCTGAACTTGCAACCGTTGAACAAACAGTGCCCAATGTGCCGCCAAAGTTGGAAATTCAATATGCACTAAAAAAAAAAACTACGCAAATCTTGAGAGCATATAACAAAAAAAAAAACAGCAACGAGAACGATAACGATAACGATTACCAACAAAAAGCAAGCAAAATCAATTGAAAGTAGATAAATTTAAACGAATTTCTTAGAAATGATGGATAACGCTGAGCAACAACAACATCAAAGACAACAAAACATATTAACTGGTCTGCCACCACTGCCAAAAAGTCTGAGCGCTGCGGCAAGCGCCATGGGACCGGCTCATGGACAGGGATCAGTGCAAATGCAGGTGCGTTCACACACATCCTCACCGTTGCAGCAACAGCAACTGCAGCCTACCTCCTCGGTTGCCGCACTCACTGCCGCCACAGGTGATTTGTATTTAGGGCCATCCACCTCGTCGGCGGCAGCAAGGAATCGCAGCTACAACGGTCACGGCCGACATGGCAGCTTGTCATCCACACAGGAATCGCTTAGCGATCGAGAGAGCGTACACAGTCGCGCCTCATCAACACACAGCGCCAGCGGGAGCGCTGTAGCACATCAGCTGCAACAGCAGCAGCAGCAGTTGCAGCTTCACACGTCCACTAACAGTAGTAGCAATGCCTCTAGCACCATCGATAACCAACTGGCGATATTGCGTCGAGAAATGTACGGATTGAGGCAGTTGGATTTGTCGCTGCTGTCACAACTGTGGGCTCTAAATGAGTCTATACAAGGCTTTCGGGTGTTTCTACAGGAGCAGGATGCCCTCTCGCCGCCATCAAGGTCGCGTACGCCTTCCGACACCAACTCACTGTCGTCCGATGAAGATGATGGCTCCTATGCGCCAGTTGCTGTACCAAAACTCAATGCACCACCAGCAATCATTGCGGCATTAGCTTCGCCAGCGACAAGTGGTGGTCTGCCCACCAAATTAGCCACGGGCTCAACAACATCGCATGCCTCAACGAGCTCAGCATCTGGTGCGTCCGGCTCATCATCGGCAGCATCGTCTATGGGCAAGCATCATCATCACCAGCAGCAACAACAGCAACATTATCATCATCATAGATCGGCAATGCCACCGGCGCCACCGGCACAGCATAAGGCGCATCCGCAGCTGCCGCGTATACTGCAACAACGCATGCGGCACGCGCCGCCTCCGCCACCGCCCTCGCGACCCAAGGGCAGCGGTGGCGGCGCTAGCAGCAGCAGCAGCAACCATAGCATCAGCAGTGTCACGCAGCAGCAGCAGCAGCAACTCTTGCATCCAAATCCCAATCAGCATTCGAGGCCCGTATGACAAAACCCGTTCTTGGACTAAATAGATTCACTTCTATATACATATTTAGTTCAAGAACGCAATTTCAACGACACAAAATATATTAGATATACCATAATAGCAAAAACCAACACAACAAAAACATTTCAAAAAACGTCAATTGCACATTTATCCAGGAGTCAATTTAGGGCAGAGCTGAGCGGTGACTTGGGCACTTTATTGGTGACCAGCAAAAAAATACAAAACAAAAAAACCACACATCCTATGAACCATCATCATCCACCAACATATACATACATCCAAGCTTGCCATTTGTTCCAATTTTGGTCTTGATATTTTTTTTACAAAATATTTATTTGTGTTTTATTAATAGCTATCGACAAAAAACAAAAATTATGCGATTAGAATTTTTGAAAGTGGAAATTGTATTCAATAATAATCTTTAAATAGTTGAGGATAAAATCCTTCGATAAGCAACTACAACATATTGCATATTTATATACTATATATACATATTTATATATATATAATCTATTTGTATATTACCCGTAAAAGTAAAAAAATCAAATTGCTGCTTGGAAAATACAAATACAAAAAAAACTCTGCATCGAATAAAATAATCCTAGGCGCATTTTTTTGTTGCAAACCTAACAAAAAATCTCTACATAATCTAGATACTTGTATTTGCAAGGTTGCAGCCTACCAAATTATTTTTAAAAATTACCTATTATACTATTTGAAACCTAATCTAAAATGCAAAAAACTATATATATATAAAAGAAAAACATATTCACTCATTAGTATTAACCAAAACTAAACTCTTGGTCTAAACACATTAAAACACAAAACAAACTATCTAAAAACCCATATGCATCTTATTTTGTTGTACCTCTCCTATGAGTAAAACCTACAAATGTAATGCGGTTCGTTCATTGTTCGTAGTTATTATCTTAAAGCAAATCTAGAAACCCAAGCTGTTAAAACCCAAAATATAGAAAAACTCGGACTCTATTTACTATTTATCTCTTACCCAAAACTTTTTTAGATCATCTCATTTAGTTTAATTTGTATTTTAAGTATTTGTATTAAATAGATACAATTTATTATCATTATACCTTCTTTTTTTATACCTGCATCCGAGTTTACCTTTTAGGTCAGCTTTAAACAATTAATCAAAATAGGACTATATCTCTTAACAAAAATAAAAACCACCAACGGATCTTAATGTTCGTCACATTATCTCCAATAGGCTCTTATTTAATTTGGCATGCATACATACAATACATTTACTATAGCATACCATTTTTATCACCTAGGTGCTTATGAGGGATAGAGATTAAATACTAACGACCTATATACTTAACTATACTATACTGGGCATGACAACAACGATTGATAGATTTTCAAAAACTATTTATGCAAATCTTATGCATTGAATAATAGAAAAACATCCACAAAAATAATTACTTTAAAATACATAGCAAACAAAAGGGGAGTTGAATTTATACAAAGCAGAAAACATTAAAAAAAAATTTCTCATTTACTTGTTAGTTCATTGCAATTATATCTTTATGCAAAGTGGAAAATAATAATGTAGATATCATATTGGAGCACGCGCAATTTTAAAATTTGATAGAATGTTTTTAAGGTTATTTAAAATATATTCCATAATATCTAAACAATGTTTCAACATTTTTTCACAGTCAACGAGTCAAATATTTATTCAAACCAATTTGTGATTATTTATTTATTTATTTCGATTAATAACTGCATTTTTATCTATCCAAATCTGTTTGTTCGGTTGCATTCAAAAAGAGTTCAATCAAAATTCGCAATAATAAAAGCAAATCCATTGCTAATCGTAATTTTTATATGCTCTTTTGTGTACAACAAGCATTTATCAAAAGTTTACAATAATATTATATACAGACTCTGAAAAAGCAAAAATATATGAAATGGAACGACTTGAAAAAGCTTGTGAAATATTGGGCAGCAATTTGTTGATAATAAATTAACGATTTTTTTCAAAGAAATCCGGAAAGAAAACCCAAAATATCGTTGAAATGGAACATGTAATGGAAAAGTTATTAAAGAACAAAGAAATGATAAATCTTAAAAATAAAAATACCAATTTAAATACTTAAGATTTGGCTTGCGTCTATTTACAATCACTTTTTATTCAGTTTAATAATCAAGCATTTATATTTTTTCTTAAATAATTTGTTTGTTTATGCTGTAAAATTTCAAACTTTTAGATTTCTTAAACTAGTATTAAAAAAAATCTCTTCTATTTATTTTTTAATATTTATAAAATTTCGACAAGAAACGTCTGTTCTTTGAGTTAAGTACTAAATGTGCCACAGCAGTTGGAGGGAATTTCTGAAAAAAAAAATATTATTTTTAAAATATTTAAGGGTTTCTTTGAACTTATATAGATGACTCACTGTTGGTTTCGTTCCAGCCCAAGGGCACGCCAAGGCGACTATTTTCCAACTTGAGCCATTGATAGAGGGGATCAAAGTATTCGAGTAGTGCAGCTGGATCCATTTCAGTTTCGCCCGTAAACTCTTTTAGCACCTCCTTCCAAGGTCTTGAATTGCCAGCAGATAAAAATGTTTTGAATGCCTCTCCCGCCTTCTTGCTGCCAAATATATCGCAATTGTCCAAAGCCTGGCGACTGTCACCAGGCACATATTGTCCGGCTAAGCGGCACAACGCCTTGTGGAACTGAAACTGGAATATGTGTGCGGCAAAGTAGCGCAAGTATTCAACATCCGCATCAATATGATATTTGGCTGGTGGATCAAAGTCCGTTTCGGTTCGCAACTTCGGTGGCTCCACACCACCAAACTCCGAACGCATTTGCCAGAAGCCACAATTCCACTGAGATTCATCCAGTTCGTTGCGGAAGACCGCATAGCGATACTTGTCCATCGTGTAGCCAAAAGGCAGGAATACAATCTTGGTAAGCGCTTGCTTAAACAGTTCATTAATGCGACTCTTCTCGTCCAGTCGTCCATTGCTTGTTAAGCCAATGCTCTTCAAATGCTTGGCGGACATTACAGATAGTGAAATCACATCGCCCACAGCCTCGTGAAAACCGGGATTGGGTGCACCACGAAAAACAGCTGGCTGATGCTCATACTGCAGGTAGTATTGAATGTGTCCCAGCTCATGGTGCACCACATACAAGTAATGGGTGTTCACCTCGGTGCACATCTTGATGCGCACATCACTGTCCTGATAGAAATCCCAAGCTGACGCATGGCACACGACCTCGCGATCGTCGGGTCGCTGGAGTACACTTGCATTCCAGAAGGTTGGTGGCAGTGCTCGCATGCCCAGCGATTGAAAGAATTGATCACCGAGCTCGAAGAGCTTTTGTACGCTATATTGCTGACGTTCCATTTCGGATTTAACATCCACGAAAGGTTTCTCCGGATACGGTGTGAACAGATCAATGACATCGTTCCACGACTGTGCCCACATATTGCCCAACAGATGCATCGGTATATTGCCCTCAGCTGGCACCACGTCGGGACCATAATGTTGACGCAGACGATAACGAACATAGCCATGAATTTGCCTGTAGAACGGCAACAGTGCTTTATAGGTGGCATCCAACTGACGCTCGAAATCAGAATCTTCGTAGAAGTGTACCCAATAATCGGCATAGGAGCGATAGTCTAGAACAAAATTATTTTTATTTTATTAGTAGTTCACTGGGTTATCATAGTTCATCTCTTATCACTTACTGTTTAATTGCGACGCCTTACGAGTCAAACGTACATATTTGCCAAAGTTCTCGCGCATGGGCGTGCCAGCTTTGTCGTACCATTCGCTCCAATACCAGGCAAGCTCGGCAGGATTACGACTGTTCGAAAGGCGTTCCTGAATGTGAGGCTCCAGCGTAAGTGAGCAATCGCTGCGATTCGTAAAGGAGCACACAGTCGTAGTGGCATAATTCGATTGCATCTGACTGATGGCATTCTTGAGTTCGAGATAATCGCTGGCATCCAGAGCATCTACACCCAGATCCTGCAACATGTGTGCTTGCCTGCGTATCTGTGCATCCTCATATTGCACATAATCGCCGGCTTTGACAGCCTCTGCCAACAGTTTGTTCTCTTTGGCACTCTCCGCATAGACGGCAATCATGGCACGACGATTCTCCTCCGTTACATTTGTGTTGTACGCATAGGCAGCCGAATATTCAGCATGATATCGCTCACGTAGTTTGGAGTTCTGCTGTTGAAAGAAGCGACGCGCTTGCAGCAGAGATGCAGAGCAAGTAATACTACTACCATCGGCGAGTATATAAGGTAGCTGAAAGGTGAAAGAACCTTTAGCTTATATTGTTTTTATGCTGAAATGTAGAACAACAATACTTACCGACAGCACACAGACTAGGGTAAGCAACAATAGCCCCTTCATTTTGTTCAGTTTTTGATTTATGCTTATCAGCAGATTTGTCTGTTGTGAGTTGCTTATTTTCTTGCTTAGACTCCCACTACTTATTTATAGCTGTTTGCTCTCTGGATGCTGTTTGACTTCTGGACGCCCGCCAACGAGCAGCGCTGCTTTTATGTCTACGGCATTCACACGCACAGTTGCACAAATACTCACATGTCCGATACCGATAATTGAACAAATCAAAATTATTGGCGAACAATTTTTGTTTTTGTTTTAATTAAAATGCCATACTTAACGAGGCTTAGCTTTACACCTGCCTTTTAATCAGCTGTCTCCGGCATTCTGCATTTGTGAACGCACTGCGCATCTACATGTGTACATACATTTGTGTATGTATTAGATGCTATGTATCGTATATGCTTGGAAATGTTATGAATGCATGCATGTACTGACATGTTTGTTATGGTTTGCTTGCATTATCGGTAAATGTTCAGTTATGAGTTTCATATTCACTTTTATTGAAATATGAGGTCTAAGATTTGAATTGCGCGGATAAATGCATTTCTATATATATAAAAAAAAGCACGTCTGTATTAACAAAAATAATAATTTGTTTTAAAAAAATCCAATTTCTATTAAGAGTGTTAAAAAATGAAACACATTTAAATGTGCTAGATAGACATATATTTTTTTGTTTCCAAGAACATTTTAGTGTAAAATAAATGGAGTATTATAATTTCTTTTAATATAATAACTCTCACTAGGACATTATTTTTGGTTAATAATTTAGTATATAGGAAAGTTCTCGTCAATGTGGTTTGTCCATGCATGTAATCCACCTTCCAAGTCCCGTATGGAATGATTGGGAAATCTATTCTTAATATGCTGCACGGCAATTTGAGAATCGTTGCCTCGCCGACACACAACCACAACGGAAACATCTTTACCGTGCAGTTGTGAGCCAAACTGTTGGAGGTAGCTATCATCCAGAATTTGCGACAATGGCACATTGATAGCCTTGGGCAACTGACAGATTTCAAATTCCGCTGGTGCACGAACATCTAGCAGCAAATGTGGTTTATCCAGCATTGACTTTTGGTAGTCCTGCACATTGATGCGCTGATCCGGCTCGAGCAGTTGCAAAGGATTATCCTTGTCATTGGCATTCATGCCACAGAAGAGCTCGTAGTCGATCAGTTCTGTGATAAGCGGCTGGTCACAGCAGACGTGACAGTTGGCGCGTTTGTTTCGAATCCTAATGTTGCGGAACTGACAGCTGTTGCCATCAAAGATAAGCAGTCGTCCGGCAAGGACCTCACCAAATCCGACTATCAGCTTAATAGCCTCCAAGGCCTGCATGGAGCCAATAGTGCTGGTGACTGCACCCAAGACGCCTCCATCGCCACAATTAGTTACGGCCTCTGGCGGTGGGGGTACTGGATAAATGCAGCGATAACATGGTCCCTGCGCTCCATAGTTGTATACTGTTAGTTGTCCATCGAGCTTGAGGGCACTGCCAGAGACTAAGGGTTTGCCCAGCATCACGCAGGCATCATTTAGCAGATAGCGTGTCGCAACATTGTCACTGCAGTCCAGGACAACGTCGTAGGTACGCAAGATATCCATGGCATTGGAGCTGTCCAGCAGACTCGTGTAGCATGTTATGCGACAGTGAGGATTCAAAGCTAGCAATGCAACGCGCGCCGATTCCACCTTGGACATGCCACAGCGAGCCACTGTGTGTAGTGTCTGCCGATGAAGATTGCTTCGCTCGACCAAGTCGTAGTCCACCAATCCTAGGTTGCCACAGCCCGCTCCAGCAAGACATTGTGCCGCCGGGCAGCCTAATCCGCCAATGCCAACCACTAGGACTGAACAATTTTTCAGCTTTAGTTGGCCGCTAACGCCAAAGTCAGTTAGTATGAGTTGACGACTATAACGTGCGATGTCATCGTTGCCTAATTTTGAATAGCTTATCTTTGGTGCAGGTTG
Source organism: Scaptomyza flava (assembly GCA_030179655.1). NCBI lineage: Eukaryota > Metazoa > Arthropoda > Insecta > Diptera > Drosophilidae > Scaptomyza > Scaptomyza flava. The sequence continues at coordinate 15,179,500 of JARNME010000029.1, forward strand.
AGCTTGGACGTCCAGGCCTGATGTAGTTATTGTTGCCTGCAGATCTCGCAATTTTTGCTCTTTTGCAATTACTGCTGTTTGCAATTCAGCAATCTCTTGACGCAGTTTCGCCTTTTCGATTTCACGTGCACCTGTGGCGGTAATCATTGGCACGTGCAAATATGCATTCACTTCTTGTTTAGAAAAAAGAAAAAATACAAACGTAAACGAAACCGGATCATCAAATGCCTACAAAATAAGCGTTGCCAGACTGCTGATACTCTACTTAAATGCACCCATGCATATTCGATTTTGTATTCTAGACGTGAACCATGTTATCATAATCATACAATTTTTGTTCAATTTTCATGCATTTAGGTCTTTTTTAGGTTATTTTTTTTTAGTTTTTGCACACGTTCAACAAGTGATTATTGGACCACATTGATTGTGCGTGCTTGCAAGGCGTAAGTATAGGCCCAACCAAACGATGCTTGCTTGCTTCGCGTCTCGGAAGAGAACTGAACGAACAGCATTGAGCATGAAAGCCTATGACCATACGTTGCTTAAGTGCTTTGTCTCTTCTTCTTCTTTCTTTTTGCCAACCATTGTTGCCACATGCTCTTTTTTTATTCCATTAAAAATAAATGGCAACATTTTATGTAATATTATGTTAAAAATAAAGATAACACAAGGTTTATAGAAATAGTATATATATCAATATGTTTCTAAGCAATAAAATGAAAATCTAACAATTATTTTAAATATTTCCATATAATAAAAAACAGCGACAGCTCTAGAGCACAAAGCATCGAAGCATGTTTTCAATGATTGAACTTATGCTTAGGCGCTTAAGCATTCGTTAAAAAAAAAAAACTCAACGAAACCGTGCGTAAGCATCGTTTGGGCAGATACAAGACGTAGCATATGTTGAAACTTTGCCAACTTCGATGCTTTGCGCGAGCAAGCATCGTTTGGTTGGGCCTTATGCCTTGCGTGCGTGCACGTCCGTGTCGTTGTTGATTATATTGGAGAGAGAAGAAGCAGGTGGCGGCCCAGCTGAAAGCAAGAAGAAGCCCGCATAAGCTAGATTCTGGGAAAAAATAGGCTGGAACAAGCTAAAAATATGCTAGAAAGGAAGCTTTATCCAAATGCAAGAAAAAAAATGCTTGTAATTCCCAACTGGTTTGTGTTGTAACCGATAGCTAACCCAGACAAATGCCTCGGACCATTGGCTGTGTTCAGCAGTAGTTGCTGTGCCCAAGTGAAGTTATCAAGAGCAGTTATCGATCGTATTTCTTACCACCTGCCCTTCCCCCCCACCCCTCCCCCCCTTCAACCATTCCCCCCTCCCCTCACCAAACCTACAGGTCTGGGAAGGCGCTTGTAAACTACTTTATTATCCTTCAATAAGACTGTAATGTGTTTGCTTCAAAACATTTACTTGTGTTTGGGCTTGTAATTCCCAACAGGTTTTACCACTAAACCATACCTTACCCAGAAAAATGCCTCGGACCATTGGTTGTGTTCAGCAGTATTTGCTCTGCCGAAGTGAAGTTATTAAGTGCAGTTATCGATCGTATTTCTTACCACCTGCCCTCTCCCCCCTCCCTTCTCACCCCCTTCCCCCACCCTTCTCACCAACCTCCCCCCTACATTCTCACCCCCTCTCCATCACCCTTTAAATTTATAAAATATATCTTTCAAGTCACGAATATAATTTAATGCTACATCAACTTTGAAAAATGCTAGATTTATAGCTATAAGCTATATGCATATTTCATAAGCTATTCCATTTGCAAATATGCTAGATCTAGCCTAAAATAAGCTAACCTGGCAACACTGTGTGCCTTGCCTTGTGGTTGGTTAGTTTCATTCTAGCTGGGCCTGATTTTTTATTTTTTGGGAAAAAGTTAGGTTCAATTATTTCACGATTGAAATTGATATAAAAATACTAAAAATACTAAATACTATAGAATATTCGATTGAAAATTATGAACATATGGAATTCATGCTCAGAGTTGATTGAGTCTGTTTACAATTACCTAATCGTTAATTAAAACAAAAACCAATGTCTTGGCTAAGCAACACATTTCAAAGGCTGTGCAGTGCTGGATACCTTGCTGCAAGGGCAATGCCGCTGACGTCGGCCTCCTCGACAACTGTACGCCAGTATTCATATGTTGAGCATCAGGCACGCAGTCGGACGGTGCGACGTTATGGCTACAAGGAGAAAATATTACAGAGTGGTTTACTGCCGCATTTGGATAATGGTCAAAAGCTACCAATGCCCGTCTATCGCCCAAAGAATGCCTGGTCTGAGAAGCGAGCGCTGTTTGGACAAAATGACTACATAGACATTCTGGGCAATGATCGGCTGCATCCGACGCGTGTTCTCTATTCTGTGCCCTCATGGTTGCGCGGCGTTTCAGGCAATGAATATCAGGTGCTGCTACGCAAGCGACGAATGATGGCGCACACCAAATATCCGATTGCTCGGCCAACCAAATGGAAGGATATGGAAAAGCGTATCCTCTATTTGTACAGATTCCTCAATCGCAAGACTAAAACAGGCTACTCTAAACAATAGTCTTATAAATTCTTTATAGTTAAAATAAAAGTTGTTCTTTATTTGTGAATGCTTGTTCAGTTCTTATTCTAGCAAAATGCGCGCCTCTTCGCCATCAATAATGATCTTTTGGCCATTATAAAGACAAAACTCTCGCTTGACGTGCGCAAATAGCAAATCCGTTATTAGGAATATTTGACCCGTGGAGAAGGCGAGTGTGGCACCAAAGTAAAAGTTGGCATTTGCTGATCCAGCGTAAATCCAAAGATGCCACAACGCGCCCATCATGGACAGCGTGATGAGAAAAAACGTAAACACCACAAAACCATGAGCCATAACTAAATATATTTAAGAAAAAAAGTTTAATAATTAGCTTTTTATTGGGAGTGAATGCTACTCACATTTCCAGCAGCGACGCCAGAGTGGCAGCAATGCCAAATAGAAACCAACGTCACCCAGGCTGGGATATGCACGGAATACAGCCATGAGAGCAATGAGTACAGTGGCCAGAAGCAGGGGCTCCTTGCGCAGTTTAAGAGACAGCGGCACCAAGTAGAGAATGGTAGCATTCAGCTGGAATGTGATGAGAAACATTGTTCGAAAGTGCTCAAACATTTCGGTGAAAAAGTACCAAAACAATCCAATGTTTGGCTGCAGATCACGAAAGTAGAAACTGTAATGGAATAATACATATATACATATTTTGAAATAATTTCAATCCATTTTCAGTTACATACATAAATCCTAGTGTGCCATCCAAGAAATTCCAACTATCCATCACCCAGAAATTTGCACCGGCAACAGCAAAACAGCAAGCCACAAACAATATTGATATGCCAATGGCCCGGGAGATGGAGCGTTGTGCAAACAGTAAGAGCAGCGGGGCAATCAGAACAACCGGGTAGAGACTACGCACGGTCTCAAATGCGAGCAGTACCAGGCACACGATAAGCTGACGCCTGATCATTGCGTATAAATAAAGTGCCAGGAATAAATTACTTAACACCGTGGAGGTAAGTCCAATGCAGCTCATAATGGTCAGTGGATTAAATAAATAGGCCACCAGTACCAATTCCGAAATGTTGTTGTTGTCATCCGCACTATACTGCAGCTCCTCAGTGTCCTTGGCGTAGTCCTTTCGCTCCAATCGCTGCTGTTGCAGTTTTTGTTGAACAAATCGCTGGCTCATATAGAACAATAGACTGGCCGTGCAGAGATCGAGAAGTATATACAAAATCGGTAGGAATTCCGCACAATTAAGCAATATGCCGGACAGTGCCTTCAAAAGCAATGGAGTCTCATGTACCAGGTCTCCACGATAGGGATCGATGTCATGTTGGATTAGGAATACGCCCTCTTGCACTAAAAAAAAAGTAACGAGCTAGGGTTCATGAAAGCATAAATAAATATAATGTCATACTAACCGCGCTTGAACGAGTTTAAAGGAGTTGCAAATTCTACACGATTGCCGACAAGCGACGCCAAGGAAGTGCCACTAAAATACATACGTACGGCACCGCCTAGTAACAGTAGTTTGTAGAACTTAAAGTCCATGGCTTTACATATGTTTTGAGATCGGTTGTTTAAGTTGGCAAACTCAAGTTACAAGCATAATACTTTTAAAAACAATTTTTGTGTGTTGGGACGGCCTTTAAAATAAAACATATGTTTGTCAACGAGGGTGTATGCAGACACAGATAATCGATTGCTTTATTTATCGATAGTAGTTGTGATATGTTATTTGGTTAGTGATTGTGGTCAAAAATAATGTTAAATGACAAAACAGTAGTTGCTGTTAAAAAATAACCAATACCGTAAGCTAAGATTAGTATATAAGATTTATATTGGCGTTAAAATTAAGCTATAAAATTAATCGTTCATCATTTCGATAAGTTAACCAATCGTTCATAAAGTTCATTTCATAACTCGTCTTGTTCATTTGAATCGTTGTGTTGTTTATTCGGCTTGATACCAATTTTAATCAAATCATTGAAATAAAAAGTATAGCAGTATGGCCGGCAAGACAAAAAAGAAGACCAACACAAATACATTTAAAGAAATAGCTGATAACTTTGAGCAGTTGGCCAAACAACCGGAACGCTTTCTAAAGTTTGTTTGGTTCTTAAACGTTAGCACGCACGTGTTACTAAAGTAAACTGCATGTATATTTTGTTATTGTAGGCCACAGCCGGAATCCGTTGATGCCATTCACCAGTTAATACAGCAAACGTATGGAGTGAGCATAAGTAGCAGCAGCGATGTGGCTACTAAGAAAGATTTCCTACCGGAACTTGTCCTTAAGGATATGGACGAGGAACAGATATGGCAACAGCTTGAAATACGCAATGATCTGATGGTAAAGCATCTACTTGAAAAATCCGCACAGCTATTAGCCATGCGGGAGCAGCATTTAGGCATCGAACTTGATGACGACGACGACGATGATGTTGAAGAGGATAAGGATTTGGATGAAGAGGCAAGTGAGGAGGAAAGCGACGAGGGGATCGCTAAGGAGGAATATCAGTCAGACATAGAAGATTTTGACTCGAAACCGGCAAAACCCAAGACAAAAATTATGACTAAAAGTGGCAAAAGAGGCAAAAATTCCGTTGTCGATGACACATTCTTTAAACTGGACGAAATGACACAGTTTCTGGAGCAGGAAGATGCCAAGGAGATGCGAAAACTAAAAAACAAAAAACCTATTGACGATCCCGAAGCCATTGATCATTTTGCAGAAGACTTCGGGTTGGCCGAGGATTCGGATGAATCTGATGAAGAGGGTGGAGTTCATGCCAACTATGCGGACTTTTTCGAAATGGATGATGACCTGCAAAAGGAAGCAAAGAAGCTGAAAAAAAGTGGACAGAAAGACTTCTTCAAAGAGAGCGATAGCGAGCAAGACGAGAAGGAGAATGGGGAGGAGCAGGATGCAGATGCAGCAAATGGTGAGGAGCATTTAAGTGAAGCGGCAAGTGAAATTGATGAAGCAGATTTTGTGGCGAAAAGTGGTGTGGAGCCTGCCAGCGACTCGGAATCCGATCAAGAAGCGAATAAGGATAGCGAGGATGAGGGTGAACAGAAATCCGCAGACGTGCCGCAGTCTTCTAATGAAATGCGTGAAGCTCGCTTGCTTCAGCGCATACGCGACTATGAGGATGTTGTGCTCGGCGAGAAGCCCTGGCAGCTTAAAGGTGAAGTTCAAGCCGGCAATCGTCCACAAAACTCGCTGCTGGAGGAGATCCTTGAATTTGACTCAACGGTACGACCCTCGGCACCCATTACCGAGGAGCAGAACCAAACTATCGAAGAAATAATTATGCAGCGCATTCGCGACAAGGCCTGGGACGACGTGGAGCGCACGGTGCGACCAGTAAACACTCCCCAGGAATACCGAAAACAACTCGTTCTCGATCAGGAAAAGTCCAAATTGTCTCTAGCCCAAATCTACGAGCAGCAATTCCAAAAAGAGTTGGACAACATAAATCCCAATCGGGATAATGATGACGGCACAACACCCGAGCCCAAGGAGCATCAGGAAATTAAACGCGCAATGCGCTCACTCTTCCTCAAGCTCGATGCGCTCTCCAACTTTCATTTTACGCCCAAACCAGTTGCGCCTGAGGCTAAAATTGTCACCAACACGCCCGCTGTTAATATGGAGGAAGTGGCGCCTTTGGCTGTCAGCGATGCCAAGCTCCTGGCACCCGAGGAGGTCTTCCGTGGTCCCAAGCACACACCGCTGGGCAAAACCGAACGCACAAGCACCGACAAAAATCGTGAACGTCGCAAGAAAAAGCAAAAACAGAGGGCAATTAACAGTGTGCTGGAAAAGCGTGACTTGGAGCGTGCCAAGCAGGGCAAGGCACCCACTCAACGGGAATCAAATGCTAAGCTGCTTAAGACCATCACAAAGAGTCGCAATGTGCAAAAGGTATTTATTCCTTTTAGTTTAAAAGTTAAAACATTAATCTAATATCTAACTTATTTTATTTTTTAGATTACCAACAGCAATGATCAGGGCTCTTTGAAATCCTCGCGGGCATTCTTTAATAAACTCCAGGACACAACGACATCGTCGAAGACAACAATAACTAAAGCCAGCAAACGTCCCAAGAAAGATCCTTCTAAAGCCAATGCAAAAAAACTGAAACTGTAACTGTTCATCATAAGTTTCTTTATTATTGTTAATTATATTTGCACAAACTTTTATATGCGCAGATGTTCCCAGCTGTCATGACCTCAGTATAATGGGCATGATATCAGTCACGTGTCCTCAAATAATACGCCTTTTTCTCTTCTCGTATCCAGCGTTACTATGCGCTAAGCAGCAACTTTAATTTGAGGCACCATGGGAGATGCCATGCGTCGAGCAATCCAATTTAATGTGTGGGTTGCGCATTGTCCAAGGACATGTGCTAGGGCTATTAAGCGCTTGTGCTATGGCAGAACTGGGATATATTTGGCATGTGAATGTTAATAATAGCATAGGACAATAATTGAGATTAATCAAATGGTCAAATTTACGATATGTACATGACTTTGACTTTTAAAGTATCTTTAAAATATGTAGTTAAGCAGAGTGAAGATAAATAAAATAACTAAGCTCGATTTATTTTTTGCTTCAGGTCGAATTAAATTGATAACTCTTTTTTTTAATTTACGCGCTAAACTTCGCTTTGCAGCACTGCAGTAGTTATCGAAATTATACTCGACAAACGATAACGATACGGTTAGCGTGCAACAATTTTGTTCACTCGCACGTGTTGTTTAGCGTTTATTGTATTTAAAATATTATTCTGTTTTAAAAGCAATTATGGTAAAAGTACAGAAGCCACAGCCGAAAACTCTTAGCAAGGGCAACAAAATTGAAGGCGTTGCCAAGGAGAAACAAAAAGTGAGCAAAACCATTAAAAAAGCAAAAGAAGCAGCTTCTGCAGTGGTTGACAGCAAAAAAGTTGCTCTGAAAAAAGTGGATATCAAAAAACAAAGTGGAGTAGTAACGGTAACACCTGCAACGCCACCGCCGAAGCCAAAGTCAAAGCCGTCAAAGAAGCCATTGGTGTTGGCACCGCCTGAGTCACCGGCTGCACCACCAGCAAAAATTTCCAAAAAGGTTGCCGCTGTTAAAGCGACTGTATCAAAAGGAAAAAAAGATGTGATTGTAGCAAAGAAACCCGAAAAACCGGAGAACAAAGCAAAAGAAGTGCATGTGGAAAAGAAAATAGAAAAGAAACAGGCAAAGAAGCAACTGCCTGTGGAAAATAAATCCGTAAAACTAGAGACACCGCCTAAGAAACAAGTGCCTGCAGAAAAGAAATTAGAAAAGCAACAGAAGCAGGCCAAGAAGCCGGCGCCGGTTGAAAAGACAACTCGTAATCAAAACAAAGAACAGAAAAAACAGGCACCGGTAGAAAAGAAATCTGATAAACAAGAGAAGCAACCGAAAAAGCAAGTGCCTGCAGTAAAAAAATCAGGAAAATTAGAGAAACAATCAAATATTAAAGTCGCCAAGAATGCCAAAAAGCAGCCTCAGTTGACAAAACCAGCCAAGAAGGTTGCCAAAAAAGAAAAAAACGTCTTAGCCATTAAAGTTGGAAATGCTGCTAAAGGCAAATTAAAAGGAAAGCCAAAGGGAAAAGCAGCTCAAAAGCAAAGCAAGAAGGTCAAAAAAGTCGTTGAACTCAATTATGAACTTAAAGGATTTGACGAGGATAAATTCCGTGAAATTGTGAATGAATCAAATGTAGAGAAAGTGTGCAATGCACTTAAGATCCAGGTGGCCGAGGAGGTGAAGAAGCAGAAGTCGACCTCAATCTTCAGCGATTACCGATACATTCTCCAGGTGGCCTGCTATAAGATACCCAATTGTCCCAAGCGTATTGTTAAACTGGCGCTGAAGCATTCGCTGGTCGGCTCCGATGATGACGTCGCTCTGATTGTTGCGGACCTGCAGCGTGGAGCTAAATTTGATTATGAGCCCACCGTGCAGCACTATGAGGATTTGTTGCGCGAGGCGGGCATTGTTCAGCGACTGAGCATAGTACCATTCAATCGACTTCGCAATGATATGGTCACCTTTGAGGCCAAACGTAAGTTCGTCAACAGCTACGATTACTTACTATGCGATGGACGTATCGCAGGACAGGCAAGCGCTTTTCTTGGCCAGGTAAATTAATATCCAATAAAAGCAGTCAGTTGTTTTATTTTCCATTATTTCTGCAGAGCACCCAGAAACCACGGAATGTGCTTCATGCCGTTCACATGGACAAAACTGACCAGTTGCAGAAAGAGATATCGCGCGCCCTTTGCCGTACTGGCTACAGGCAGCTTATGAAGGGTGATCTTACAGCCATACCCGTAGGCAATCATGAGCACAGTGGCCCACAGCTGGCAGAGAACATTTTGACTGTTGTCAAACAGTTGCAGCAGCATTACCCTGGGGGTCTGGCCAACATACGCTCTTTGTACTTGAAAATTGATATTGTGGGCACTTCGGCGCTGCCTTTGTATATCAGCATGTGTGCGCCTCCAGCGGACGCTCCCTATGTTGTTGGTCCACGCGAGCAGCGTATGCTTAAGCTGAAGAAACAGGCAAACGAAGTGCTTACCAGATTTGCGCTCACCAAGGATGTCGGCTTTATCAAATTGACAAAGGATCAGGTGAAACGCAAGGCAGAGCTGAAGCAGAAGCGTTTGGAACTTAAGGCTGCGGATGCTAAGGAGCCGGCAAAGGAAGATACAGCTGTGCCTGCGAAAAAGGCACGTAAGAATCCACCATTGAAGAAAGTCAAACCTGTAAAACAATCCGAAGATGTTGACGACGAAGATGATGAAGATGAAAACGATGAAGTTTAGATATTAAAGTTGCTGAGATTCAATTGTTCTTTCATTTCCTTAGTCCATCTTTTTTGACATGCAAACATCATTATACAAATGTTTCATGAACACTATTGTAAACAGAGTCTTAAAGTAATAAACCAATATTTTACATTAATAATATTGCATAAGTTTTAATTCATATCATAAATAAAAATTAGGAAGCAGCTAAAGCTTGAACTTAAGGTAACAAAAACTCATTGATTCTGCAATAATCATTAGACTAAACCATTATTACCAAATGGACTGAATTTAGTTTGTAAATGCAAATATGCAAATTGATATTCATACATGTCCATTATAAAGCAATTCATGATGTTCAATGTACACATTATGTGAACTGGAAACGAATATTCAATTTAATAGAGAATCAAAAGTGGATTTTAAGCGTTAGCTCGATAGAAGTTATAAAATTAACTTGCTATGTTTCAAATTTACCATATGCGACTTTAGCTTAGCCAATGTCAATGGAAATTCAAAGGAAAATGTCAACATGCCGCCGACATGACAGCTTTGTATTTGTGGCATTTGCTGTCCATAAAATCAAAATATGCACGAGTCATATACATATATACATATACTAGTAACTACATACATATAAAATATGCCAAGATTTTCGCGACGGGCGTTCCATGTCCCAGTAAAGTGAAATGCACGTCAATGCAGCACAATCAGGCTCTAACAATTTCCATATAACAGATTTAACTAACGCGTGCATATAATAAGTAAGTACTATACTACATTTAGTACATAAACTAGCTAATCCGACGCAGTTGTTCCATTTGCTGACATCAAATTTTAGTTAATGCCAGACGGAAAGAAGTCCTCAAAATTTTAATATTTTTGTTTTGATGCATTCAATCCTCAAGCGTTTTGTACTTTAATAGGTCGAAAGGTCAGCTCGCCACAGACTTATATGTAAATATATAATAATTAAAAGAGACGCATGCCAAAAAAAGTTACCGCAGCCGCTTGGATAAGTCCTATTACTTAATTAGCTTTACGTTTATCCAAATTTGCACACATGTGTGTGTTAAAAGAATATTGAGGTGTAGGCAAGCAATTCGTACCCCAGAGATTTAAGTCACGTTTCTTGTGGCCGCCTCGCAATCGACACTGGCCACGAAAACAAATAAACATTGTAAAGCTTTTATTAGTCGCATTGACATTAGCCTGTTTGCCAAAATGTTTGTGCTATTTTTGTTGCAGCCATAAAAGAAGAATACTATATCCATGTAAATATTAAGTAAACATTAGCTTGGTGGGCCAAATGAAATGCATTATGTCTTTTGCATTTTTTGTGTGGTTATTATTGACTTTAAACAAATGAAATAACACATAATAATCAATTATTACTTTACAGTTGTTTGTAATTTATCACCTTAAAAACACACAGCAAAACGAAGCGACTGCACAGCAAGCATTGTGCGTGAATTTGTTTTACGCTTGCGTGTGTTATAATTCCCAAGTTGTTCTAGCTTATGTGACTAGTAGAGCCAGCTGTTGGGCGTTGGTAAATTAAGACTATACTTCACAGGATCATTTCTGTAGTCAGTCTTCACTAACTTTCACACTAAATGAAAGCACATTACACCCGCGTTGATGAGGTGAATCGTTCTATTCGGCAGCGTGAGGTATTGTGTAAAGCCTTTTACGGGTTGACGTTAGTCATCCGTCTTGTGGGCGTTGCGCTTCGATGATCGCTCGGTAACACGAGTAGAACGAATTCTGAGTGGTGTACCTTTTTAATAAAATAAATATACAACCAATGAACTATGTATATATATCATGTACAGAAATTCAAACCATATGTAATGTCCGTTATAATAGTTATAAATACTGTTGTGGTGAAATTAGCAAAGTGAGTGAGTTTTATTCATGCTTGCATCGATCAAACGAGCGCACCTTGGTAATTTCATCATGACAATACCTGTAATTATTATAACGCATAATTTCATAACTCAAGCGCTCATATGAGATAACACTATAAGTGACCTTATATTGCAGCCTGAAATCAAACGTTGTGAAAAACGACGATTTGATTTTGTTTTTAACTATTCATTTTTTCTATCCATACACATATTTTTTGATTTGATTTTTTTTAATTATACATTTTTTCTTATCCAAACATATTTTTTAACTTTAATATTAGGCTACTACACTGTGTAAAACGACAACTGGGCTTGCGCAGTGTGTTGCCCAAATTAGTTAATGTCAGGCTAAATCTAGTATATTTGAAAAATAGAAAATAGAAAAAATTTACTAAAATCACATATGGTAAAGTAAAAATATAGCTTATTTCGCCCCCCTTTCCACACCTTTGACAAACTTTGAGCTAGAGTCACCAAATTTGGTATGAAGATAGCAATTGACATTCCACATAAATCTGCATCAAAAATTTTGATGCCAAACCCACCCATAACGCCCCCAGCCCCCCTTTCCCCACCTTTTACAAATTTTGAGCTAGAGTCACCAAATTTGCAACGAAGACAGCTGGTGGAATCCCCATCTGCATCGGAGAATCTTTAAGGCAGCGTACACCCCTGGCGCATCCGTACCCCTTTGCAATCAGGTCTGTTTTTACCGTTTTTTAATACTGGTATCGAGTATACCGAGTCGGTCGCGTACGACTGCATCGTTTCCACTTGTTTTTTCCTAGAATCACGCTCGTCCGGGCGCTCAAAACCTGGCAACACTGCTCACTGGTACTCCCAATTGAGCGAGCTGTCAAAAACAAAGGCCTACCTCATTAAATCCACCGCGTAATGAGTAAACGTAATGAATGTGAGTGATAAAGCTTATATTGCGGAATTGCCTTAACTCCTCAAATCACAAAAATATCAGTTAATCATTGCGGTTCAAATGTATTTATGTATAATATATTAATTATTTATGTACACAACATATGAATGTAATTATACACATTTTTAATTCTCTTGTTTATTCTTTGATTGAGTGTTACCATGAGCACAAGGAAACAAATTAAATTGTGTTTGACGTTTTAAAATAGCTAAATAAAATCTTATGATAAAATGGAAAATATTGTTATACGTTCTCATGGTCGGCAAGTATTTTAAATTCAATATAACTAAAAGGATAAACACCAAACATTTTGCTTTTTTTTTAGACGTAAGCAGTCTTCAATCTGTGCACTTATAACATTCTAGATCTAAAGTAATTGCAATAAAAATTGTTAATAATAAATTAAAGGAATGAATCATAGTTTAAGTACAATTTACAAAATATGCTTGGGTAATATATTAATTTATTCTTAAATATAATGAAAGAAAAAAATACATTTAAAATTTCAGCGATTTAGTTTATAAGACCTGTAACAGTCGAACTTCCATATAACGAAGCTCAAGGGAACAAGAATTCGTATATAGAATGGGTTTTTGACTGAATCAAATTGCAGGGCTCTGATTTTTGACTTCGTTGTATAGAAAATTCGTTTTACGGAAGCTCGACTCTAATTTATATACTATGTATATCCTTACCATCAAAAGAAAATAACCATCTATGAAATCTTTATTGGCGGTTAAATGTTAAGTATTTGTTACGCAGAACTAATTGTGTTCAATGGTGTTTTGTTTCTCTGGTTAGCACTGTGATTCAGCATGGAAAGTACCCACTATGCTGGTGACGCAATATATGAAACATATTGTATAATGTCAATTAGGTAAGAATGATAATGCACTTTACCTGAGAATTAATAATCCCAAACATATTTCGCATGCCATAGAGCATGAGATTTATATTGGAATTTCGTCCGATACGGCTGCCAAATATGCATTTAATTGAAAATAATCTGGCGCTGATAAGATGATTATCTAGATAGGATCGCGAGACGATAATTGTGCGTAATTGCTGTCTGATAAAACCGATAAAGAAACGGAAACTCTACCAAATTCCAATTCAGGCGGCTCTGTCCACTTACCACTTACCACGTGTTGCATACGACCTGTGGTCGCCACACACACATAAATCAAAAACCGAGTCAAACCATGGACTGCGCACAATCTTCGTGGCGTGGGTGTTTGTTCCGTTACTCGTGCCATTTACCTGAAACACGCACACACACACACACACACAAAATCAACACTGGGCTGAAATCTTTCGAATCCTCGTCCACTTTGGATACGAAGCTTGCAGGCACGAACTCATCACGCCGCTCGTATAAATCGTGTGCGCCTTGGTTGCCGATTTCACTTACGTTTCACTTCCAAAGCGGTGCAGTTAGCAGCGGAAAAAAATCCCCGAAGCTTCAACCAACAAGAAGCAACAGTAGCAGCAGCAAGCGACGGTGAATCTAAACAAAATTGCTAACAGTTTTTGGTAGTGAAATTTTCAGTTTTTAATAATTTTTAATTTCATCTTGTGCGTTTTGCAGTGTAGTTTTTTCAAAAATATTTAACTGTGAATATCGCAGGGATAGTAAAAAAATATTCCTTTGAAGGAACTTTTTTAAAATAAAGCTATAATTTATTCCAAAGTAAAGGTGAGTTTTAAGAAAGTTTAAATATTCACTAATTTATGCATCATCACTAAAATATGCATCCACACGTGAAAAGAAGTAGTTCTAAAAGTGGCGACGGCAATTGACAACGCGTCAATTAAAATGTAGAAATTAGAACTAGAAATTGATAGAAGAAACAGTTATTATCAAAAGTTTCTTATACAAACTTCTTTATTTGTTGGCGTTATTACGCTTAATTCAAACTCTGCTTGCTAAAAACACATCTTTTCGTTTTATTTAAAAACTTCTCTTCAGACAGACTTAAGCTCTTGCCAATCCGACAGCTTTGCATATGGTCCTTTAGCTCACTCGGCCTCAAACATTTGTTGCTTCGTTGCCCATTTTGTCTTAATTTCATAAAATCATGTGACCCTTTTTAATAACGGTCCAAAACCTTCACTAAATTTTGCCAAAATGAAGGTCGGTTTTTGTAACTTTATTTAATTTTACTTTGGCTTGGCTCGTTAAAGGAAAAAACCTATAGGATTATCGTTAAAATTGCAGGTGTTAGTAAAGGACAAGTTTTGAGGAGACCTTATGTGCTTATATTGGCCTTTTAAAGTTTAAAGTTATGTTTTCTGTCCTAGGATTATGAAAAGGTAAGCTGAAATGAAAGCTAGTTTTGGTAAAATACGACAAAGTAATTTATTCTCAAATATCTAAGAAATCGAGTAAACAAACTGCTTTAAATATTCAAATTGTTAATAATGGCGATATAAAATGCATTTTGCTTGATTTTTTTCGACTGTTGTTTATTAAATTGTGTGCCCTGTGATTGCCCAAACAGCTTTAAAAGTACATATTAAAATAAATAAGTTGTGAAACGGACAAGAAGTATAAACGGAAAGCTCTTATACATAGTATTTCATAAGAAGATACTCTTTAAACATTTGCACAGATGTATTACATTTTACAAAGAGTTTCTGTCCGTTTTTGTTGTTTACTTTTAATATATTAAAATCTGTTTGTGTTTTGCTTTTGCTCACGTTATTGCTTGGAATGGCGACTAATTCTTGAGCTTCTTTTGTGCTTTCATAAGTTTGTTTTTATTAAATTTACATATGACAAACAACAAGACAAAAGACAAGTGGGCTATAGCGAATACTTGGATTTTTGGCCAACAAAATGTCTAAATTATTTCTGAGATGCTTAGCCCAGTGGAAGTATAAAGATGATCTAACGCAGCTGCTTTTCATCGACAAACTTTTTTCATGCCAAATTAATGCATAATAAACCTTGCAAGACTTTATTGCATTTTTTGTTTACCTGAGCATCAATTAATAATCATTATTATGTTCAAAGTTGCTTGTTAAAAGGTTGAGAGCCTTGTAAATACCCTTAAATGGTTAATTTGCTGCTGTAGAAGTTTTGCGTTTATTCTTCTAATTAAATTTGCATATTTTTGTTAATTAAATTGTTTAAGCAATGTTTACCCTCATTACTTGGAGAGCAACTTTTGATGACGGCTTTTTTGGGCAACAAAATAAACACACAGTTACACACACACACACACAACAGCATGGCTTTAAATCTCCAAAGTGCTTAAAATTCTAACCAGTTGTTTGTCAACTGAATTTAGCTGCAATGTTTGCCAATTAACATAACTCTAGCATACTTTTAGGGACAAAATAAACTCTTTATATTCACGCCACGCTTGCAACATTGTTTCTCGGTGTTTTAAATACAATTTTCTGCTGCTTTTCTTTTTATGAGCTGGTTATTGTATTATTGTGTTTCTGTTTTAGGGATAACATGCTTTTACACCTAAAATTTAAGTAGCTTAAAGCAAAAGTTTAATTCTAATTAGGTGCGCTTATGAGCTCAAATGAAAATATGTATAAAATGGTTGGTCCTGCATAAAGGAAGATCAAATTCGTTTTTTTACTAATGGTAGGAAAATATGAAGCGAGTGCAGGGAACATACTTTGATTGTTGTAATTAAAAATAGTACGTTTTAGTTGATTATAATAACTTGTTAGCTTGCCAACAAAAAGATCATTGTAAATAGGATTTAATAATTGCAAATTCTTTTCCCAGAATCACTTTTATTATGCTTTGTATTTTTATGCGCAATGTCTAATTGCACAACAACGAAATAAACCTTTGCCAAAATGTTTATTGTGGATTCTTTTACATCTTTTTTTACGGCTCCACGTGTAAGAAGCTCCCCTTCGAACGTTATAAAAAAGTATTTAATTTGAATGCCGACCATAAATGTACAAAAAACATCTTTTAAAGCATATTTGTAGCAATATGCAAACTTTGTCACACAAACAATTTGACAGCCTTAAAACAAACATGAAGAATCTGACCTGAAACGCTTTCACAAATTGTGAGGCATGGGGCAAAGTGGGTAAATGCATGTCTTATCACTGGCAACTGGAATTTGGTTGATGTCACGATGCCACTCAGTGGCGAAATTTACATGATGAAGAAATGCAACATAAAATACTTTTGAAATGTGCGTATAAATATTTACTATGTGGAGAACAGGAAGAAAAGGTCGTTTAAATTTAAACGAAAATCGTTGACATGCTCAAAAATCATAAGAGTATTCATGAAAGTATTGAACATTTTCATTCATGCAATCCACAAATAAAAATATTAATTAAAAATAAATAATGTATATGGACGCCTCTATAAATATTATACTCAGATATTGTCTTTGGGCAAGTGAATTTAAAACAAACAAATCTTAAAGATTGTTCAGTGCAGAACTTTAGTTTACATATCGCTTATTGATATTGGAAACAAAATCTTTAGCTTAATTAAAAACCAGCGAAATTCCTTTCACCCAATATCAGCAATATCAAACAATAAACGACAATGAATAACATAATAAAACGTTTCAAAGCAAACATAAAGTTCTTCTCATAGAAAAACATTTACATTTTAAGCAGAAATTCAATGCAAAAAGTTTGCCGACTCGATAATCAAACACATATATATGTACATCTATGTTAGTACACACATATTATCGTATGTTAGAGTGCAAAGGACCCCTCCTGTTTGAGTTGGAGAAAAGTTGCCACAACAATGCTCAGAAAACATAAACAAACACAAACGTCAATGTGAATGTGAATGTGAATGTGGCTAACAATGACGATAACAACTAGAAATTGTAACTGGGTCCCTGGCATTGGTAATGGAAACGAAACTGGGACTAGGCAGCATATCAAGAACAGAACTGAAAGGCTAAAGGCATTTGCAATGAATCGAAAGTGAAAGAGCAACGACAACATTTGTGGGCCACAAGAGGGCATCAACAATTACAAAATTCTATACTCTATTACTTACTTCGTTTGCTCGATTTGACGTTGCTTGTTTCTGATACACATAAGCATAGTTTTCACAACATTTAAATATTTTGCCACTTTGTGTGTTTGAGCCCTGTGACGCAGTTGGCTTATATGCAAAGCTTATGTGGGCTCTTAGCTATGAAGTTTTTATTTAAAACAAGCTCAACGAATCACAAAGTTTGCATATGCGGAAGCCCCTAAATGTAGGCAACATTATTGCATATAGTTCAAGACAAGCGAAGCTTTTTTTTTTTTTTTTTTTATTTTCGATTAAAGTACTCAATTTATAAGCCTGTCAATTTCAAGTGCTGAAATTGAAACAAAAAGGTATTGCAAAACATAGCTGCAGGCAAAATTATGTTACTAACTTCATTTTTCCATTTAGCAATTGTTGTGCAAGGCTTCAAAGCCAAATCAAAATGTTAAAAGCAATCCAAACAAGCTCAGCAACAATTCAAATCACCTGAGGCTAATTCACAAATTGCTTGCTTTAAATAAATACATCAACAATTCATACACAATCGAAAATTCCCAGTTGAAAACCTTTTGGCAGTCTACCACCTAAAAACATCCTTGTACAATTATTTTAATCTGTGTCCGACATTTTTCGCATAATTTTTCATTCATTTTTTGAAGCGTGGAGGTTAACCACAATTTTAAATAAAGAGACGCATACCTCAGGTCGCAATGAATATTTAAGTTAATGTTAAGAGGCATTCAGGTAGCTGATGCGGCTACTTCATCAAAACTAAAAACACCTTTGGCTCAACTCTAAAAAGCGACGACTCCCAAAAGATGCCTTGCGTTGGCACAGAGCTTGCCTTATTCATTTTGTTGTGCGCAATGCTTTAAGATTGCAAAACGTTTCTAAACGTTGTGCCTTCAACCTCATTGTTTTAGCACTCTTGTGTGGAACGACGTCAAAAACTCGCTTACTCTGAGTTAGGTTAACACAATTTTTATATTCCATTGCTTGTTCTTGGCATTTGAGAGCAGTGCGTGTCCTGTGCAAATGATGAAGTCGTTGTCTTTTTCGCTCTCGTTTTTGTTGACATTGTCATTATCACATGCTCGTGTAACGCTATCAAAGCATGCTTTTGGGCCGCGAGCTTGCAGCAGCAAAGTTTCCATTCCCCTAAGGCTAGGTTGAGATATTTTTTTTTTGCGATAGAAAGGCCGAATACCATTAGAGATTGTAATTATTCAACGTCTCTTTTACTCTCGTACTAAGGTGGCTAAAGTAAAAGTTAAAGCCTTAAACTGTCTCCCACATTCTAATGGAGCTAATTATTGTGAAAGTAAAAGAGAGCAAGCTAACTATTCTTACAAATAAATGAAATTTCCGAAGTAAATTTGAATTTAAATAACCTTTCTAATTGTATTATAAGTTATTTGGTAACAGAAGTTAATTGGAAGTTATATTAAAGCAGAAATTAGAAGAAATTCTCAAGTTTTTGGAGTCATAAATTACCATTTTAAAGTAATCCCTATTTAAATATAGCAACATTTGTGGGCTCTTTGCGTGTACCAATATTAGTTGTGCTCTAATCTAATCACCTTCGTCAATTTAAGTGCTGTAATTTGACCTAATTACTTGCGTTGACGACAATTAGCAAGGATGTGAGACAAGCAAAAGGTGAATTAAATACAAAACCTCAAGACATCGATTAGTTGGCTGATGGAGAATATTAGGCAAGCTTATGTTTGAGCCAGCAAACAAGCAATGTCAACCAACTGTGGAAGAGAGATAAACGCTGTCAATAAAGACGTAATCAGTTCGGATGCGACAATTGACAACAGGCAGAGACTGATTGGCAAAGGAAGAGACAGAGAGAGAGAGAGAGAGATAGGAGAGAGGAAGACAAACAAACACAGACAAATCAGGACAAATATATAATGTTTGACTTGGTGGTCTCAACATCCGGGCTCTTCTGGTAATCGTAATCCAGCAACCGTATCCAAATCAAACTTAGGACGTCTTGTTTGCTTAATTTGACAAACGCAATAATTTGATGAATATCTAAATGGCAACAAAAACACTCAGCAGGCGGCAAGCAATCTAAGCTATCCATCCGCCAACAGTGACGTCTTTGTCACTAATTCAATAAGCATCCAATTACAAGGCGGGGGCATGCAACAGAGATTTCCCCTGCCTCGCTTGTTGCGCTGGCAACCCTACAAACGTATAAGCAATTTTCATTTGCTATGTGAAAATTTTAATGCCACTAAAGTGCTGTTGTGCGTGTTAATTATTTTCATAATTGTTTTTCTTTCCAACACTCTTTGGTCTGACATTTGCGAATTAGCGGATTATGTGGACAGCTTTTGTTGTTGGCCACAATTAAAGCCAAGAACAATTTGCCTTAACAAAAATCTCAAATCACGTGCAATTCTCGTTTTTTCCCCCAGCCAAACCAATTAAATGACCCAAATTCAATTTCACACTTGTGGTCAACACACACACATGCTCACAAACGAACAGTTATTGCCACTTTCCACGCCCTTGTCTTGAATATCATAAGTACGTTTTCAGTTACCAGCACAGCAGGTGACCAAATCCAGAGGTTGGAGGCGGCGTTGGGAGTCTTGGAGGTGTTTGCCACCTAATCAACACAATGCAATTTCAATGTCTGCGTCTCGTGTTCCATTTCATCAAGCATAGAAATTCTGGACAAAGTCTCTAACTGCAGCTCAATTTATTATGTTTTCTATATGTCAATGACTTCGAACACAATTTACATGGACAACAAACACAATTTCTCTACACACATGTTGGAAATTAAATGAATGAAGAGAGAGAAAATTGAACAAACTGGGTGCCATGTGGTCAAATGCTTGTTAGCCGAAAGACTCTTGACCATGTTGTAAAAATGTCAAGCATATTTGTAATTGAGATTTATTTTCATAGATACTTTGTGGACTTTTGGGTTGAGGCAGTCTAAATATATAAACGTTTATTAAGCTTAAAAGCTTTGCATCTTAATTGAGTTAAAGCCTAGAAAAGTGTTAAGTGCAACTTAAAAGGTAAAATGGTAATTTTTTTTTAAAAAAATATTTTAAAACAAATAATATTTCTAAGCTCTTGAACAAGCGAACTTTGTATCAAGCTTGTTGAACTGATTTTGTTAATATAATAATAATAACTTCTAGAATTTATGGAAATAGGAAAAAACAAGTACTTTTTAAGCAGTAAAAGTGCATATAATGAAAAAGTCGTCTAATGATAATAGTTTAAGTCCCTTACGCCCTACAATACACACGAACTGCAAGGTCAAACTGTTTGAAGATAAAAACTTCTTTTTCCTGTCCAATGGAATCGAATTACAAATCATTAGCCTTGTGCGCTTTCTTAGCTTTAAAGGAAAATGAGTGTGCGCCATTTGAACATGCTTATCCAGGCTGCATTTTGCAATTAATCGTCTGGCACTTGGCTGACTCGGCGTATAAAATTCAAGTGATTGAGTTCGCGTGGGTGAGAGTTTGAGCGCAGCGAGTTGAAACTGGAAAATGCAGCGGCAGCGGCAGCGGCAGCTGGCGAAAAGAAGATGAGGCAAATCACATTGCCAGCCAAGTGTGAAAATGGCGCTCTAAAGTGGATGAGGAAACAGAATGCGAATGAAATCTATCTAAACAGTTCGTGGGGACAGACCTTATATTTGCAGATTGATAACGAATACACATGCGTATACATATGAAATGTGCACTGACCGTGCTATTGTTGATTATTTGCTTATTTGCGTACAAACATTATTATTTGCATACAATAAATATATATTCTCTATTAATATTTGCATTTGCCCGCTAAGCCTTTAAGCCATCCGAACTGTATCGATGTATGTAGATGTATTTGCACATTTTTTGTTATCAGAAGCACCGAAAAACAAATAAAAATTTGTAATAAAAAAATGAAGAAATATAAGAAACACAAAATTGATGTACATTTTACACACACCACCGAATGGACAGGGCGTATACGCAATACTCATTATGGCCATAAATCAAATGCGAAAATGATTGATAAATGTTTGGACCGCATTCATTCATATGTATTGGCCGCAACAGCCGCTTCACTGAGCTGCCGTTTAAGCTGCCTAATAAACTTACATGGCAATCATACGCACTGTGCTACAGCTGGGGGGAAATAAATAATCAAAAACTGAAACCGAGATGAACGTAAATTGTTCGACGTTGCGTAAAATCCGTTGATTACTTTATTTGTACAAAGAGCGCAACGCGTTCATTCGTATGCCATTCTCTAGTTAGTCTTTCAGCCATTTAGTCTGCCAGGAGAGAGAGACCGTAGGTTTCTGGTTTAGGTTTGTTGTGCGGTCAGATAAGCATACAAGCAAAGGCAACCTGTGGCAGCTGCGCGTCGCCCCTTGGGAGGCAAAAAGAAAAAAAAAGGCAAAACCATTTTGTCGTATAATAAAACGCAATCGCACATTGATCTCATTGTTAATGCTCGTATTGGACCATTTTTATTTGATTTTATATCTACTTTCAATAATGGCTAAGGACAGTCGGGTTTTTAAAAACTGCACGTAGCTTTTAGCAAATATACTTTTATGGCTCAACAATTCTAGCATTCAACTTAACAGTTTCCTATCTGAGTGACCTTAAGGTTGAAGCCATAAGGATTTTCGATTTTCGAATAACAGCCTTTGTGGCCAGCAGCTTAGAACAAACCAATTGGGCAATTGTAATTACTGAATTCATGGGTCTGTCCTGATTTCGATTCGAGTAGATTCTATAAAATTAAGCTAAATTAAATGGCATTACAAATTTGTCATTGTTATAAGCAAAATAGCAGAAGTTTTGGTTAAATATTGTAAAGTATACGAATCTTAATGCTTATTCACGTGGTTACAGCTCCGTTCAGTTTATTTTAAATCCAAGTTCTATAGTTGGCGTACTAAACTCGATTCCAAATAGTTTCATCCATTTCTAACTTGCTTCTTTTTTTTGTCCCGTTCAATCAATAAATAACCTGTTTGCCTGACAAACATCTCGCACGTAAATCAATGAGAGTGCCCTCTAAACTTCCTCCCTTCCTTCCACCACCCATTGAATATCATCGACTGTCGTGGCAGATGATTAAATGAGGCCCCAGGAGCTAAGCGACAGCATCATGACAGGACAGGACGGGATAGGTCCTGTGAGTCAGTCAGCCAATTTATGTGTCCAACTGTTGTTGTTGTTGTATGTCCTACGAGGGCATTTCTGTTACCGCTGATGTCACAGACATGTCACCGAGCTGTTAAACTTTCTTTGCAACTGTAAACATAACAGTGACAGCAGCATTTAGGGGCAGCATGAAGTAGGATTGGGCGGGGGGGCTCACAAACAGGACGAGTGTTGACAGGAAGTGAGTGCAGCAATGCAAAAACTGAGACGAGCCCCATTCATATGGCCAATGTCAGCAGGACAGGAAGTTCGTAGCAGTATGATAGGGGGTATAAGGAAGGGGGGAAGGAGCGTGGGTTATGCCTCGTTGAGCATTTAATGAATCACTTAATGGAAAATGGTATACCTGACTTCCGTTTGGTGTCCGACGTGCTAATGACGCCGGGAAAACGCAGTCGGAACTACTAAATTTGAGCTTTTCTAACTGACTGGGCGAAGAGCTCGATCGATTTTTAATTGTTGCCACGGAATTGCTTAAGGTTAATTGCTCAAACGGAAGAAGCGCAGAAAGTGAATCAAGTTTTATTGAAGCTTAACGCGCTTTGTTCAAATCAAACACAATTCTTAGTGTACACAGTAAAAAATTGATAGTGTAGTATTTGAGTTAAGTAGAAATATTGTCAAAATGAGGTAAGGGTCAACGCTTATAAAACTTTACTCCTGGAATTCCTTTATAATGAATAATTTCGGAATAAATAAGTTCTCAATCAAGTCTAAGTTACTCTAGACATTGAAGTGTTCGCTCTTAATGATGTAGATTCAATTCTCAAAGTACAATCTTATAAGTTGTTTGACGCTCTTTAATAATAAGATTAAGATCGCATTACACTAAGCTTTCAAGAAAGAAACGTTTCGCTCTTCAACACTTGACTAACCAATTATTTTTTGTCTTTTTGCATTCAGCCAATTCGAAATCGCAGCGCAATGATGACAAACCGATTTGCATTCTGTGCTCTGGCAATGCTGACCATCTGCCTGTTGGCCATCTCACGGACCGATGCTGCACCCATGCCCAGGTAGTTGTACAATTGCCCCACAGCTTCACTTAAGGCTTATTAATTTCTGGCCACTTAAGCTACAACGTTATACATTCTATATAGTATATCCCAAAAACCAATTACCAGAAAGTGTTAAGTGTGGTGTAGAATTTTGGCTTGGGGACTGAGCCACAAAGTAGAGAGGAGATGTGAAGGACACATTTTTTGGGCAAGCGTTAGGATGATGATGCTTGTTTCAACAAATGCACATAGTGCACTTACATATGTATGTTAGAGGCTGGGCGACAACGCGTGTCCTTCATTAATTTCCTTGTCTGGGGTGTATTTTCATCTTTGCCATTTGCATTTTAAATACGCTGTTGGGAAAATTTTCAATTTTAATTAAATGTAAACTTTTGCTTCAAATGAAAGTAGATACTTGAAGTAATTAAATTTCATCTGTAATGCATTTCAAGTACTAAAAGACACTATTCAATTAAATGTTCCTTTTATATAAATTTAATAATATTTTTGTAAGCCTAAATATACAGGTAAATATGTAGATAAGCGCATTTAGGTACATTTGATGAGCAGTTGCTCAAATGGAAAATGAAAATAGAAAATCACCAAAAAGAGAGCCATTCGATTTTGTATGCAAATGCCAAACATAAAAGACGAATGTAAATTACAAAGCAAAGTAATTAAAGGCTCTAATTAGTTGAATATTTTGAAGTTTAGGTCCAGCTTTGAACTGGATATTCTCAAGACAGAACCTAATTAATGATATAAACTTTAATATTCCGCTTCACTGCCTTCTCTAGCCAAAGCTCTAACAACGGCTATGGCGGATACAACGAGCTCGAGGAAGTGCCCGATGACCTTTTAATGGAGCTGATGACACGCTTTGGACGCACCATAATTCGTGCACGTAACGACCTAGAGAAGTAAGCACCAGTTAAAATATTCTACTAGGTCATTGATTTTATTATTTAGTTTGAGTGTTTGCCTAAGCATACTTGTTAAATATATCTAATCTTTTTTGACTTTAATATTGTTACACGTTATTAAGCTCGAAGCGTACTGTGGACTTTGGATTGGCGCGTGGTTATTCCGGCACTCAGGAGGCGAAACATCGTATGGGATTGGCTGCAGCCAATTTTCCTGGCGGACCCGGACGAAGGCGACGTTCGGAGACCGATGCTTAAACTAATACGATAGCCATGACAAAAACGATATAAAAGCTACAAGAGACATTATTAGCATTTCCATTTTGATTTGTGTATTATTTGGAAACGTGTTTCACAGATTTTCAATTCAATTATATTTCTATGAATATTAAACATTATGCATTGTTTATACATATAATAATATTTATTGAAATGAACAAAATATTCGCGTTGACGTTTCAAAAATGTTCTTAAGTACATTAAAATGTGCTACATACATACAATATATGTATATATAAGTATATATTGGATGAAGGTAAATCTACCTAAAGTATAACACTAAAAACGTTAAACCGTTGCTCCAAAAACTATGATAGAGTATTTTATGCACTTTCAATCAAAAATGAATACCAAGATCATTGATACCCTCTCGCTCTCTCGCTCGTCTTAATGTTCAACATAAAAACCAAAGAAACAATGATCAATTTAATCAACTATTAAGTAAACAAATATATAAGTACGATACTAAAAAAAAAACATGTTAAATCGCGCAAAAAATCTTTGAATAGGTATGCCTTAGTATTAGCTCCCACACACACACACACTCACACACATAAACTTACACAACACAATTGCAGCAAGCTTCCCACCCAACAATTGATTTTATTTATTTTATTTAATTTGTATTTTTATGTTTTTTTGGGATAAAATTTATTATGCTATCTAAATGTGTATTCAATTTGAGCTTAAACACTTTTAACTATCTGTGCCAAAAAAAAAAAGAATTCAATTTTTTGAACTTCTTAAGCCGCTTTGAGTGGTTTCTGGAGAATTTCTTGTAAATAATATTAAACAAATACGCGTGAATACTTTGCGATAAATAAGTCAAATATCTATGTACGTACAGCTGCATATATATATACTAATATATATATATCTATATATGGACAAATGTGTATGAATGAATATTGTATTGGACAAGATTAAATAAATTTACATTTAGAGAAACTCTATTTCAATTGTGTTTATAGATATTTTATGGAATATATCGTTACCTGCTGTCCAGGATTTATATGCCAGTTGAAAATTGCATTTACTTTTCCACCACTTTCATTGCACTTTCATGTCTCTATCAATAAGCCCTTTTAATCTGTATCATTGATTGCCTGATCAATTAATTCAAACTGAAGTGCTCTTGTAAATAGTTAAGTATGTATAGAAATACATATGTTTTATGCATTCAATGCAGACTAGTAACAAATTTATCTTTTGGGACCAACTAAGCAAACGAATGTCTGTTTATGTTTGCAGATGTATTGCGAACTGCAATTGAATGCGTATCTTTTAACATGGATATTAAATTTATGCACATCTGTGGATACTTATGGGTACTCAGTAGATACATGTGTATGTGTGGGTTGGCACTCAGATAAGTGTACCAGGTGGTATCATAAATGTTGTTGTTTTCTGACCAAAACTAATAAATTTGGTATTTGCACTCTCGGGTAATTATTCTACGATATATTGATAAGGCAAATAGCGAAGCTAATAACCAACGAGGGATTACTTAATCGAAGTTGATATTGTCATTGCAAATTCCAATTAATACACAGTTATTTGATAACTGGACAAGGTCAGAGAAGCATAAATATAGTCGTAGCAAAATAGTAAATGTTTTCAGTAGGAGGAAAACTTTTAGAAAAAAAAGAATATTAATGAAGCGTTAGAAATTTGTAAGGCCGATTAATATTATAGATTTTTACGCTCTTTGGCGACTTACCTTAAAATGACGTCGTTGCTCTTAAATATAAAGTTTACTTAATAATTGCTTTAATACAGATTGATAGAGGTGATAATGGTGTGGAAATACCAAAGCATTTTGAGCAAATTGGTGCTAAATATTATCACATAAGTGAAAATGAGACTATTAATTGGTTTGGTGATGCAGAAAACTGCCGTCGACTCGATGGTCATCTAATAAGTTTACAAAACGAAGTTGAATTTCATAATATTGGATTGAGATTGAACAGTTCGCTTAGTTACTGGACCGATTTAAATAATTTGCTGAAAATGAAGATATTTTATTAATAAACCACGGGCTTACCGGCAAGCATGTTAAACGATGGAACTAAAGAAGAGGATGTGTGTGGATTTATTAAATTTGATAGTTCAACGTCAAATTTTATGTTGGCCAAACAGGATTGTGTTCAAGAAAGTGCAACCTATATATGTGAGACGACTGTACCAAATAAAATATCTTTTATACTGCTGTAAACGAATAAACAACAAATAATTGTTTCTACTGGTATGGTTTTTCTTTAATGGATGAAACATATAAATCTTAGCACAACAAATGGCAAAAATGCAAAATGGAAATCTTACAACTAAATGCTTTAATTTTTACTTCAACTTTATTCTACCATGCATATAAAGAATGCTATTTTTTGTAGGCTGAGAATCAGTAACAATATATATTCAAGTCTGATTAAGCGAATTTATGATTCTTAGTAATAGTAGGCGTATTTATAATAACAAAAACTTATAGCATATTATTATTAATATTGGAAGAACTCACTTGATTGGCACTGGAAGCTACAACCTATCGTTACATTTGTGTATAAAAACACCCACAAAAAATAATACTACAGAACTTTTAACTTACATCAAAATAAACATAAACATTATCTTGAAAAAAATACTCTAGGGTAAGCACAAAATTGTTTGTCTGCACAATTAAAAAACAAATCTTTTCAACTTCTATTTACAGTCTTCGATATTGATTTGAGTTCTTCGATTCGTTGGATACTCTTGTCTTAAATCTTAACTCCATTTGGCTGTCCAGCGGTTGGAATTGTCAATGAGTTGCCATTACTGGTGGCATTAGTGGCAGCTGCCACTGTTTGACCCGATAGTTCCATGTATTGAAAAGGCACCAGATAGCTTTGACCCTTGTGCTCCACAATTAAATGGCCTCGTCCACTGGACGCACCCACAACCGTTACGGTTTCACCTTTTTTCAACTGTTGCAGCTCGTTGGTTGAGCCGGGTGTTGGGGGCTGGTGTCCTGCTGCTGGTGCTGGATTAGCAAGCGCATCCTCGGGAAAATTCATTTTCATGATGCGACTTTGCGGATAGCCGAGCTTCTTCGAGTTGGCAGTGATTGTGTAGGCACGCGAAGGCGGAACGGGTGGCGGACGTTCCTGTTAGTAAATTGCAAAAGAGAAAATACAGAAAACTACATGATAATCGGTTTAAATAAATGATAGAATACCAGTTAGAGAAAGTGCAATTTTCCTCCTTTTGGTTGATAAAATAATGTCTCGATTTCTTATAATAAAAATATTTTTCGTGCCAAAATATACATTAAATTTTATCGCTGTTTCAAACTGATTACAAAACAGTTGAATTTTAAATATTCAATTGCTTTCCCTATGATGCCACTGTACCCAAATCACATAGCCCCACTAGGAACAAATAAAAAATAACCCATGATGCTGTTTGAAAGAATGTGGATTGAAATTGGCGGTCATCGTCATGGGATGAGCGAGAGATGCACACAATGGGCACTTACCAAATCTAATCCGAAAAGACTACATGTTTGCTGTATAATCTTCTGGTCGCATTTCTCGTGCGGATCGGGTGGCGGGGTGCCGGCAATAGGCTGAGGTCGTGG
This sequence comes from Scaptomyza flava, assembly GCA_030179655.1. NCBI lineage: Eukaryota > Metazoa > Arthropoda > Insecta > Diptera > Drosophilidae > Scaptomyza > Scaptomyza flava. Next base: position 15,207,739 of record JARNME010000029.1, read on the forward strand.
CCGAGTCACAGTGCCCACAATGCCGGAGCTTGAATTCAGATTTGTGGACTTAGCCGACAAGCGAGCAACTAAAGAGGCACAGCGAGAGAGAGAGGAGAAAGAGAGATTAAAAAATCGATTTAGATTCAATATATTTAAAACTTACCCGTATTGGGTGCAGCTGAAGCAACGGCTGCCAAGGCTGCCATTGCAGCTGAAGTTGCCTTTCCATTGGGATTGTTGTGAGCACTTGCCAGTTTAGCGCAGGAGTTGGCAATGGCAGGCAGGGCAGAGATCAGACTCGAATCTATGGCACAGGGACGCTTCAAGCTGTTGCCCATCTTCTTGCGCCAGCACCAGCCACGCCAAGTGGCCTGCATCTTGGTGGCACTCTTGTGCCTGATCTCTGTACGCAAATGCTCCAAATGCTGTCGGATGCCCTCGCTAATGAAGACATGTCGCTTGCCCGGCGCCCAGGCCAATGTCACAGAGCCGTCCAGCACCGGCGGCTGTTCAATGCCCATGGCATACTGCAGTATCAGTTGGCAATCCTCTAGAGCTTTGTCCTCGATGCGTCGCAGCAGGCGGAATGGAGCCAACATGCGATAACGTGCATTGAATTGCTTGAACCGCATGCGATGTGGGAAACCGGAAGCCATGAGATTCACCGTCTCGAGGACCTGAAGGGATCTTATCTGCCTCACAACCGTTGCCCTCTCAAATCTTCCTGCCTGCTCGGTTGTATTGCTCCGAATGCAGCGCACAAAGTGTGGACGGGCATGAACGAGGGTTCTCAACAAATTATCCAGCCGGGTGTGAAAGTCCTGGGTGAGAGTCGACACGGGCTCATCTCCATTAAGCAGATCCGAATGGGAGGTGGGTGAGATGCGAAAACTTAGACCTCTTGGCACCTGCTGCTGGCCATACAGCGCCTTCAACTCGGAGCCAAAGAGATGCGTGGCGAATCCAAAGTTACAGCTATGCTTGTAGAAAACAGCAACCAGATCATCGGGAACCACATCCCGATTTGTGTCCAGGAAATCTGTGGTATCATACTCCACCCGACCCGCAAAGTGTCGAATTGCAAAGTGACGTGGATCATCCGGTTCGGTGGCAGTTCTTGACTCCAGCCGCGTGGAACAACGATGTTGCACCTTCAACTTGGTCACATAACTCTCCGCAGTGCCCCGCACCGAGCACTCCATGTCCAGGAGACTCAATAGACCCGTGCGCAACGAAGATATCAAATCAATGCAGGGCACATTATCCACATAATCCACCTCGGTGTCACAAACGATGCCCTCATCCCGGCAAGACTCCACGGATGACTTGAAGATGTGCGTGTTATAGAAATGTTGCATTGTCTCCGCACACAGATTAATACACAAATGCTCCAGCTGGGCATGCGGCGATGGCTCCTCGAAGCCAAACATATCCAATATGCCAATAAATCCATCCGTTGCATGCCGCACGGCATTATTCAAAGCAGCCATCGACTTGGAGCCAGCATTCCCGCCGCCAATGGTCGAGGCATGCTGAGATGCGGCATCCGCCTGATTGTGCACCGACTCATTGGAATCCGAGCTCAGTGTGCCCAGTGTGGAACCCAATCGCTTCAAGCTATTCGCTCGCCTCACAATTGTTGCAACCAGGCGACAGTAGAGTGCCTTGGCCAAACAGTCCCGGGTCATATTCGCATCCCCATCTCCGCACACCGACTTCACCAGCTGGCCACGGACATTGTGGGTGCGCGTGGTTAGACCGCGAAAGAGTGCCGCCGGCGGCACTCCCAACAGACTGGCCACTGAATTGAGTTCCGTTTCACCTTTCACATCTACCTCGAGGCCCTGTGGAGAAGGATGGCAAAAACACAAAGAATATTTTACAAATCAGTTAAAATAATATCGAAAGTGTTTTTAGTTTTTTTTACCACTTAAAGTAAATGAATTTTGCATATTTAAGAAAACTGTTTTATAACCGTGCTTAATAAACAAGCTTGCACAAAGGTCAAATAAATAGTAAAATAAAAATTTCTTGCTCAGATATACATTAAATTTTTCGTACATGAATTTGCTTCAGACGTAAATTACCCGTATAAAACATCAGCGCAAGAAATTAAAATAATCTGAGAGCTAACGCGCCGCGGTGAATTGAACCCTCAACCAGAGAATCGACGTTCTAACTGAAGCGCCATCACAGCATTACTCAACTTGTGTTCAAAACCAAAATAAGTTTTTGACTACAAACTAATGTCGAGCTGAACAGTAGATGGCGCTACTGCACGCTGATGTCGACAAAGAACAGCCGATGGCGCTTGGTTGTAAAGAATAATTCAAATGTTTTTGTGTATCGTAGATATCCATGCTACGATATTCAAAAATAAAAAACGATACACAAATTAGTTTGTACAGGAAAAAGAGTTAACTTACTCCACCATCAACAAATTGAACATTGCCAAGTAAAAGCACCGCAGCAAGGACACGAACCACATCGAGAAATGGTATTCCCAATATGCCCAAACAAGTCTTCCAAGCCTGAAAACGCACGCCGTCCTCCTGTTCATTCTGGGAAATGTCACCACGCAAATAGCGCAAATTTGCCGGCGAATAACCCTCGAGATGCAGTTTCTGGCGCTCCTCGCGACTAAGACCAGCTAGCAGCTGATAGAAGATATGATAGTTCTTCTCTTTGGGCAGTGGTCGAATAACGCGAGTCTGGTCGAGGAAGTAGCAATGGATCTTGGTGCGATAAAGTGCTCCGTCTGTCACCTGCACCTCAATGAATTGGCCAATGCGACTGGACTCCGAGTTGGTTGTCGTCTTCGCTGAGCCCAAAGAACGCAACACAGTAAATGCAGCCGCCAAATGCTTGAAGGCATCTGTCTCTGGCCCACCGCCGGCAATGGCAAACAGTTGACGTAGCATCAACATTGCATTTGCCGTCTTTCCAGCGCCACTTGTGCCCGATAGTATTATGGCCTGCGGATAGCCCGTTTCACTCTGTTGACGCACTGCTTCCTGAACAATCTTTTGAAGCTGAGGTGCTAGCGGTAGATCCCGCGTGGAAGTCAGCGTTAGTGGATTGCCCACATCCAGATATGGATTGATCGATAGCAGTATGGGACCAACATTTGTCTGCAAGTTAAATAAATCATAAATTTATAAAACGAATAAAAAAAAGAGAAAAACTCTTCTTTCAAAGTCAGATCACACCTTTAAGTTCTACACATTAAACTTCAGTCTATGTTAGTAATTTGTTGGTTGCCGCTGTTTAAACACAGCTCGTTTACTGTTAGATTCACTTTTCAGTGCCACTTTAATTTGCAGCCTGGAGGCTTTGCTGGAGCAAAGAGCCCGAGACAAAGAAAGAGAGAGAGAGAGAGAGAGCAATGAGTGCAACGAGTGCAGACAATTTTATAGACAGTGTTCGCGTCTGTCTACCAATTATTCTAATAGTTTGTCATTAAATTAAATTTCCGCTTACAATCGGCTAGCAGATTAACAGTTTATTTCGACAATTACAGACTTGTGGATGATATTTTGCCCGACTGTGGACACTGATAAATATCTCACAGCAATTTTAAACAACTAGATGCGGATATTGAGGCATTATAGACTGGAAAACCGTATGAAAAGTTATTTATATTTAATATATATTATGTTTCCATAAAGCTGAGAACTTTCTATTTAAGCCAAATGCTATGAAAAGTTGGATACTAAAGATCTTAAGCCAATAATTTAATCCCAAAAGTAATTTAATATATTTATAACCTAACCCATAGCAGAAGCCATCAACCTGGCACTCAATCAATTGATAAATAATTTGAAAAAATTACAGATCCAACTTACAAAATAACGTTGCTCGCTGAAACGAGCTTGGAGCGTGTGCATAACAGCATGCTCGTTAAGTGGTCCAGACAAATGGATAAGATCCTGCATATCCTTGGCTGGATGCCCATTCGAATGCAGCTTAACGCCAGCGCCAGCAAAGCCAAAGCCAAAAGGCAACGTTTTCACACTCTGGCAAGGATTCGCATGCTTGGTGGAGGGAAACTGGTGCTGCTGTTGTTGTTGTTGATGGGAAGCAACTGATGCTGCCAGAGCTGTGGCGGCAGAGGAACGCATGGGCAGCGTATGGGAACTGGAGCTGAAGTTGAGACTGTGTGGCAGTGGAGCTGGTGGCAAGAGTCCTGTGCCATTGATGCTGCCACTGTTGCTCTTGTGATAGCTCAACGCGGACTTTTCGCCAGCGCCAAGCTGATGTGGCAAGGGATGTGGAATCGAAGTGTTTCTCGACGAGATGACAGCACCAGAGCCAGAATTACTTGGCAACGTTTGGCTAAAGTTGTATGAATGCTGCAGAAAAATGAATAGGTAAGTCAACTTAAGTTCAAAAGATTTGGAACACTTACCTTTGGCAGCGTATGCTGTCCGCTGCCATTTCCATGCTGTTGCAAGGCATTCGCCGAGAGTCCGCTGGAAGCTAGATTTAAATTTGGACTGGATGCATTTAAATCATAATTGGTTGCTTTGTTGGTACCATTAGCACCACTCGCACCACCACCAGCAACAATTGCAACGTTGCCAATGCTGTGGTGCGGTGCTTCGTTGTTGCCACGACCTTGAACTTGACCCTCAACATGGAGACGATTGCGCATGACCAGCAGCTCAGTGCTTAAGCTTTTGAGCCGCTGCTGCAGATGCACGGCCTCATTGGACGATGATGCATCTGTTAAAGGTTATTAAATCAAATTAATAAACGATATAAAATAAAAATTCAGGAACATTTATTTTGAGGAGCTTTCTCATATTATATTTACATCATAACAAACAATTAAGAAAACAGAATAAAGTCGTGATGAATTAACTGAAAACTAAAAATACTATAGAAATATTTGTCTTAGTTCTTAGCTCTTAGTTTCTTTGTCCAATACAAACACACACGCCCTATGTTTAATTACACATATAATTAACAACTAAATACAACAGCTGATTTAGTAACACTCATTAATTTAGCGTTGGCTGACCAAACTTTGGGCAACTGATTTGTTCTGTTTGTTAGAGACTTTAGTTTGCTAATTTACAAAATAAAAACAAACAAAAACGCAACAAATAAATAAGTAAATTAACATAAAATGTTAATGAACCAATTTCACTAGCAATCAAAAAGAACGCGCTAAAACAAAACCGAAAAGTGGCGGCAGGTGCCAAGTCGAAGAAAACAACAAAAACAAAAACTTAATGAAATGTAATTTTATTGATGCTGCTGATGATGCCAAATAACTTTTGAAAGCGGTGACATATAAAAAAACGATACTAAAAGTTATATTCTAGGGTCAGCAACAAGGAAACCCATCACAAAAGAGAAAACCTAAACAGTAAAAACGTACAAATCTAATTGGGCAGTTTTAAAACTTGCCACAAAAAGTGATATTAAATCGAAATGGAGACAAGCGACGCCAACTGGCCAACAACAATAATAAACCATTATCATTGATGGCCAAAACCAGTTTGAGATTTTTTTTTTTAAAGCTGCACACAAGAAATGTAACTTAAAATATCAAACAAAATTTTGAATGTCTTGTTAAGATAAAGCAAGAAAAGCTTTGGTTGTAAGCAATATTTTTATATGTTAGAAATTATATCAGTTAAGCATAATAGTATTAATATTACAGTTATAGTTTTCTCTGATAAATTGATAAGTAATATTTAGTATTATTCATTCTATAAGCTTCCATTTCAGAAAATAATTTCATCGGCTTCTTAAGCATTCAAAACATGTCTTTCGTGTTGTTTTTTCGGACATTGTTTGTGTTATTTTTTTTTTGCATGTAGAAAAATGTTTAAGTCCGAATCGGCCGCAGCAGCAGCAGCAGCACAAGAAAATTTCTTGGAAGCTGAAATCAGCGTGCAGCTTAACAGAGTAAAACAACAACAACAAAACAAAAACGACTGGGGCCTCAAACAACAACAGCAACAACAATGACGACGGCAACACATTTAAAGATCTCAACGGCTCGTTGTTGTGTTGGCGTCGCTGTTGTTGCCTGGAACCAAAACTGGTCACCAATGGACTGGCGGAGATGGGAAGCGACGCAGCTGGGGGAAAGGTGGGCAAATGTTGCAAGCCAAACGCCAGACACCTATACAACAATATAAGGGACCCATATAAGTACATAAATGTATTTATATATACATATATATGTGTGTATATTTTTATTTTTATGTGGATGGCAAGAGATATGAATGTAATGAGAAGTTGCAATAATCATGGAGTCTCATGGCAGCTTCTAAAAATAAATTCTGCAAGTGATAAAAACATTATATAGGAATAAATTTGTTAAAGAGGTATAAAATTATAATTTTTTAAAAAAGGAAAGGAATTATTCTTAATATGTTCAGATATGCCAGCTTAACCCAGCCAATCCATTTACAACAAAATTATTTGTTAGGGCACATTTTCAGTTTACAAAGCTAACAACTTGACTTTGTTGTGGCCATAATTTTCATTTAGCATTAACGATAAATCATTAATTAAAGTTCAAAGCTCTTGTGATTAACAATCTAGAAAACCGTTGCCAATCAGACAAAAAGCTTTATCGTTTCTCAATAAACAATAGAGAGGCATAAATTAGTTACACTCAAATTCGGAGCAGCGAAAGCGAAACAAAAGACTTAGGCAACAAACTTGAAATGCCTTTGTGTATTCGTTTTGATATATCCTTTGAATCAAACCAAAACTTACCCTGCAGCTTCTTCTCGGTCTCCCAAAATTTTTGCAATTCCGTAAAATATTTATCCAGTATGAAGACTTTTGACAGGCCCAATGTGGCCATCGTAGATGCACATTTGTGTGGCCGATCGAAGAACGAAACCAGCTGCAGCTACTACAACAAAATTTTAAGCCCAAAAACGAGTTGCGAGCTGCGATTTCAAATGCAAGTTTTTCTTGATTTTATTTGATTTTTTTTTTTTTGTTTTTTTTGTTTTTTAGGTTGCTGTTTTTTTTTGCGACGGAACCGACAAAAAGGACGAGAAGCGAGCTAAGTTGGCACCGGCGGCGACGGCGACGACGACGACGACGATTTTCTTATTTGAATAATTTCGTATACACACTGAGATACAGATAGAGCATAAAACACGCCCGAGCAAGCGAACAGGTTTTCCGCAAGGAGACAGACACTGACCAGGCCAGCCTTATGGATACGTGTATGTGTGTAGTATGTGTGTGTGTGTGTCTGGCGTTGAACGAGTATGCAGCTTTTTGGTTATGCAGCAGCAGCAAGTGAAGCACACAACAAAATAAATAAACAAGCAAAAAGAATGCAGAAGGGCAAGCAGCAGTCAAAACACTGAAAGAGTTCTCCACTTTTCTCTCTCCTACTCCTCGCGTCACATTCGGAGTTTCGCTTTAGATTCCTTTTTTTTTGAGGTGGCGAGTTTATTATTATTATTTTTATTAAACACTTGAGCGCTCTTCTTTTGTGCAGATTTTGTATGATTTTTCGTTGATTTTTTTCTCTTTTATTAACTTTTTTTATTTTTGAAGAAAAACGAGTTAGCTCCAACTTCAACAGGCAGACACGCAAAGTTGAAAATATGCCCGTACTCGAAGTAGATGCTTAGATACCTTCAAGGTACGTACACACACACACACACACTAACACTAACACACAAGCACAGAAACACGTTCATACAAAATACACACATACGTACTTGTTTATGTATATTCAACTAGCTTTGCTAGCAGAGCAACAAATTAAATATTTTTAGGGCAGCCACTTTCAAATTTCGCATCTTGCGTTTAACTCTTTCAATATTTTTTATTTTCTATTTGGCCTAACGAACATTTCAATTGAATTATAAAAATTAAACAGCCGCCGACATCACATGCACGCTCTCAGACCAAAACGCAGACTGAACGCTGCTGCGTTAAAACTTCGCTTGCGCTCGCAACGATGAAAACGTTGATCGTTTTTCTCTGCCTCTCTAACATGTATAAGTGTGCTGCTCTCTGCAGTGGCGCTCTCGTGCTCGGGCGCAGGTAAAATTTGTGTTCAACAGGTAAAAGCCTGGGGCATCGTTTTTTCCCTCTTCTTCTTCTTCTTTTTCATCTTTTTGTTTTTGTCAGTTTCTAGCATATATATTTGTGTCTGTGCAGTTGCTCAAATATGAGGTCAAGTGTTTGAACTATTCGCCTCTTCGCTGCTATTGCTCTCGCTCTCGGGCTCAGGCTCTTGTGTCTCGTTAACTGATCGTGTATTATTTAGTGTTGATTGCTTATTGTTTATTGTTGATGCTGCATTTCACAATTCCCACATCAATTCCAAGCCTGTTTGCCACTCTCATTGCATCTCGCTTTGCTAATTAATTCAGCATGTTTTTCTTTTAATTATTATACACGGTTAAGCATGCAAATTACTTACAAACCATCGTGCCATAACAAATTAATTAATCATATGTAACTAATTGAAAGAACCAAGAGACAAGTGGGTTATATTTATTGCACGATTGGGTAGAGAAAAATAAATATAAGCAATATAAGCAGTTACATTGAACATGATCGTACATCCTGGACCGAAACCTAGTCCCTGCATCAAAGACACCAACCTAAAGCGGTTTCATACTTGTCTTAGAATATTGAATTCGCCCTGCTTACTTATTTCGCCGCAGAAATACCACCGAAGCACAAAATTCGTTGCAAACGAAATTCGTATGAATTGAAAATTAAATAGCAAAATTAATCTTACAACTGCAAACGCGTTTTTTTGGCTTAGAGCTCAAACCCGATACCAAATAAATTACATGGGAACGGATCAACTTTCAATCAGTTTTTATAGGAACACACTTTATTATACAAATAGTTAAGCAGCATGTTGTCGACAGTAATTAATGTCTTCCAGCATAATACTTATATGGTTATAGGAATTACAACTAAAAAAAAAATGAAAAATGTGTCAAAAAAGCTTACCTGTTATATTTCCTGTGGTTTTATTGCATGTTTTTTTCCGCTTGGCTACCGGCAGTGTATAAATAGCTGAGAACTTTGTAAAGCGCTCAACGACAGCATTGACTTCTTTATTGGCCGAGAGCATCGAAGATTCCAGTTCCTTAGAACCGCCCGTTAGCTCAGCATCCACTTTATCCACAATTGGCGAAGCTTTGCTTTGCTTCGGTGAGGGTGTGGTTGAGCTATAAAACGAGAGGAATTGAAGAGAAAACGAAAGGAAATATTATTAGTTAATTAATTGTTGTTTGGACTTATAAGTGTTTACGATAAATGCATCTGATTTATTTGACATCAACCTGGTTCCACCTTGTCTAGTGAGTTTTATGCATGGACTCACCTAACTGCCTTGTGGTATTGGCAAAAGAAATCGGGGCGCATGCGATGCCGACAAAGAAAGTCCTCGCACAATTTGAGAACATCCTCGCAATTCTCGTTTTCACTGACGCTCTCCTCTTTGCCACCACTGGGAGTGGACTCTCTGGTGACTTCCTCCTCCTCCTCCTCATTGACAGGCTGCGGACTGTATAGAAATGTGGGCAGCGAAGCGCCAACAAAATCGGGTATATGCTCAAAGAAGTCGGCGGTGCGATCATAACTGCTACTGCTGGCGCTGGAGCTCTTGTGGGAGCGCGTCTTGGTCAGATGTCGTCGGCCCACGTAGTCGGCGTACGTCTGATCCGGCAGCAACATAGCATAGCATCATGTTGCGTGACCCATTAACCAAAGAGACGATCTGCAACAAATGAGTTGGAAGCGAAAAGAATCAATTGCGACATCAATTCGCATTTTAATTGCTTTTAAATCAAGCATCCAGCTCTTGGCGATGTTCATTCTTTGCCCGTTTGATGCTGCAAGTTGTAAGTTGCAAGTTGGTGGCTTCCGCGTCTGCGTCTGCGTCTGCACGCCCATAAACCTGTCAGTTTATTGGCGCAGGCGATTACCACGATTAGCGTGACCATGACGAAGGTGACAGACACAGACGCTAATGCCTTTTACTTCGTGTGTGTTGCAAACGCGAGCGTGGAGTTTCCCCATTTGCACACAGCTGTTGCAACTTGCAACAAACAGAGACTGAGTAGCAATATGCGCATTCTTGAAGCGGGAGCAAAAACAATATAGAATGATAAAGTCGACGCGATTAATATAAATTGATTTTTAAATGATGAAAGTTTTGATCGTGCATCCCATTCTAACGCCCCTGGCTAAGATGGTATGTGTGTGGCAGATAGATGAGCTGCCAATCGAAATGAGACACACAATATTTATGCCACACTTTGCCGAAACGTGCACGTGGTGTGGTCTCTTCTCTCTTTGTATCATTTGACTTTGCCGCGAGAGAACATTAACTGTCTGCAATTAACTCAAATGATTGTCATAAAATGTTGCAAGTGTGGTTGCAATAGTCATGTGATGACCACCACACGAGCCATTTGCTGCCTCCACCGCTGCGCTGCCTCTGCTTCTATCTACTCCAGTTGCTGCCACATTTTTCAGTGTCACCACAGCGGGCGGCACCGTTTGAGCAGTCATAGAATGCTTAGAGCCTAGCCCCACCGATACCTGGAGTCACTTCCACATACTTGCGGTTTATTATGGCGATTACCCAACATGGCCGGCACTGGATAGGTGCAAATGGGTGCTCCTTTTGATGGTGACGCCTACGGTTTTATTCTGAATAGATTTTCAATCTACTTAAATTAATATTTAAGTGCTTTGAAACAAAGGAACAAGAACATATAGTTCATCAAAGCGAATTCTTGAGTCGCAAAACTTTTCAGCTCTCTTTTTCTAACTGCAATGATTAGCGTATAACTTAAACGCGATATCATCTGTATTCAAACGAAAGAATAAATCTGTTGGAACGATGATTGTATGCTTGAGATTAGTCAGGCCGTAAGACGACTTAGCAAATAAGCGAGCTGAGCCATTTATTTATTGTACTACAATTTGCGACAGTTGCACAATTTGGCAAACCTTTCGCCAGCATAGAATGCTGGGATTGCGGATTGGTATCAGGTAGCGACATTGCATAAACTAAAATAAATCTCATAAATATGCAGTCGGGCCGGCTGCCCCTCCTTAAGCTGGAGTCAGCTACCTGAGGAAATGTATCTCAATATGTCCGCCAGATAGTCTCGTGGCATGCACCAAGAGCGAGAGCGTAGTCACAAAATGGTCCTCCACAAAACTGAAGTTATTTATTCTAACTACGAAAGCGAGATACAAGTTTTTCACATCAAACGCTAAACGTTGTTGTGGGTCCTCTGAGGTGAGGTCTTAAGCTTAAACTAAAGCCACAGGAGACGAGAGACAATGTGGGGCCTTTTAACTAATTTGCATACAACAGCAACAAATCAGTAGCTGCATCAACAGTGTCTTAGATACATATGAATTAATTAGCAACAGTCAACAAAACTAAAATAAAATAATAAAGAAAACGAAGCAAACGCCGATCAACCTAAGTCTTTAGTGCGATTGGGCAAACATTTGCAATCAATTTGCGCATTTTGCAAGCCAACGAAATGTGTTTTTTTTTCCCAGAAAGAAAATCAGTGATTAGTTGATCCAAGTTGATCATAGGGTAAAGTACACAAAACAACCAGAGAGAGATTGATCGAGAGAGGGAAGGAGGTAGTATTATTATCAACGTACGGACCTTGGTCATGGGCGATGCACTTTTGACTTGCTACATGGAAATTACATGATTTAACTTAATTTAATAAAGAGCCAAGGGCTCAACTGCTTGTGGGCAAGCGGCGGATGGCGGATGGCGGGAGTCGTGTGGCATGCAGCAATGTTGTACTACATAGTTCGTGTCTGGGTCTTTTTGTGATTTACCGCGATTTGTTAGCCCCCTAGTCCTTAGTTTAGCTCGACAGAGGGCAACCCAGGCCAAGCACACACATGCCAAATAGAACAACAACAACAACAACATCTTGCCATATTGCCATCGATACTGGAACGGAGGAGCCTGACGTCGTTCATCAACGTGGTGGGCTTGTATGCGGCCGACGCCGACGCCGCCAACTTGCCACACTTGTCAAAAAACTAACTGACCCCAATTAGGGGCAGCTGCAGTGTTGTGGTTATACCTTAAAGCCTCTACAATTTCTTGCAGTGTACAAAACATTTGTGCAGATCAAGAGATTTTGATTAATAGGTGGTTGTTTCGAGCGTCGGAGTTGGGGCTATTTCCTTGCTCGATTCTCTCACATCCCATGCCATCCATGTCCATGCCCATGCCTCCGTGTCCATGCCTCCAGGCGCCCAGATAGACATTGAGAAATATTTTTGCGAATCGAGTCGACAGACGAAGGTAGTCAAACTCAATGAAATCTTGCCCTAAACCTTGTTGTTGTTGCATTGCATTGTTTTTATTCCTTATTCTCTTTTACTTTTGTTGTTGTTGTTGCTGTAGATTTGGGTGTTGTTTGTTAGTCTGGCTATATATCCATAGTTTGTATCTGTTTTTGTGTGTGTCCTGACTGCATTAGTTAAAGCTTATCTTATATTTATACAACAAATGACTGATGAATTATTTAATAAAGAAAAGGATATAAAAAGTTGTTATTTACTAACAGAGATTTAAGTTGTTTTACTTTTAAAGTTATTTTCTATTCATATTCATAGCAGCATAAAATATATATTTCTACATTATTTAATAAGCAATATTAAGTCGATCTTCCGTAAAACAACGTTTTTTAAAGTACGAATTTGGTACAGTCCAAAAAAACACCTTGAGATTCGTTAAAGTTAAACTTATTATTTGGGTAGTTTAATTATATTATTGATCAACCAGCTTAAAGGCTATAAAATATTTGAATGTTAATTGAAACGAACTATTGAATACCCGTTTGACCCATATTTGGTTACCTAAAAGATTGACATGATTGTTCAGTCGGTCATTGAGCCAAACTGCGTTAACTTGTGTTTACATTACCGTTGAAATCTTGCAAACATAAAATATTTAAATTTGTTAAAATATATTCGAAAAATACAATTGTCAATTCACATAATTAAAAAACAGCAGATGTGAGCATTATTTTTGGGCCAAAAACAACATGACTCGGATTGTGAATGCAACATTGTCAACATTATTTATATTCGCATTCTTGTTGAACTTGTTGCAACGGAACCCTGAATGCCACAAAATTGCAAATATCGTCACGTTTCTGGTTTTAAGGATAATTACGTGTGCATGGGGCATGAGGAGAAGATGCCCAAGATGCAGTTCGAGTTGAAGTTGAAGTTGAAATTGTCCGCAAACGGAGATGCCGCCCAAACGCGCCACATTCAATTTACGTATTTACGAATTGTTCACAGCCTTTTTTAAGAACTGCGCAGCTGAGAAACAGTCACGACTGGCTGATGATGCCTTCAAGCAAACAACATCAAATAATAATAAAAATAAAATAAAAGTTCTCCGTGTGTTGCTTCGCATGCAGGAAACGGAAATGCAAACGCTTGCTGCTGTTCAACACCAGATGGCGTGCTGATTTATGTGGGAGAGTCGGAAATTCACTTTATGCCAGTAGATGATATTGTGTGGTGTTTGTGTGAAAAACTTTTAATCGGAATTTAATTGCATAAGCCCAACATGGCTGACAGCTGAGACGCATTTGTGACGAGAATGTTGCACTCTTTCGATCCATCTGTGATCAAAGTCATCTTCCAATACCATTTCCATTGCGTTAAATATCTTGACGCGTGATCGTCGTTATGCAATAGGCTGACGCGTTGTTATGGATGATGATGATGGTTAGCCCGTGGACCGACCGATTCGACTCGACTCGAATGCCAACACGTGCAACTCGGCAACAACGACGAATATCGATTGGCAACAACAAAAAAAAAAAAGTAGTCTTCACCATTTATGTGCGCTGTGAATCAGTTAGCAGTAAAAGGCATCAAACAATTAGAATCGAATTATTAGATGCATGTCAAAACGATTGATTCTTTCTTTATAACTTTAACGCTATGGCAATCAGCAATCAACAATCAATAAGTAGTATTTGACCCTAACCTTCAGTTACAACTTGGCAAGAAGTAAGCACAACCAGTTATCTAGCCAACTTATGGAATAGCTAGAATTCTTCTGTGATAGATGGTGTCGCAAAGGTATTCAACGGCTAAGATTAAACAGGTGTCATCTATCATAAAATCATGTTTAGTTTCAGAAAACAGAGGTCAAAAGTTACTATGACAACAAAAAGAAGCCTTAGCATTTCGAATGTTATGAGTTAAGTTAAGATAAGAGATTTATTAATAGTCATAAGTTTCAATTGGATAGTTTCTAAACATGGCCTTGACAAGTGAGTGGAAAATTGATCACCCTTATAGGGTCTTCGACTTGTGCAATGTGCTTGCAATTTGTGAGAGTCAAATGCAACTTAAAGATTTATGTGTATTCAAGTGTGTGTTGCACACCCACAACAATTCGAGGAGAGGGGGCAAAGCAATTGGCATCAAACAATGGACCAACGAAGAAACAAACAACAACATCAACGATGCACCTTTGGGCTGAACATCACCTGCAAATCTTTAAGGCTAAGGTTGATTTTGATATCCAACGCGGATTGCGGATTGCGCATATCCATTGCCATTCACGAGGCGAAATGCAGCCTGTGCCTAAATTGCATGTAGGAATTTATTTCAAAGCCTTGGGATGCACCTTCCACTAATTTGTTGCTTGTCTTCACTGTCAACCAGGCAGCAGAAACAGCCACAGCCACAGCCACAGCAACAAGCAACAAAATAAAATAAAGAAGGAAGTTTTCAATGTTGAAATCGAGATTCGACACACGACACACGACATTTTTTTTTTTGTATTTATTTTCTTTTCGACGAGACGGCACAATTATGGAAATCAACTTAATGCCCAAGGGCTATATAAACTGAGTGCCAAATCTAACTGATTGTTACAAACAACACCTGTTATCTTATCGTTAAATAATAACATACATTTAAGTACCGCTACTTTCAAAGTGTTATTCATGACAAACACCCACAATTGTGATTTTTACTAGTTCCCATACATAAATCATTATTATGGGTGTGTGTTGTATGTGTCTACCATGCCACAGAGGGAGACACTAGCAACTAATTAACACTTCCAGCTACTTGCACGCCTACCATGAAGAGGCGCATCATCATCATCAGCAGCAGCATCGTCGTCGGCTAACCGTTTGCCAAGTAAATTAATGAACGAATTGAAGTTCGCGTGACGACATGAAGTGAAGTCGACGTCATCGCCAAGACAAACACACACACACAGGGGCAAACACAGAGCATCACAGCTTCTTTTGGGGCACGTTGCCAAAGAGCGCTGGAACAAATGTCGTGCCAGGCAAATACATATATATTTATATATATATATACATATATACCTCAAGAAATCACATCCAACAGGTTTGCAGCGAAAAGAGTGAAAAAAAAAAACGCAGAACACAAAAAATTGGCATAAATGTTTATGATACAGTAAACGGATGACGACAAACGACGGCAGCTAACTACAATGACGATGATGAAAACCATGAAAAGGGGGGGAGGGGCGCAAAAAAAAACCATATGTCAGCCAAGTGGAACGTTGCAAATATCTATACTACACATTGTCTTTGGCCAAACGCACAAGCAACAGCAAAAAAAAAGGCGAAGAAGAAAGTGAATTGTTTAGCAGCTGATCAAATGCAAGGCGCAAACGGATGTGAAACGAAACTCTTCACATGCCAAATGCAAATGCTTTAATACAGCATTTTCTTTTTAGTCCAAACTGAATTAAATATGGAAAATAATACGCCAAACAAAACAAAAAAAAAGGAAAAAACAATGAGAAGACACAACAGACAGCTGTAAAGTGTCGTCAAATGTCAATGCCTGACATTGATGTATTTCGATTCGACAGATTACAATTACAACAAACAATGCTGGCAGCTAGTAGTCTATCAAGCAAATCAGATTTGCACCAAAAGATTGTTGCGCTACAGCAATTGTGAGAGTACTTTTCTTGAACTCACAGCCAACTGTGACCTCCTTTTTCTTTGGAAATGACTTGAGTTTTTTTTGCACTCCATTAATTAGACTATTAAAAAGAATGTATTCGTGGTAAAAAAAAGTTACATTTGGTAATAAGCAAAAC
This sequence comes from Scaptomyza flava, assembly GCA_030179655.1. Classification (NCBI taxonomy): domain Eukaryota; kingdom Metazoa; phylum Arthropoda; class Insecta; order Diptera; family Drosophilidae; genus Scaptomyza; species Scaptomyza flava. The sequence continues at coordinate 15,223,862 of JARNME010000029.1, forward strand.
AAGTTGTCTGTCAGGATATTTATTTTTATTATTGCAACAAAGTTTCGATATAAACCCTTTCAATAGTCTATGAAGCTTGTAGAACTTTTCGCTAAATAGCATTGCATGCAAACAGTTCATTTTTCTCATCCTGCCCCTAACTACTGCTACGCCCATAACTTGCGGCGTTAAAGACACCACACTTAGGAGGAGTGGGAGTATTGCGGTATGCAAAACTTATTGCATGTTGGCCGCAATAGAACAGTCGTAATAAATACTTTTTAAGCGCCAACAAGCCGTGTTTCGTTTTTACGCGTTTTGCATTTGGTCAAGAAATCTTAAGCCAACGTTATACATACTACCAAATCTGTGGCAAACTGATTGTTAAGTAATAACTGTCAATGTCTTCGTGTCGATTGCGTCTTGACCGTTTTTCACGGACTCCAACGGTTTTGGTAATAAAACTAACATGTCGATAGCGTCATGCAGTTTATCTATTTATGGCAGCTTTATAACACATCATATATTATTTGGTAAAGTAATTTTTCAGCACGTTTCACAATGTTGCTATTTAAATAATTGTATTGAAATTGTAAGAATAACGAGTTGTCTCACACTTTTCTACTTATTTTATATTCATATATAATTAGTAAATAATCTTAAACGCACTTTCGATATCTGCGCTCAGGTTGTATTTTCTTAGTTGCGTTTCGCGATGCTTTGCGATGTTTCGCGCTTTAACATTCGTTTTTGCGAACGTCTTCACTCGTCGCGTTGTGCTTGTGAACTGATCGTGAGGACGAACAAACAAAACTATGGAACCGGTGCGGCAACAAAAATAACACAAAACGCTGCCAAACTGAGCTGCGCTGAGCTTAACTGAGCTGAGCTTTGAGCAGCTGCGTCGCTGTCGATAGGCGAGAATTTCTCAAGCTTTGTTCTTGTTGGGGGTGAGATGTCAATTGAAATTTGCAGCAACGGTCAGCGTGTGTGGAACTTTCTTGCCATAAATCACCTTGCATATTTGTAATATAATAAGTTTATGTCAATTGCAAAAATGAATACAGTTAGAAATTAAATAATAAGTGGAAAAAAATAATAATCAAAGTTTCTTTTGAGCTGTTATAATAGAGATACAATCGAACTTCCATATCGCAAAGTTTACTATATTACTGCAATTTGGTTCCATCCAAAAACGTAGTAAAAGCGTAGTTTTTCTTGTCCCATTGATATTCGTTCGACTGAACTCTTAGCAAATAACTGTAATTAACAACATATGTTTTGCTTTAAGCAACAAATTTACAACCGATGCAATTCCTTATTATTTTTATAAAAATCAATTACAAATCAATATTTAATTTCACTTTTCACCTAACACAAAAGAAAAACAAAAATTCCATTTAAGCTCCATTGCGCTCCTCGGGACGCGTTTCACTGTAGAAGCCCAGATTCATTGTGGGTATCATGTTGCTATAGAATGACAATTCAGCAGCGGATGGCCTTATGTTGGGCAGCGGAACTGGTTCCTGAACGTTGACTGGCATGGGAGCACCCGCTTGCACGGCCATGGGAGGATGAGGCGGTACAATTGCGGTGGCAGCTATTAAAGCCTCCTGGGTGCTCTTGGCCACACTATGATGCAGCTCGTGCACTTTGAGATGCGTCTCCAGCTCCGTCTGGTGCAGAAAAGTAATGCAGCAGATGGCACAAGTATAGCTGGGTCCGTGAGCCTCCAGCTCGTGACGTTGCAGTTGCTCGCGACGATTGAATCCTTGGCCGCACAACTTGCAGGCGAATAGTGTGTCCATGTGCAAGGCACGATGGCGTTGCAAATCTCTTTCTCGCTGGAAACTCCGATCACACACATCGCAGCGGAAATTGCGCGTGGGCTTTGGCGCTGGTTTCATCTTGGGCTGTTGCTGCTGATATGGAATTTGAGCTGTTGGCTGCTGTTGATCTGCATCTAAATAGGGATGCAATGGCAGCTGGACTTGCACTTGCAATTGCTCCGGCGGCAGCATCATATTAATACGCAGACTTTGACTTTGTTTCTGTTCGATGTCACGTTTAACATGCACCTGCTGATGCATCAGTAGCTTATCCTTGCGGGCAAACGAAGCTGGGCAGCGTCCGCATTGGAAAGGCTTGATTTCGGAGTGGGAGCGTGTGTGCTTCAACAGCTCCAGTGGCGTCTGGAACGAGCGTGGACACTGTTGGCAAACGAAGGGCTTCACACTGCTGTGAATACGCAAATGCTTTGTCAAATTGGTGTTGCGCGAGAAGCTCTTGGAGCAGACGTGGCACGAGAACGGGCGCACGCCCGTATGCACAATAGTGTGCTTCTTCAAGTCCGAGCGTCGCACAAATCCCTTGCTACACAGTGCACACACATACGGACGCTCCGCATCATGCAGCTCCTTGATGTGCGCTATCAAAGCTGGACGTGTTGTCAAACGTAGTTGACAATAGTTGCAAATGTAGGGTGCCGAGATGTCGTGGGAGGTAATCTCATGCTGCTGGCAGTCCTGTTGTAGGGTAAAGGCCAAATCGCAGTATTGACAGAGAAAGGCGCTCTTTGGGTGAGCATTGACATTAATGGTGCTGGCATCGACCGTTTGATGCAGCCGCATCATAGCCATTTGGGCGGCATCGACGCCAAGCGGTAGATCAGCCTCTCCTTCGTTTTGTGCAGCTTCTTCCTCATCCTCATCGTCCCACTCCTCGTCATCTGGATCGGCTTCGCCTTCGGAGCCAAGGAATTCATCATCGCTCGTCTCACACAATTGATCGGGATCCACATCAACGATTTCACAGTTCTCTTCGCCTTCGACAAATATAAATTCACCGGGATTGCCATTTAAGCCAGGTCGATACTTGGCATCTACAGCAATTACTTTTTTAAGCTCCTCCTGCAACTGCAACTCACGCTGCTGCATGAACCGTCGTTGCTTGTTGAAGTCCCTGAGTATATCCAGGCAGCGCATACAGATGTGCTCTGGCAAAAACTCGTGACGTTCATACTTGACACCATAAGCACTCTGACAAACATCAGCTATTAAGATTTTCTCGTCCTCGGTGTCTTTATCTTTTAGTACTTCTTCTTCTTCTTCTTCTTTGCCTTTTTCTTCTTCTTCTTTACCAAAATCAACAAACGCCTCGTAAATATTGGGCGAGTCTGCAGTTGATTTTATGCGCGAGTGGCACATGCGACATATCGTTGATTCTGGTGTACGTTCTGATTCTGGATGATGATCTTTACTTACAGATTCTGCACCTTGCGTTTGTAAATCAATCATTTTATTACCGAAATTTCTCAAGACCAATATGCGGCGGCAACGCGACTTTGGACATAACAGCGGCGATTTTAACAGTTGTAGCACTGCTATTAGCATTGACCGATAACTAATTCCAGCATTTTTTGTAATCGAGGGATGCAAGATGCAGTCGATAGTATGCGATGATCTGAGACTCTTATCAAAATTCATCGATGATTTTTCAAATAAATTCTCGTTTTGTGTAAATATAACAAAAATATGCTTCCAATAATTGTACTAAATTATTTTAAAAAAAATCAAATTTTTATACTGAAATAAATAATTGTGAGTTGGCGCCAAGCATTTTGTAACTATTTCAGTGCACTCAGTGTAGCGATTGTTGACTAAATAAAAAGAATTTGTCTCTTGAAGACATATGAACTTCATAGCTATCAACACTTATTTTCTCTTAAATAGCTTTTGTGGCTATCTCGCTCACAAATTTTTGGGGGTTGTCATTTACAATTGTAGAAGTTGCGTGTGTGCTAAATAGTGTGAGGTTTCATATAAGCTAGAGATGAACGCGTGAAGAAAACATAGAAGAAATCCTAACACAAGTCTTAGCACTTGTTGAATCCCCAGTGATTTCGAACACAAATTCGTTCACCCAGAGAACGGATCTGAAGAAATTTAGGGTATGCGTAGTAAATATTGTTGTTTATAATGACTATTTTTGTTTCGTGGGCGTTTGTAGCATTCAACAGGCGCTCTGACAATTGTATGAGTCGCACATTAAAGCACGAGCACGAAGTGCACGGACACTCCTCTACTCTTAATAATTGCGCGCGCACACACACATTGAAATAATGTATTGAAGAGCACGCGAAAGCTTCTATTAATTCACGATTCGCTTTGTGACATTTGTATGAAACGAGCACTGGCGGCTAGTTGTGTTGGAAGGCAGTGCGATCATAGTTGTTCGTGATATTTAATTATTCCCAAATAAAGGCAATCAGCGAACTAATACCCAATATTACAAATTGTGCTTAATTTCACGCAATAAATTACAATCGGCTTTAAGTGTTTGTGCATCGAAACATAACTGTTCTAAAACACCGGTAAATGGTGACACCTGACTAACTCAAAAGCAACAGCAGGAAACACGAAGAAGACAAATATTTGAAATTAATCTTCAACAACAGTGTGAGTGAAATTAACGGGGGTGTGTGTTTGTCCTTTAAGTTGTGTGTTACTGTTATACCGCCTGTTGCCGCGATTTATGTACAAACATAAGTTTACATAAACATATACATACATATATGTGTTTATGCTTGTTTATATTACCATAGCAATTCATCGTATTGATAAACTGCGCACTTATTTTGTCCTCTTTATGTTCAACACAAACGGATGTCGTCATGAACTACCCTGTCTCCTTTCATTGTCTTTCACTTCCCACCTAACCACCTAAACAACAAAAGGCTTGTGCTTTGTGCTGCTGACCCTATAGAATTCTGCTTCTTCTATTTTATTTCATTGCTCTTCTTGTTTTTGTCTCATAATTTACTTTTGCATATGAATGTGTGTATGTACATATGTTTACACCTAAATATATATGTATGTAAAAGACTGCAATTCGTTGAGATTAACTATTCATATTGCGTGATAAGAATTTGATAATTGTTTCAAAAAATATGTAAGAAGGTAGACTTGCACTTATATTTTTAGAAATTAAGCTAATTCTCCATTGTCTGGAATTTGTGATAAATCAAATAAACACATTACGCTTTTGCAATGATCTCAGATTTCTTGGACAACGCGTTGCCGCTCTCGTGTTTCCAATATCCAATTTCCTTAAATTTGTAAACTTATACTTGACTTTGAATTTCAAATTGCTCGTAAATTAATAGCAAATTAAACGCCCGGAAATCTTTTTTATTGTTCATACAAATTTTAATAATTCTGATAATGAGCACAATCAAGTCGGAATCATACTATAATCTAATCAATATACTACGATGGGGAAGAATTATGTGTGAATGATATTTTGGGCTATCCTCGCAGAAATGGGTTATAAATGACAATTGAGTGTGATATTTATTCTACTATTTTTGAGTCCCATTTAAGCACTTTTTATTGAATCCAAACCTACTAAAACAAATCGCTTAATTGCTTTTATGATACATTTGTTCGTTAAAATGGTAGTAAATTTATAGTTTTTCATTTAAAATTCTTTAGGTGTATTATACAACAGCTAACAAAAACGACACCTGTTCATTAAACAAAATTTATGACTTTAGTAAAACAGTTTTTTTTTTTTAGGCATATGTATTAATATGAATACGACCTAAAATCGAATTTTATTTAAATGTAATTTCTTAAATGCAGTTTTATTCTATAAGCCAAACCATGACTATTGGCTATTGCTTTTGAAAATCGAGTCACTTTTGAGGAAGTTATGGAAGTCGAAAGTTTTTTGCCAATGCCCAGTCAATTTTTGGTCATAAAATGTTAACATGAATATGACCAAAAATCGAATTTTATTTAAATGTAATTTCTTAAATGCAGTTTTATTCTAGAAGCCAAACCATGACTTTTAAGCTATTGCTTTTGAAAATCGGGTCACTTTTGAGGAAGTTATGGAAGTCGAAAGATTTTACCAATGCCCAAGTCAATTTTTGGTCATAAAATTTTAACATGAATATGACCAAAAATCGAATTTTATTTAAATGTAATTTCTTAAATGCAGTTTTATTCTAGAAGCCAAACCATGACTTTTAAGCTATTGCTTTTGAAAATCGGGTCACTTTTGAGGAAGTTATGGAAGTCGAAAGTTTTTGCCAATGCCCAAGTCAATTTTTGGTCATAAAATTTTAACATGAATATGACCAAAAATCGAATATTATTTAAATGTAATTTCTTAAATGCAGTTTTATTCTAGAAGCCAAACCATGACTTTTAAGCTATTGCTTTTGAAAATCGGGTCACTTTTGAGGAAGTTATGGAAGTCGAAAGTTTTTTGCCAATGCCCAAGTCAATTTTTGATTGTAATATATTAACATGAATATGACCAAAAATTGAATTTTATTTAAATGTAATTTCTTAAATGCAGTTTTATTCAAGAAGCCAAACGATGACTTTTAAGCTATTGCTTTTGAAAATCGGGTCACTTTTGAGGAAGTTATGGAAGTCGAAAGTTTTTGCCAATGCCCAAGTCAATTTTTGATTGTAATATATTAACATGAATATGACCAAAAATTGAATTTTATTTAAATGTAATTTCTTAAATGCAGTTTTATTCAAGAAGCCAAACGATGACTTTTAAGCTATTGCTTTTGAAAATCGGGTCACTTTTGAGGAAGTTATGGAAGTCGAAAGATTTTACCAATGCCCAAGTCAATTTTTGGTCATAAAATTTTAACATGAATATGACCAAAAATCGAATTTTATTTAAATGTAATTTCTTAAATGCAGTTTTATTCTAGAAGCCAAACCATGACTTTTAAGCTATTGCTTTTGAAAATCGGGTCACTTTTGAGGAAGTTATGGAAGTCGAAAGTTTTTTACCAATGCCCAAGTCAATTTTTGGTCATAAAATTTAACATGAATATGACCAAAAATCGAATTTATTTAAATGTAATTTCTTAAATGCAGTTTTATTCTTGAAGCCAAACCATGACTTTTGAGATATTGCTTTTGAAAATCGGGTCATTTTTGAGGAAGTTATGGAAGTCGAAAGATTTTTACCAATGCCCAAGTCAATTTTGGTCATAAAATTTTAACATGAATATGACCAAAAATCGAATTTTATTTAAATGTAATTTCTTAAATGCAGTTTTATTCTAGAAGCCAAACCATGACTTTTAAGCTATTGCTTTTGAAAATCGGGTCACTTTTGAGGAAGTTATGGAAGTCGAAAGTTTTTGCCAATGCCCAAGTCAATTTTTGGTCATAAAATTTTAACATGAATATGACCAAAAATCGAATTTTATTTAAATGTAATTTCTTAAATGCAGTTTTATTCTAGAAGCCAAACCATGACTTTTAAGCTATTGCTTTTGAAAATCGGGTCACTTTTGAGGAAGTTATGGAAGTCGAAAGATTTTACCAATGCCCAAGTCAATTTTGGTCATAAAATTTTAACATGAATATGACCAAAAATCGAATTTTATTTAAATGTAATTTCTTAAATGCAGTTTTATTCTAGAAGCCAAACCATGACTTTTAAGCTATTGCTTTTGAAAATCGGGTCACTTTTGAGGAAGTTATGGAAGTCGAAAGTTTTTGCCAATGCCCAAGTCAATTTTTGATTATAAATATTAACATGAATATGACCAAAAATCGAATTTTATTTAAATGTAATTTCTTAAATGCAGTTTTATTCTAGAAGCCAAACCATGACTTTTAAGCTATTGCTTTTGAAAATCGGGTCACTTTTGAGGAAGTTATGGAAGTCGAAAGATTTTTACCAATGCCCAAGTCAATTTTTGGTCATAAAATTTTAACATGAATATGACCAAAAATCGAATTTTATTTAAATGTAATTTCTTAAATGCAGTTTTATTCTAGAAGCCAAACCATGACTTTTAAGCTATTGCTTTTGAAAATCGGGTCACTTTTGAGGAAGTTATGGAAGTCGAAAGTTTTTTGCCAATGCCCAAGTCAATTTTTGGTCATAAAATTTTAACATGAATATGACCAAAAATCGAATTTTATTTAAATGTAATTTCTTAAATGCAGTTTTATTCTAGAAGCCAAACCATGACTTTTAAGCTATTGCTTTTGAAAATCGGGTCACTTTTGAGGAAGTTATGGAAGTCGAAAGATTTTACCAATGCCCAAGTCAATTTTGGTCATAAAATTTTAACATGAATATGACCAAAAATCGAATTTTATTTAAATGTAATTTCTTAAATGCAGTTTTATTCTAGAAGCCAAACCATGACTTTTAAGCTATTGCTTTTGAAAATCGGGTCACTTTTGAGGAAGTTATGGAAGTCGAAAGTTTTTACCAATGCCCAAGTCAATTTTTGGTCATAAAATTTTAACATGAGTATGACCAAAAATCGAATTTATTTAAATGTAATTTCTTAAATGCAGTTTTATTCTAGAAGCCAAACCATGACTTTTAAGCTATTGCTTTTGAAAATCGGGTCACTTTTGAGGAAGTTATGGAAGTCGAAAGATTTTACCAATGCCCAAGTCAATTTTTGGTCATAAAATTTTAACATGAATATGACCAAAAATCGAATTTTATTTAAATGTAATTTCTTAAATGCAGTTTTATTCTAGAAGCCAAACCATGACTTTTAAGCTATTGCTTTTGAAAATCGGGTCACTTTTGAGGAAGTTATGGAAGTCGAAAGTTTTTTGCCAATGCCCAAGTCAATTTTTGATTGTAATATATTAACATGAATATGACCAAAAATCGAATTTTATTTAAATGTAATTTCTTAAATGCAGTTTTATTCAAGAAGCCAAACCATGACTTTTAAGCTATTGCTTTTGAAAATCGGGTCACTTTTGAGGAAGTTATGGAAGTCGAAAGTTTTTACCAATGCCCAAGTCAATTTTTGATTATAAATTTTAACATGAATATGACCAAAAATCGAATTTTATTTAAATGTAATTTCTTAAATGCAGTTTTATTCTAGAAGCCAAACCATGACTTTTAAGCTATTGCTTTTGAAAATCGGGTCACTTTTGAGGAAGTTATGGAAGTCGAAAGTTTTTTGCCAATGCCCAAGTCAATTTTTGGTCATAAAATTTTAACATGAATATGACCAAAAATCGAATTTTATTTAAATGTAATTTCTTAAATGCAGTTTTATTCTAGAAGCCAAACCATGACTTTTAAGCTATTGCTTTTGAAAATCGGGTCACTTTTGAGGAAGTTATGGAAGTCGAAAGATTTTACCAATGCCCAAGTCAATTTTTGGTCATAAAATTTTAACATGAATATGACCAAAAATCGAATTTTATTTAAATGTAATTTCTTAAATGCAGTTTTATTCTAGAAGCCAAACCATGACTTTTAAGCTATTGCTTTTGAAAATCGGGTCACTTTTGAGGAAGTTATGGAAGTCGAAAGATTTTACCAATGCCCAAGTCAATTTTTGGTCATAAAATTTTAACATGAATATGACCAAAAATCGAATTTTATTTAAATGTAATTTCTTAAATGCAGTTTTATTCTAGAAGCCAAACCATGACTTTTAAGCTATTGCTTTTGAAAATCGGGTCACTTTTGAGGAAGTTATGGAAGTCGAAAGTTTTTTGCCAATGCCCAAGTCAATTTTTGGTCGTAATATATTAACATGAATATGACCAAAAATCGAATTTTATTTAAATGTAATTTCTTAAATGCAGTTTTATTCTAGAAGCCAAACCATGACTTTTAAGCTATTGCTTTTGAAAATCGGGTCACTTTTGAGGAAGTTATGGAAGTCGAAAGTTTTTTGCCAATGCCCAAGTCAATTTTTGATTGTAATATATTAACATGAATATGACCAAAAATCGAATTTTATTTAAATGTAATTTCTTAAATGCAGTTTTATTCAAGAAGCCAAACGATGACTTTTAAGCTATTGCTTTTGAAAATCGGGTCACTTTTGAGGAAGTTATGGAAGTCGAAAGATTTTACCAATGCCCAAGTCAATTTTTGGTCATAAAATTTTAACATGAATATGACCAAAAATCGAATTTTATTTAAATGTAATTTCTTAAATGCAGTTTTATTCTAGAAGCCAAACCATGACTTTTAAGCTATTGCTTTTGAAAATCGGGTCACTTTTGAGGAAGTTATGGAAGTCGAAAGTTTTTTGCCAATGCCCAAGTCAATTTTTGGTCATAAAATTTTAACATGAGTATGACCAAAAATCGAATATTATTTAAATGTAATTTCTTAAATGCAGTTTTATTCTAGAAGCCAAACCATGACTTTTAAGCTATTGCTTTTGAAAATCGGGTCACTTTTGAGGAAGTTATGGAAGTCGAAAGTTTTTTGCCAATGCCCAAGTCAATTTTTGATTGTAATATATTAACATGAATATGACCAAAAATTGAATTTTATTTAAATGTAATTTCTTAAATGCAGTTTTATTCAAGAAGCCAAACGATGACTTTTAAGCTATTGCTTTTGAAAATCGGGTCACTTTTGAGGAAGTTATGGAAGTCGAAAGTTTTTTGCCAATGCCCAAGTCAATTTTTGATTGTAATATATTAACATGAATATGACCAAAAATTGAATTTTATTTAAATGTAATTTCTTAAATGCAGTTTTATTCTAGAAGCCAAACCATGACTTTTAAGCTATTGCTTTTGAAAATCGGGTCACTTTTGAGGAAGTTATGGAAGTCGAAAGATTTTACCAATGCCCAAGTCAATTTTTGGTCATAAAATTTTAACATGAATATGACCAAAAATCGAATTTTATTTAAATGTAATTTCTTAAATGCAGTTTTATTCTAGAAGCCAAACCATGACTTTTAAGCTATTGCTTTTGAAAATCGGGTCACTTTTGAGGAAGTTATGGAAGTCGAAAGATTTTACCAATGCCCAAGTCAATTTTTGGTCATAAAATTTTAACATGAATATGACCAAAAATCGAATTTTATTTAAATGTAATTTCTTAAATGCAGTTTTATTCTAGAAGCCAAACCATGACTTTTAAGCTATTGCTTTTGAAAATCGGGTCACTTTTGAGGAAGTTATGGAAGTCGAAAGATTTTACCAATGCCCAAGTCAATTTTTGGTCATAAAATTTTAACATGAATATGACCAAAAATCGAATTTTATTTAAATGTAATTTCTTAAATGCAGTTTTATTCTAGAAGCCAAACCATGACTTTTAAGCTATTGCTTTTGAAAATCGGGTCACTTTTGAGGAAGTTATGGAAGTCGAAAGATTTTACCAATGCCCAAGTCAATTTTTGGTCATAAAATTTTAACATGAATATGACCAAAAATCGAATTTTATTTAAATGTAATTTCTTAAATGCAGTTTTATTCTAGAAGCCAAACCATGACTTTTAAGCTATTGCTTTTGAAAATCGGGTCACTTTTGAGGAAGTTATGGAAGTCGAAAGTTTTTTGCCAATGCCCAAGTCAATTGTTGGTCATAATATTTAACATGAATATGACCAAAAATCGAATTTTATTTAAATGTAATTTCTTAAATGCAGTTTTATTCTAGAAGCCAAACCATGACTTTTAAGCTATTGCTTTTGAAAATCGGGTCACTTTTGAGGAAGTTATGGAAGTCGAAAGTTTTTGCCAATGCCCAAGTCAATTTTTGGTCGTAATATATTAACATGAATATGACCAAAAATCGAATTTTATTTAAATGTAATTTCTTAAATGCAGTTTTATTCTAGAAGCCAAACCATGACTTTTAAGCTATTGCTTTTGAAAATCGGGTCACTTTTGAGGAAGTTATGGAAGTCGAAAGATTTTACCAATGCCCAAGTCAATTTTTGGTCATAAAATTTTAACATGAATATGACCAAAAATCGAATTTTATTTAAATGTAATTTCTTAAATGCAGTTTTATTCTAGAAGCCAAACCATGACTTTTAAGCTATTGCTTTTGAAAATCGGGTCACTTTTGAGGAAGTTATGGAAGTCGAAAGTTTTTGCCAATGCCCAAGTCAATTTTTGGTCATAAAATTTAACATGAGTATGACCAAAAATCGAATATTATTTAAATGTAATTTCTTAAATGCAGTTTTATTCTAGAAGCCAAACCATGACTTTTAAGCTATTGCTTTTGAAAATCGGGTCACTTTTGAGGAAGTTATGGAAGTCGAAAGATTTTACCAATGCCCAAGTCAATTTTTGGTCATAAAATTTAACATGAATATGACCAAAAATCGAATTTTATTTAAATGTAATTTCTTAAATGCAGTTTTATTCTAGAAGCCAAACCATGACTTTTAAGCTATTGCTTTTGAAAATCGGGTCACTTTTGAGGAAGTTATGGAAGTCGAAAGTTTTTTGCCAATGCCCAAGTCAATTTTTGATTGTAATATATTAACATGAATATGACCAAAAATTGAATTTTATTTAAATGTAATTTCTTAAATGCAGTTTTATTCAAGAAGCCAAACGATGACTTTTAAGCTATTGCTTTTGAAAATCGGGTCACTTTTGAGGAAGTTATGGAAGTCGAAAGTTTTTGCCAATGCCCAAGTCAATTTTTGGTCATAAATATTAACATGAATATGACCAAAAATCGAATTTTATTTAAATGTAATTTCTTAAATGCAGTTTTATTCTAGAAGCCAAACCATGACTTTTAAGCTATTGCTTTTGAAAATCGGGTCACTTTTGAGGAAGTTATGGAAGTCGAAAGATTTTACCAATGCCCAAGTCAATTTTTGGTCATAAAATTTAACATGAATATGACCAAAAATCGAATTTTATTTAAATGTAATTTCTTAAATGCAGTTTTATTCTAGAAGCCAAACCATGACTTTTAAGCTATTGCTTTTGAAAATCGGGTCACTTTTGAGGAAGTTATGGAAGTCGAAAGTTTTTTACCAATGCCCAAGTCAATTTTTGGTTATAATATATTAACATGAATATGACCAAAAATCGAATTTTATTTAAATGTAATTTCTTAAATGCAGTTTTATTCTAGAAGCCAAACCATGACTTTTAAGCTATTGCTTTTGAAAATCGGGTCACTTTTGAGGAAGTTATGGAAGTCGAAAGATTTTACCAATGCCCAAGTCAATTTTTGGTCATAAAATTTTAACATGAATATGACCAAAAATCGAATTTTATTTAAATGTAATTTCTTAAATGCAGTTTTATTCTAGAAGCCAAACCATGACTTTTAAGCTATTGCTTTTGAAAATCGGGTCACTTTTGAGGAAGTTATGGAAGTCGAAAGTTTTTACCAATGCCCAAGTCAATTTTTGGTCATAAAATTTTAACATGAATATGACCAAAAATCGAATATTATTTAAATGTAATTTCTTAAATGCAGTTTTATTCTAGAAGCCAAACCATGACTTTTAAGCTATTGCTTTTGAAAATCGGGTCACTTTTGAGGAAGTTATGGAAGTCGAAAGATTTTACCAATGCCCAAGTCAATTTTTGGTCATAAAATTTAACATGAATATGACCAAAAATCGAATTTTATTTAAATGTAATTTCTTAAATGCAGTTTTATTCTAGAAGCCAAACCATGACTTTTAAGCTATTGCTTTTGAAAATCGGGTCACTTTTGAGGAAGTTATGGAAGTCGAAAGTTTTTTACCAATGCCCAAGTCAATTTTTGGTCATAAAATTTAACATGAATATGACCAAAAATCGAATTTTATTTAAATGTAATTTCTAAATGCAGTTTTATTCTAGAAGCCAAACCATGACTTTTAAGCTATTGCTTTTGAAAATCGGGTCACTTTTGAGGAAGTTATGGAAGTCGAAAGTTTTTACCAATGCCCAAGTCAATTTTTGGTCATAAAATTTTAACATGAATATGACCAAAAATCGAATTTTATTTAAATGTAATTTCTTAAATGCAGTTTTATTCTAGAAGCCAAACCATGACTTTTAAGCTATTGCTTTTGAAAATCGGGTCACTTTTGCGGAAGTTATGGAAGTCGAAAGTTTTTGCCAATGCCCAAGTCAATTTTTGGTCATAAAATTTTAACATGATATGACCAAAAATCGAATTTTATTTAAATGTAATTTCTTAAATGCAGTTTTATTCTAGAAGCCAAACCATGACTTTTAAGCTATTGCTTTTGAAAATCGGGTCACTTTTGAGGAAGTTATGGAAGTCGAAAGATTTTACCAATGCCCAAGTCAATTTTTGGTCATAAAATTTTAACATGAATATGACCAAAAATCGAATTTTATTTAAATGTAATTTCTTAAATGCAGTTTTATTCTAGAAGCCAAACCATGACTTTTAAGCTATTGCTTTTGAAAATCGGGTCACTTTTGAGGAAGTTATGGAAGTCGAAAGTTTTTTGCCAATGCCCAAGTCAATTTTTGGTCATAAAATTTTAACATGAATATGACCAAAAATCGAATTTTATTTAAATGTAATTTCTTAAATGCAGTTTTATTCTAGAAGCCAAACCATGACTTTTAAGCTATTGCTTTTGAAAATCGGGTCACTTTTGAGGAAGTTATGGAAGTCGAAAGATTTTACCAATGCCCAAGTCAATTTTTGGTCATAAAATTTTAACATGAATATGACCAAAAATCGAATTTTATTTAAATGTAATTTCTTAAATGCAGTTTTATTCTAGAAGCCAAACCATGACTTTTAAGCTATTGCTTTTGAAAATCGGGTCACTTTTGAGGAAGTTATGGAAGTCGAAAGTTTTTTGCCAATGCCCAAGTCAATTTTTGGTCATAAAATTTTAACATGAATATGACCAAAAATCGAATTTATTTAAATGTAATTTCTTAAATGCAGTTTTATTCTAGAAGCCAAACCATGACTTTTAAGCTATTGCTTTTGAAAATCGGGTCACTTTTGAGGAAGTTATGGAAGTCGAAAGATTTTACCAATGCCAAAGTCAATTTTTGGTCATAAAATTTTAACATGAATATGACCAAAAATTGAATTTTATTTAAATGTAATTTCTTAAATGCAGTTTTATTCTAGAAGCCAAACCATGACTTTTAAGCTATTGCTTTTGAAAATCGGGTCACTTTTGAGGAAGTTATGGAAGTCGAAAGATTTTACCAATGCCCAAGTCAATTTTTGGTCATAAGATTTTAACATGAATATGACCAAAAATCGAATTTTATTTAAATGTAATTTCTTAAATGCAGTTTTATTCTAGAAGCCAAACCATGACTTTTAAGCTATTGCTTTTGAAAATCGGGTAACTTTTAAGGAAGTTATGGAAGTCGAAAGATTTTGACCAATGCCCAAGTCAGTTTTTGATTATAAAATATATTTTCATTAAATACTTGAAAAAATAAATATGAGAATTGTTATTGATAATAATGTTTGTATATTGTTTACAAATAATAGTCTCAGCACATTTTTATTTAGAAACCCGGCTAAAGCTTATGAAAGTTTAATCATAATTATTTTACAATTATATGATCTCTAAACAATATTTCAATGGTATTTGAAGAAATCTAACGACTACCGGCACTGAACACAACCGATCAAAGGCAGTTTAAACATAACGTGTTATCAGACCTTCTTTATGGTATGATAAGAAGTGCTTATGTTTCGATAGCAGCTACAAGCATGCGTTTATTTAAATTTTCTGACAAGAAACCACTTTAAAACAATAATCTATTGAATGTTTGCTATGATTAAACTCTACTTTGCAAGTATGTAAGTAGTGCATAGGTGTATACAACACAACTCATTGGCATTATAAAAAGTGCAATAAACATTAAGTCATGTATCAAAGTTCAATGCCTTAATTCAAAGAAAAATTATGATTGCTTTCAACCCGAAATATTGGCAACTTTTGATAAGCGCTTTGCCAATAATAATCTAAGTGCTCTACCTTTGTTTAAAGTGGATTTTCAGTCTTGGGCGGTTCTTCATGCGTTTCTGACGTGTCTCTATATCGATTCAATTACAATTGTGAGTCAACTTTAATAGTAATTCAATCTTCAAGCAAAATATGTTCTTTTTTAATAATGTTCGTCGCTATGATAAGTTACCTCAGGGCACTTAAATAAATAAAGATATTAAGTAATCGAATTTTTATAAGGAAAAAACACACATATGCATCATGCGTATGTATGTATATATGCCTGAGTTGCTTGGCGAATCCTTATCCACATAGCTGTTGAGATATTTTAAAACCGATTAAGCTGTCGAATGCGTCTTAAAAAGTTATTGTTTTGTGTGAAAAAAATAAAAAGACAAAGCTAAACTATTTTACCTCTTATATATCCGTATAAACGTATGGATTCCTAATGGTCTGCTTAGCAAACATTTGAATATCCTGTCTCTTCTGTTGTATAATTGCAGCTTCGTCTAGTCCTGAGCCTGGAAACGGCTTAAGTCATGGCATGCTCCTGCGAACTAATAGGCCTCGCCTTGATTGTTTTGCTCATTCTGAGCTTATCGGCTAAGGCCCCGTATCAAATGAGAATGATTTTTGTTATGTTTGGGGCAGGTATAATTGTCATGCTATGCATTCCCTTTATGATCCTGCGTCCACGTGACTATAGAAATGGACTGTGAGTTAAATTATGCTGCTATTTAAGTTATCAAAGTTCAACTAATTATTGTCCCAATATTGACAGTGCGCCATCATGGTTATTCGTACAGTTTTGCAAACTGATGGGTATTACGATGGAGGTTCGCGGTGCAGAGAACGTCAAGCAGACACATGGCAGTGTTGTGCTCATGAATCATCAAAGCGCTTTGGATTTATGCGTGTTGGCCACGTTGTGGCCAGTGATTGGTAGAGCAACTGTGGTGGCCAAAAAGGAAATTCTTTATATGCCATTCCTCGGCGTTGGCGCCTGGCTCTGGGGCACTCTTTACATTGACCGATCGCGGAAGAGTGACTCAATTAAATCACTGGAAAAGGAGGCAATTGCCATTAAGGAGCAAAACTGCAAGATTTTAGTATTTCCAGAGGGAACCCGCCACTGCAGCGATTCCTTGCTGCCATTTAAGAAGGGCTCCTTTCACATTGCCCTCCAAAGCAAGTGCACGATACAGCCAGTAGTAATATCAAAATATTCATTCTATGATGAAGATAAAAATTCCTTCCGACCAGGACATGCTATCATACAAATACTGCCGGAGATATCAACGGAGGGCTACGAAAAGGAAGATATAGACAAGCTGATCGAGCATTGTCGTTCAACGATGCAGATGGAATATACTAGGTTAACTAAAGAGACCCGCGCTGCAGCTTTGAAAAAACATTCGTAAATCACTTAAGTTATTATAAGTTAAGATAAAACTCAGGTTACGCATAATATTGGCATTTTAAACCGACCCAAACAATATGCTTAATATTGTCCTAATCAAAAGAATGAAGAATGATCTAATGGTTTTTTTTATACATATTAAATTGTTATTACAATTTATACGCATAGATATCCAGATATAGGGCTATATATGAAAACATGCTAACATTTATCAAATGTTTTCAAGGCTTTCTTACTTACATTAAAGACAGTATATGCATTTTAAGTTTATGGTTACGTTTAACGTATTTGTTTGATTCAAATTTATTAAAATATATTATTATTGTTCTTACGAGTGTTTTAATGAAGTGTGGTGGTAATATTTGATTTTAATTATTATTGAGTTCGTTTAAGTTTCTTATAAATAGGAATTATTTGAATTATTTGAATTTAAATTTTCATTTCTTTGACGTTCCGTACTTGAACTCAAGGAGTCTATAACTAACGTTGCTTGAACTAGCTCACGAGTTTTCCTACCTCCAATCGATACATGCAATCGATTGCTACGACTGTTAAATCAAGCAGCTGGGTTGATGTGTGTGATGTGTAAACATTTTGCGCTCGGGCAGTAAAAATGGAATACGTTTTAATACAAACTAATTTATTTACGAGTTGTGCTAAACAAAACTAGTTGCGCTTAATAAATTGAACTAAAAAGTGAACCACAACATAATGCCGGTAAGATGAATTTTGTGTAGCTATGTAACAAACACCCAAACAACACTGTGTCTCAATTTTGTGCGTAAGAAATAATTCTTTAATTTTAGTCAAATCTCATTCACACAAAGAAACACATTTTTTTTTTCTTTTGAGTACAATAGGCAATACCTATTGTATGTATTTTACTTATTGTGAATCACATTGCTGCACCAATTATTAAAAATAAATAACAATTTATTAACGGCAAGTTTCGTAGATAACATTAAAAGCCAAGAGAGCTCGCAACGCTGCATATCAACGTGCATTCAGAGCACGAGAGCGCCAAATTTTATTAGATGCAACGCGTAAAGAGCTGCAACAAAAGGAAGAAGAATTGTCACAACTGGAGTAAGTACCTGAAATCATACAAATAAAACATTTACACTAATACACTCTAATAGAGCTCACACCAATAATCCTAGCTACAAGATGGAATCTACAGAAACTGTGGAAATCAAAACAGAGCTGGAGGATGAAAACTATGAATTTTGTGAGATGACAGAACAGCAACCAAATGTCTCGTCCAAATTAGAGGATACTCTAGATGTTCAGTGTGAGACAGATGCGGATATTGAGCCGAAAATTGTGGGAGAGACTCAGACTCAGACTGAGATCAAATCGGAATTAGATATTGAGGCGACAATTGTTGGGGAGACTCAAAAACTATACGATATAGAAAGACTGCGTATGTTTGGTGAAGTGCCATTTATCATAAAACGAATGGAACTGGAGGAATTATCAATTAGCTATCACAATGCCGTACAACGCGTGGAGACAATTTTGGAGCGTCTGCGGCGAAACCAGGTGCCAGTGAGTAGCTGCATTGCCGTACGCATTGCTCATCATACACCATCATCATGCTTAATAATTCTAGCGTGAGTCAAATTTCAAATCAAATAACAATTACAACCTAATTGATTTTAATTTTAGAATATTAAATCACAAATGTCATTTTTATTGCACTGAAAGTGGAATGCAATCCCCAGCTATGCGTTCACAGATGTGTTGCCTTGGCATTGAATATCTAATTGTCAACAATAAAACGCCTTTGGGTAGCGGTAATTTCGAACTTCTCGACACGTTTATTGTCTACAATGAGGAGTACAAGCTTGCCAAGTTGATGCACATTTCCACAGATCCTTCCGCACATGCTGCTGATACATTGCCAAGGAATATGTGCTACACCATTACTACCACTGGCACGACGGGATTACCAAAAATTATACATGTACCTTACGAATCCATTGAACCCAATATTATAGGTTTGAGGTAAGTTAATTAATCTAACAGCAAACATTATTTCTATACCTCAACAAACAAACATTCTACTTAACTACAGCAACAAGCTAAACCTGTCGATGGCTGACATTATATATTTGGGAACTCCCTGCACCTTTGATCCATCCGTTGTGGAACTGTTCTTGGCCATGTATAATGGTGCTACAGCACTTGTTAGCCATCACTTGATGCGTGTTTCGCCCAAACGTGTTTTGGGTGATCTCTTTCCAAGCTGTGTTACCACGCCCGGCATAACCATACTGCAAATGACGCCATCAGTTTTTCGGCAGTTTGGTGCGAAAGCTATACGTGAACAGATATTAAACAGTTCAAGTGCACTAAGGTACTCTTTCTCTTTTAAAGTGTTATCCTGATTAGCACTACACTGAAATGTCTCATTTTAGAGTACTGCTCTTAGGTGGTGAAGAGTTCCCATCGAGTGCAGAATTAGCTACATGGATGGCGCCTGAAGTGCTGCATCAGAAGCTTATTTGTAATATCTATGGAATCACGGAAATATCATGTTGGAGTACCATGCACATTTTAAAATCGATACATGAGCGCGTACCTTTGGGATCGCCGATTGACGATCAGACTGTTTTGCGTGTTCAACCTCTGCCGAAAAAATACTCAACTTCAAGCGTTGACTGTGAACTTTGGTTGGGCAGTGCAACGCGTCGCTGCTACATACCTGGAGTGGATAATGTAGCTGGCAAAAAGAGCGATATTTCAGGCATATTATATCGTGCCACGGGCGACTTGGTGCGACGTTGTCCCGACGGCTCCATTGTTTACGAAGGACGAGCTAATGATGTTGTTAAGCGTGCTGGTAATCGCATTAGCCTGGGTATGACAAACCTTACTCAAACTACTATTTGATAAATTGAATTGAAGAATTCTTCTTATAGGCCAAATAACACGCAAGATAGAGAATTGCTTGCAAAGCAGTAATCTGGTCGTTTGTTTGTGGCAGCAGCATACGCAAAAACTCATCTGCTGTATACGAAGTTTGGAGCCTAAGACAATTGTGCAACAAAGGTCGCAGATCTTTATCATACTCTCCAAGCTAATGGCTGCTGAGCAACCGGATCGATTCGTTTACTTGCAACACTTTCCCTACAATGCACATGGTAAGCTGGACAAAGAGTTGTTGCTTAAGGAGTCTACGCTTTTGGCGCATTCCGCCCAAGATATAATAAAAAACTTCCTGCACGGTAGGTTGGAGAACGTGGATGTAGAGCAAACTGAGACAGCGCCGAACAAAAAAAAGCCACGTACCAAGTTACTTAGCGGATGCAGTCTGAGCTTTAGGCAGGCGGGTGGAACATCATTCAACGCGATAACACTAAGCCGTGAAATTGGTCTTCAGATGTGCTTAGATGATGAGCAGGAACATTTGTTTGAACTGCTGATGGACGAAAATGTGCCACTGTCTGAAGTTTTCAAATTTCTGGATACTGCGAAACTTGTGGCAGAAAATACCAAACTAAAACCCATTGAACCCATTGAACCCATCGCATGTCCCACGGTCAGTCCAGCGGCCAACAGCAGCCTTGTCATCAAACATAATGAAAAGATAGCAATCAATTGTCAGATTAATTGGAGGAAGAATTTTAACAAATGTATTGACTCACCAGTGGCACAAATAGACGGTAAATATGTGTGCGTTGGAGGCCATTCAAAGCTATTGCGCACCCTTAGTGCAGTGACGGGAACTGAGCTATGCACGGTTAAGCTAAATGATCGCATCGAGTGCAAAGTCACATTTGTGAACAGCAATCTGGCTATGGTGGGCTGCTACGATGGTTTCCTCTATGGATTTAATCCGTTAACGGGTAGTAAGCTGTGGAACGTTGACATTGGTGGCATGATAAAGTCTCAGCCTTGTCTCTCTTCGGATGGCAATAGAGTTGTTGTCTGCAGCTATGCCGATGACTATAATGTCATTTGCCTGTCCATGGAGCGGCAGCAGTTACTCTGGCGCATCCGCATTGGCAAAAAGGCAATCTTTGCCAGCCCACTCGAGCTTCCCAAAAAACAAGCGGTAATTATTTGCACACTCGATGGTCACTATGCACGCGTCTCGTTGCTGGATGGCTCGATGCAGTGGCTGCAGCGATGTAAGAAACCCATTTTTTCATCACCCGTTCTACTGGATTCTAGTGCTGGCATATTTGCCTGCGCTGAAGTGGCAGGAAGCGTACATGCCTGCGATGTGAAGAGCGGAAAGATTGTAAAATTAATAGAATATTTTCGACATTTACATATGTACATGTTTACTAAAATTTTCTTCTTTTTTTTTTTAGCTTTCAACGTATGCGGTTAATGGCGACATTTTCTCTTCGTTAGTTGCAGAGGCAAGGCCAACACACATGGGACACAGTTTTTTAATATTTGGATGCATTGATAAGTATCTGTACTGTCTGCTGTGCAAAACTAGTGCCGAACCAATGGCGTCCCTTAAGCCCCACTGGAGGATTAATTTGGGCGGATCAATCTATGCCACACCTTCAATAATAAGCATGGATCCACATGAGAGTTTGGTATTTTGTTGTGCTACCAATGGTGAAATCATGCTCACGACTCTAAACAATGGACGGATCCAGTATTCAGATCAAATCCACGGCGAATTGTTCTCCGCGCCGTGCTATATTAAGAGCCTTAAACGCATTTATTTTGGTTGTCGGAATAACTATTTGTATTGTCTGAGTTTACATAATCACACAGAATATATTCGATTAAACCAGTCATAACACTAAACGACGAAATGAACTTAAATCTCAAATCGTTGAATCGTTAACGAATATAAACTAATTTCTTACGTTAAGTGTGTCGTTTGAGAAGTCGTTTGTAAAGAAAACTAATTTTTTATTTTGGCGCAAATGTCTCTTATCGTTCGCGCTAATGAATCTAATTAACAAACGGCCTTACAATTCCACAAAGACCGCATGTAAATCGTATTCCACACCATGCCACATTACGAGCCCTAGATGCATTTATTTTGGGTATGGTGGTAAGTTTTTTCTATTTCCTGGATAATTAAATAGAAATAACTAATAACAATAATTAATTAATTGATTTCAATACTGGGCAAATTTCTTTTATCTAGATACTGATATAATATGAATGTATACATATTTTTTTAACTATCGGAATAATTTTCCAAACTCTAATATCTGTTCTTGTGCACTAAAAAATTGTCGAAGGGCTGGAACAGATGGATTTGAATTCTGCAAATTTTGGCATTTACTACAACAACTTGTCCAGGATGCTGAGTCTAAGAGAACATCTGCAATAAAAGGTCTTCTATCTTCATCTGATGAGTTTGGCGATTTCTCATTAGGTTCGGAAATGCGATTTTTTATCTTTTGCTGTGGGGTTCTGGATTCAAGAGGTTCTTTAGCAATTCGATTGATGGCTTGACGCATGCGATGTGTGAGTCGGGGAGCAGTATAAAGCGCTTTAATGGATCTCATACTCAAACGTTTTTCGCGCTCCTCCAATTTTTGACGCTTGTGATTATTTGCCTCTTGCATGGATTGTCGAAGAAGTTTCTGTCTGCGAATTTCTTCCAAGTGCAATTTCATCGGTGTCTTTTCTTGTGCGGCAAAATACTTAACCCATTTTTCTCGCATTACATTTAGGTATTCCTCATTAATAACTGACTGATGGGCTCGACTGGCGCAGATGTTAGAAAGGCTCTTATTGAGGTACATGCTGGTTTCCTTATTCATGTCTTGCATTTGCAAAATCCTTTCATGCCTTTTATTACGGGCTATTAGTAACATGATTCTTTCAAAGTTATGTTCAAATAGATTTAATAGATTTCGATTTTGCTCTGACTCTTTGCTGGTCAACATCATCAATATGTTATAATAGTTGGGGTTGTTTTCGTATTCTTTAAGGAGCCCAAGATCAGACTGCTCGCTAGGCAATTCTTGCGACATAATCAGTGAGTAAAGTCTGTAAATCTTATTTAAATCTAACTTTTCCTCTTTAAGTTTTTCTAATTGAGATTCATAGAAACTTATGTGCATACTTTGTGCTAAATCCATAGTGTCAATTCTCTTTTTTTTTGATGATGAAGTACTTGAAAAACTGCCTTTGATCCATTTAACTTTTTCAAATTTTTGTGGCTTACTAATTTGATTTTTGAGCGCCATTTGCATATTAATCAGATAAAATTTCCTAAGATGTTCTTTGATATCCGAAATTTTACAATTATTATTGATCAAAAGCAATTGATTATGCTCATTAATCAGTTCGTTCCACACTCTCTCTCTTCGCTCATAGTGTTCCCTTCTTAGTTTTAATGTAATCGTTGCCCAGGGATCAGATTTCTGATCGAATAAAGTGTCAATCAAGTGGCCAGCTATATTTTGCATAGTATCTTCGTAAGAGAATGTATCACTTTGTCCTCCGGCCATCTGCCTTACACAAAAAGTAGACTGAGGCATCTGCGTGTCAAGTAAACTTTCTGATTGGCTTTTGCAAGATCTACTTTTGACGTCAGAAGTTTCGACTAATTGATTGTCAAATTTTCTATTTTTTGATGCTGTCATAAAGAGTTCCACAATTTGAATAGCAATTAGAATAACTTTAATATTATCATTTAACATTTTTGTAAATGTATTTTTGTCTTGAAGCCTATGTTCAGTGATACGGCATGTTGATTGACCCTTTGCATATTCATTAATTATCTTCTTTACTCTAGCAAAGTAAGTTTTAAAGTTTTGATCTCTTTCATGATTCTCTAAAACGAGCTTTTTAAATTTATTATGTTGATAATATCTGTTTAACGACTTTAAGCATTTAGGTAGCCAGTTTCCACATTTTTTCAACGATTTTAGGACCTGGTTACTATTTTGTAATTTGCTTTGTACTTGAACCAAGAGATAATATATTGTTTTTAATAAAATTATTCTAATTTTACGAAATCTTTGCATTCGTTGCAATTTACGATTAATTTTTACCATATTTAATTTTTTTATATATTTTTTTTTTTAATTTCTATTGTAAATAATTGATTAATTTTGTTTTTCTGACATTTATTTCAAACCGAACGACAATTAAGAAATTTTTCTGCTTTTGGTAACTCGAAAATATTTCCACCAGCCTTATCAAACCTTACCAAACTAAAAACACTTTTATAAAGTAACTTCACATATAGTGGGATTTATTTTGAACATGCGCTTATACCAAAAAGGAAAACACTTTTTACTTTGCAGCTTTAGAGCTTGCTTTTAAAACTGCAGCTGCTTTAGCTTTGTTCTGTCGCATTTGCTCCAGATCGCGTTCCCTTTGTGGTATTACTTCCTTGGTGTTTGGTATGCGTGCACATTTTGCTGGCTTCAATGAAGCATTTAAGGTGCAAGGCATTTCATCCACATCCTTTGTGACTTTCCTTTTACCACGCTTTGGACGTGCAGGACGTTCTTGATCAACTGCTTCATCATCCATGGGTGCTTCCTGTGCTTTAGCTGCTAATGCTGTTGAGTTGCGTGCTCGACGGGTTGTACGTTTCGGTTTTTCTGGTGTTTCCGCATCAATCTTACCAGACATTTTATCAATCGCTGTTTGGACACGTTTGCTAACCATTGGTTGCTGAACTCGGAGAGCGCTTTTCGCGGAAAAGTAATTGCGTATGGAGCCTTGAATCTTCTTCTCGTTGATTTTCTTCATGACCGGCATGAGAATGTCATCGGTCTTGGACGTGGTCCAACCGAAGAATTTACGAGCGAATTCGCGTATAGATTCCACATCGGGTGAGCCCCAACTGAAAGCGTCACGGGTCTCATCAACTGTGGGCGTTAAATACGCCTCCACAACGGACGAACTGGGAAAGCCCTCATGCAGATTAATATTCTTGAGCTTTTTGCTTAGAGAGATTCGTGCTGTGCTTCCGACTGGCATGATGGCATTCTTTTGCGACTGCCACCAATCACGGAACTTAATTAACGTCGACAGCACAGACTGATTGGAAAGATTGCTGGGCGATGATGGTGATGAATCCAGCGTTGAGGTCGCAAATGAGGCGAGTATTTCGAGAGCAGTTACAGCGCCAATGCCATGTATGCCTGGAAACGAACAGATAGTATATTAAAAACCGTTTTCTTAATAACAAATTGATCAGACTCACCTGTTGTGTAATCACTACCAACGAGACAAGCAAGCTGAATAAGTTTACTACGATTGCAGTTAAATGTCTGCTCAATTTGCTCGGCTCGAAACTCCAGCACATGCTTATTTTGAGCAAAGAAGTTTTTGTAGACAGTACGACCACCAAATAGCCAGATATCACTATCATCCGTTATGGTGCCATGGGTAATCTCAACGGCATTGAGGAATGCACACTGTGCTTCCGCTTCCATTGGCGCGACAATGTAGGGTATGCCAAATAGACGCAGCAGCTCTTGGCACTCGTTGCTCATGCGCTGACTTATCGACATACCCATGCGATCTTGTCGATTGCGTTCGGCTTCCAATTCACGGCGCTCTTTTGCCAAATCCGTTGCCATTTGCTCTAGTTCTTCAGCTGTGTTTTGTGATTTTAAGGCATCCGCTGCGTCCTTAATAAGATCCTGCAAAAAACAATATTTGAATTCATGTCATCCGCCTTAACTGCATAACATACCTCTGTATTAACTGGCTGAACCTCATCCTGCTTTTCGTTGCTCTCGAAAAGTGACTTTGCTGCTTTGCTAGTCTTTTTATTGGGAGAAATCTCATCCGCACTTAGCTCCTCTCCAGCACGTTTACGTCCCGATTTTGGAGTACGTTTTACAAAGTAAGGTTTGGGCACCTTGGGAGTTGTGGGAGGAGTGACCTGTGCATGTTCTGGCTTATCGGGCGTGCGTTTGATTTTATATGTAGTTTCAAAATATTCAGTTATTGCTTTGGTTTTGCTTGGAGTTTTATTTGGTGAAATGTTATTCGTATTCTGTTCATTATCACATAGTTCAATAACTTCTTTGGACACGACTTTGGAGCCTTCATCATCTGAGGAGAGTTCTATGACCGTACTATTGCTTAGTTTCACTGATTCCAATTTGATATTTTTAACATCTTCCGTTTGTCGCTTGAGCTCATCAAGTATAGAGCTTAAAGCAACTGCCGGTTTCTCACTTTCTTCCGTTGCAATCAACTTGATATTTTTAACATCTTCCGTTTGTCGTTTAAGCTCATCAAGTATGGAGCTCAGATCAGCTGATTTCCCAATTTCATTTAAGGGAATTGTTTTAATATTATTCTTTTCCCGGGAATCATCTGACTCAATAATTTTTGGCAAATTTTCCTCTGAATCGGAGATTTGTTTTTCACTGTCTGTTATCAAAATAACTTCCTCAACAGGTTGAACTATATTACTTTCAATCGTGTAATCAAGTTGGTTTGACTTGCATAGACTTTCACTTTCTTTAGCTACAGATTTGATGTTATTACTATCTTCTTGTTTTTTAGCCTCAATACTCTTATCAATCGTTTGCTTTGCTTTCTCATTATCAGCTGCCTCACTTGCAGTATCGAAAATATCCGCAAAGAGATCATCGCCTTCATTCAGCTGCTCTTTAATATCTACAAGTATTTCAAGTCCATTTTTAGCTGGCATTTCTTCTGCCTCAACAACTTCCTCCAAGTCTGAATCAGTATCGCTATCTATGATTTGAACGGGTTCCAATTTATTTTGGTCTTCAACAGGAGCCTTTTTACTCTGTTCAATTGCCAAGGAGATTTGTTTAGCCTCTTCAATGTCATTGTTTGTGATGTCCACGTTTGTCAGTGTATCATCGAACTGTGTGTTATGCAGAAAACGGTCCAAGGATTTTGTATCGTTTAGTTGTGTTGATTCCATAATATTTTCCACCTCATCATCGTTCATACCACCATACTCAATCATATAGGCGCGTGCTGGACCCTTGGCTGCATAACGCAAGTTTTTACTTTGTTCACGATTCAGCCTTAAATCTTGATCCGAATCATAATCGTAGTCCTTCTCATCATAGACCTTTGATTCTTCCAGCGATAGGGCTAATGCCATTTGTAAATCAGCATCATATTCGCTGCCCATTTCATTCTTACTTTTGTCGTTGAATGCAGGTAGCTTTGTTACCGTCACAGCTTTTGTAGAGGTAGATGGTTTTTCATCATCAATTTCTAAGTTTTCTTCTTCCTTAATAGTCTCACATTTTACTTGACTTTTGCTATCCTCCATGGTAATAGCCTTCTTTTTGAGATCTCGCACTAATAGGAATCGTGTGTGCTCATCTGAGCTGATTTGACGCGTACTCTGCTCAATGGCTGTGGGTGTAACGATGCCCTCCTCGCTGAAAAACTCTGAGAGCTCAGCATAGGTAAGCGTACGACCACCCATTTCCTCCACGGCCTCCTCAAGGCTCTCCTGAACGGCGCGTCGCTTTAGCAGGCGCTTCATTTGAAATGAGCAGAAGTCGTCGCTGCGAGCTGGCAGCTCATGGAGTCGACCCCAAGAGGACTGTTTGCGCGTCTCCTTGATGTCTGTAAGTATTTCGTGTCGCACATCAGCGGGTAGGTTTTTAAAATGCTGACTACGCACATCGATGGACTGCAAACAGGCATTGTATGAATGCCTTGCGTTTGATTCATCAAACGAGCTGTCCGATGTGGCACTCGCACTTGTATACTCCTGATCCTCATCTTCGTTGTCTGCTGCATCGATCTGGGCAGAGGAGGTAGCTTCTGGCAGTTCAGGCAACTTGAAAAGATCGTCTTGATCGTTTTTGTTCGGCTTTGCTGCAGCTCCAAGTTTCGAGGGTGACTTAAGCAGCAGTTCTGCACTTGTACCCAGCGCCTGTTGCACAACCTTTTCCTTGGCCAACGATTGTAGCAAAAGTGCTTGAATGCGGTCAGCCTCATTGCTTAACTTGCTGCGCTGTTGCTGGCGACGAGCCTAGAGTAGAAAAAAGAGTTTTGTTAATCACATGCAAACCCGACAATCAGTACTAGAAACTGACAATTGTATCGCGCTTTAATTGCGGCACGCTGCCATCAAATATGAAAACCGGCCGCACTCGATAATAAAGCAATTTGCACAAGCGATGAAACAGGCCCAACAAATGCGCATTGTTCAGTGCGGATCCTTTGCTGTCCTGAAAGCCTTTCACAACCTGATGCAACCATATCGAAATATCTACAATGTACAAGTATTATAGGAATTGTTGGCGAAGAATTTCGCAATTTGGCATAAACAGCTCTTACCAACTGCCAGCACCTTTCCTTCCAATGTATCCACAGGTACCGGCTTGCCGCAAGGTTCTATAAGCTTCCACAGACCAGTGACACCCATCTGGTGTTTAAATTTTAACTTAACATGCGGTTAAACAATTCTGTTTATTTCAACTTTTTTATGCCTGTCTGGCCTGGAACTAGAGATGTGCGCGTGAGTTTTATTTAGCACGCATATATCAGGAAACCAAACGTTGAACACAGACGCAATGTGCAGTTTTTCGAAAGTACATAAAACTAAATTAGCATAAGATTATTTATCAGTTTTAAGAATTCTTTATTTTTTTTGTATACTATGATTGATTACTTAAAAGTAAGACGAATAGAATTAAAACTACAAATACTAATGTATAAATAAATCGCTTGGATTGTTACTAGACGAATCCATTGATTGACCATTTTATTCATTTGCTTCATTGTTAGTAGCTGCTGTTGCTCCTGAGCTGCTACTCGCTGTGGCATCTTTTTTGCTGTTCGCTTTGCTTTCTTTTTTGTCTTTAACCATCTTTCTAAACAACTCCAAGTCCTGCGTAAGCGTTGGCACAAAACTTTCAAAGTCCAGTTCGTTAAGCGTTTGTAAAATGTCTTTGGCCGTAATAGTCCTGTGGTTCTGCTTGTGCGCCAATGCCGTTGAGGATGAAGTAATAAATATTGCAAAGACAGAAGCGGCTTTTGCGATTGCGGCACGCGCTTCTTTGCTTACGTTCGCGCCATCTGGCAGGGCATCTTTAATAAGTCGCGCAATTACAGCGTTTGGTAAATTTAAGTCTTCAATACGTTCGACCATTTTACTGTATATTTATTGAGTTAATTTTATTTGGGAATTGCAGTTAATGTTTAGTGTTAATGCGTGATTTGTTATTATTTCCCGCGTAAGCAACAGATGTTTGAGAACAGTGCTGTGTAACAACAGGAGCGTGGTGGTGTAAAAGTGTTGGTCATCAAAAAAGAAAATTATATCGATATATCGGCTTAGTATCAACAAACCCCGTCACAACGCAAACATTTTGCGCGTTTATTTATTAATTTTGGTAATTTAAAACCAAAAACTGCATAAATGTGCAATAGACAGTCTACAAGTATATGTCAGCTATTCTATTTTGAGCCCAGGTGAAAAAATACCTGTGGGCGTGCCACCTACCACAATAACAAGAGCGTTCACACGCACATGGAGAATTCGGCGGTGACGCCGACCACAACAACAACATCGACAAAGAAACGTAGGCACAGTGAATATCATGATCCCGATTATGGCTTTGGCAACGAAAAGGTCACTACTGACAGCAATGTGGAGAAGCGTGTCAAGCGAGAGCAAAAACAAGCTGAGGATACGGAGAAACAATATGAGAAGAAAATCATTGTTCCAACTGTTGACAGCATGGCGAAATTGAAACGAATTGAGGAAATTATTCGAACCGAATTCCAAAAGGAATTGACCCTTAAGGAAGAACAGTTAAACGAGATCGACGCGCGACTCTTGCAAGCACGTAATCTGTTGGACAAACTGCGATATAATGTAGTCAGCGAGTACTACAAAAAGCAACAGGTTCCTCTTACAGCACCCGATGTGGCCAGGGTGCGATCGAGCGACACATTGTTTGGGGATACTATTGAAAGTGCCGGCGCACAGCTGCCCTTGCATCCGGCCATTAAGAAGATTGTGGGCAAGCGGCCAGCTCCAATGCATTTTAATCTGCCAGAGCGAACAGCTGCAACGTTGGCAAAACAAACGATTAGGCTGCGAAATCCAGCACATCGTCGAGCCGAACGTCGACGCCAGCAAAAAATACGCGAGCAGGGCATTGTTACGGATCACTCAAAGGAGAAGCCAACGGATTTGAATGTGACCATAAGTGAAGAACTGCCTTGCACCAGCAGGCAGGCGGCAATTAAACAACAAATGGAGCTGGAGGCATCTGTGCCGGCGCTTAATACCTCCCGCTTGAACAACAAGAACAAGTTTTATTTTGTGGTGGGCAATACCTCCAAGTACCTGGGTAGTGTGGATTCAGATCCCCGAGACAGCCAGGCGCTTACCTATAAATGGCTAGTCTATGTGCAGGGCAAAAATCTGCCGCAGCCACCAGAGACATACTTGAAAAAGGTACAATGTAGCTTTAAATCACGTGAAAGTTTATTAATAATCAATTTTGTAGGTGCGCTTTCAACTGCATCATTCATATCGACCCAATGATATTGTGGACGTCCATTCGCCTCCTTTTCAGCTGACACGTCGTGGCTGGGGTGAGTTCCCCATGCGAATACAGCTCTACTTCCAAGAGCATCTGCAACAAAAGCCAGTCCAGCTAATGCACAACATTGTACTGGACAAAACCATGTGTGGATTGCACACCATGGGTGGCGAGACCACTGTCGAGGTATGGTTGCGTGCCGATGTGCCTGAAACGACGACGACGACGAAAACGACGCATCCAATGGAAATTAAAAAAGAGCCGCTAGCGGCAACACCTGCCATGAAACCATTATCACCAACGTTAGAGGGTTCCAAGCCACGCACCATTTCCATAACACAAAACAAAGAGGATCTGGATGACAATCTCTTTGCGGGCATAAACAAAATTGAGCTAAGCGATGACATTGAACAAATTGAACCCACTGTTCTCGTTTCCGAGCAGCTAAAGCTAAGCAGCCCCAAAAAGCAGAAACCGATAGCTCCACCCGAATCTGTACATGATTTAAAACCCACACTTGCCATAAACGGAGTAGACAGTTGTGTTAACAAATCTCAACAACTGCGCAATGGACACAGTAAATCCCAAGTGAAGAATGTTGTCTTTCAGAAGGCAGGCAAACTCTATATCATTGATCCGCTGCAAACGAAACTGAAGCAGGCGGCCAAGCAGCAATCGCTGCTGAAACCGCAGTTAAGTTTGCTGAAGCCGCCAACACAGCAGTTGTCGAGGCGGTGGCACTTACTTCAGTGTATCCAAAATGATCATGGCTATGCGAATATGAGTAGTCAGGAAGTTCAGCCAGCATTGCCAGCGCCGTCACTGAGTCAACGCCAACGAGTAGAGCAACGTTTTTGCGCCACACACTTCCAGAGTATGCGAAGTGCTTTGGAGTTTTTGCTGCGTCGGCTGCCGCTGACGAACATGACCAGCATGGGTAGTGAATATACATTTGGCAGGCATTCGCTGACAGCATTCAAAGCGGAACCCGCTTTGCGGCAGCGCTTTTATGAAATCATGCGCGGACGCGTTTTGTTGCGCTGCATGCGACAACATTTGCGACTGCAGCATTTGCATGCCAGTGGCAAGGAGAGCTTCTGGAGCACACGTGAGATTGTGGCATTTGCTCGTCTGCACGGATATACGCCGCCCTTAAAGATGCTATCAGTGAGCCGGCAGAGCACCGACTCTGGGTCATTACCTTTGTCGGAGCGAGTTCAGCAGCAACTTAAGGAGGATCCGCAACCGCAACTATTATCCTTTTCTACACTCACCTCAAGATCCCGTCTGGATAGTTGGCTAGTGGAACAGACAAAGCGCTTGCAGGGACGTGAACAACACATAGACGATCAGCAGTTGGTCGATGTTGTTGGATTGAATCCATCTACTACACACAGAACACGGCCTCCCAACATAACCAACAGTCTTATAAATCGTCAGTTGCTCTATTTACCGCCTCCTGAGGAACTGGACACAGCGACGCAGCTGGTACGTGACATGTGCAAAGATGTGGGCATAGTTCTCAATGCCGAACCCAGTGTACCAGGTGTTACACAGTCCTTGGCATTAACAGTACTCGCGCATGTCCTTCAAATATTTATTGGGAAGTTGGTGCGTCGATCTTTGGCTGCCAAACTGGAGCAGCAACAACAGCCGCAGCATGCTATAGATAGGCTGCCACCAGCGGCAGCCAATGTTGAAGTGACTTTGCTTCCTCAAGATATCGGACGTGTGATCGCCAATTGTACAGAACTCGATTTCCTTGGCAATTATAATCTGGGCGTAGAGCACACGGATGCGGATGTGCAGTCCTAGTCGCAGTTTATTGAATTTGCATAGTTCAAAATCCTCTGGGATATTAGCTATAGATAGATTAACACTAGACATACTTATGTTATGTATCAAAGAAATACATTTTGAATTTTTTACATAAGCAAATTTGTTATCAATGTCTTTCATTGCGATCCATTTTGTGAAGGGTGTTCTAGTGTGTAAGAAAACGATAGGTATTTGTTATTAAAGTTAACAATTATTTTTTTTTTTAGGTAAATATACATTTATTTCAATTCATGATTTCTAGCTTTTCAACAATGTAAATATTCAGCTTTGTTTTTTTTTTTGTATTTAGTTGTTCCTTCTTTAACGTACACAATGTTATTGCATTTATAATAAATCTGTTCCGAAAGGATTTACATATAACTTAGATAAACAGTTTAGAACAAATATGTGATTATAATAATATAATCATTTGTCATTTTTTTAAATTATAAAAAAGTAGAAAAGTCATTTGTTTATGCAACAAACTAAAAACAAACATCTGGTCTTTCTTTATTTTTAATTTTTTTTGTAATACTTGAAATAATGAAACTATATAAAGTAAATTGGGTTTTTTTCATCTTATGTATAGGTATATTTCTCATGAGTGTAGAAATCACAGCCTTTTCACAAACATTGACCATTTAAAGTTCATATGTTCTTTTTGAATTGTCCAGTATTGAAAGTTATCGTTAATGGTGATATACAGTACATATATAGAGATATACTAAGAGATAGTCGCTTAAATAATCCATCTAAATCCATATGGTAATATTTTAATCAGTTGTATTTTATAATAGGTTGCGTCGCAAGTGTTACGATAATGCTACGTTAGGTGGCTGGCTATATATTCACTAAATACATTATTAACTTACTACTTATATACAAATAAATATTCATAACTGACGACATACATAGGTATAACTCTCATTGATGCGATTCAGTATTAAGGCAAATTAATTGTAATTAGGTTGCTTGGGGTATTTTCATGACGAGCCCAACAAATAAACAATGTACTAACAAATATTATTTAGTGTGCTATAGTTGCTAATTGATATATGTTCAATACAAATTTATACTTAGTATATATAGATCTATGCTAATTTCTGAAATTAGAGAGCTGGAGCTGGTCAACTAAATGGCTACAATTAAACTAATATAAATCGGTGTCGAAAGGCCACATATTAAAACTGAAAGCACATGTGAAAGTTGTATTATGATGTTGCGGCACTTTGGCGCTGGATCAGGTAATAGTTGTTATAATCTGATTCTTAGACCCATAATCGGCGATTCTGCAAATGAATTGAATGTAAATAGTATGCCAGAAAATAGTAGTCTCTATTGTTCTACAAGAAATATGCAATGTATAAATAAAAGGACACAAAATCATAAAGAACTTAAAACATTTGAAGGCAGAATGCATGTACTTATGCGTGCAAGCATGCATTGTGAAATAAATTAAATAATTGTTATTTTGTGCCTTTTACCTATAAATTGATGAGGCTGACGTTGAGCGTGACCACGTAACTAACAAACCCTCACCTCTGCTGCGCTCACGTTTGCTTTGCAAAATGACTTTGGTGCTGTCGTCGGGACACATGGATGTGCGCAATGTAGTGAGAACCAGGCTGTGTACAAAATGAAACATTATAAAAATTTACATTACAAATTATTATTGAGAGAATATGTACCGAGGCAATACAGCAACGACTGTGGAAAGCACTATAACAAGCCAGTGCACCGCAGATGCAAGGCATTTAAATATGACCCAATACGTTGAGGGCAGTCCAAAGCAATTAACACACATTGAATTGTAGACCACGGAGAAGAGATAAAAGGCGCCCAGACTGATTAAAATTGATAAGACATGAAGCACCGTCTGGAAGAAAGATTCAAGATTAGTATAAAACAAATGGTAAGTTATAAAAAAAAAATAAAACTTACCCACGAACGTATTTCTATGGCACAATGCACTAAATTCGCAAATAGACAGCACGCCGTTATGGTTGTACCAAATTCCCAGATGCCCACATCACTATCCGCATAAGCGCATAGAGCAACAAAGAATATGACAAGGGATTGATAGAGTGCATCCAAGAGTATTAGCCAAAAGTCATGCGGCCTATACACTACACCCAAGCGACCCTGTTAAGTACACAACTAATAAACAAAACTTCTTATGAACAATTTAATGTTCTTACATTTTTGTAGAGATATGGATTCTTTAATAGCAAGTCCTCTGGCACTCGATTATCATAGACACCAATTGCCAAAGGCGGCAGTGAGGTGAATAGTAAGTTATAAAGCATTAGATACATTTGGTCCATCATCACAGAGCCAGAGAAGCCACAATATAATTGATACCAGAATATTAGGAAAACAAATGCCTGCAAACAATAGTTTTAATTGAGTTTTTGATATGTGCAAAGTTTTTACTAACCGCATTCTTATAGAAGAAATAGAGGATCATGCGAGCCAATCTATCATAGCACCAATAGCCATGTGATAGCAACAGGCGTTCTAGGTAACGGAATCGTGAAAGCGTAAAGTCAGCAGCCATTACCGCTTGCATGCCTTCCTGGCCAGAAATGCCCACACCCACATCGGCCATTTGTATCATGGATACATCGTTGGCACCATCGCCAATGGCCAGTGTGCGCAAATTGAGCTCCTCCTTAACCACTTTAACCAGGTACGCCTTTTGCAGCGGTGTGGAACGACAACACAGCACAGAAGCACATGCTTTGGCCAGCTTAAGAAATGGTATAATTAACTTTGATCTGCAAAAAATGTTTAAGTGATAAATAGCTTATGTTATTTTAGATTTTATGTATTGACTTACTTGGGATCTAGTATAAAAGTAAGCGTTTTTCCATCTACGACCAGAGCGCGTGGCTTGCTGCGCGGCATTAGACAATAGCTGGCGGAGTTTGTTGCTTTTGCATTTCTCATTTCGGTCAAATACAAATTAATGGCTGCCTCGGCAGCATCACGAGATCGAGCAGTAAGCCTAAAGGAAGCGTAGGCAACATGAGTAAATGTCATATAAAAAGTTCTTTACGAATCACTCACTTTATCAACTCCATTTGCTGTGTAAAAAGTTTAGCCGAGTAGGCAATATTAATAGCCGTTTCTGGCTTGTCGCCTGTTAGCACCCAAATGGAAATGCCAGCTGCGAGTAGTGAGGCTATCGTTTCGGGCACACCATCTTGCAGACGATCCTCAATGCCTGTGGCGCCCAGCAGCGTTAAATTGCTTTCCAGCTTGGCAAATGAGTCGCGCAGCCTGCGTTCACGATTCTCCAGAGACATTTCAATATCCTGATGTCGTGCCCACCAATCCGTATAATCGGCAGCATTCAAAGTCCGCTTAGCCATCACAAGTATGCGAAGACCCTCACGAGCATAGCGATCCAGCTGCTGTTGTGTTTGTTCACGTAGCAGATCTTGATGAAGAAAACAAAACACACAAATGATTAAATATATATAAGGTTTTTGCTATGATAAGTCTTTTACCTTCCGGACTGTTGAGCGGACATGGCGCCAGTGCAGGCATAATGGAGCTATCAGCACCTTTTGTATACAGTATTATCTCTTGAGTTCCCGTTCGACGGACAACAATCGACATGCATTTGCGGCTTGAATCGAATGGCAGTATTTTGAGTATTTCATACTCAACGGTGGCGCCTGCCGTTGGCATGCTCACAAGGATGTGATTGGGACTGCGATTAAGTAGACAGCAGTCATAGCTATATGCGGCATTGACTAAAGCCAGCTCATCGGGACTTTCAGCCTCGTACAAAGGACGTCCATCGGCGGTTCTGTAAATGGTTTGCGTCTTTGTTTGGCTATAAGGAAAATGAGTTTGTAGTTTATTTTCATAACATAAGTTTTAAAGCAGCCCACTCACTTAATCTTTATACGCTTGCCTTGTGTCTTGGCATTCAGAAATGTGGCAATGCTGGTAATCTTGGAGTTAATGACTGCCTTGGCGCGCCCAGTGGGTGAAATGCTATTTGACAGCGCCTTAGTCTTCATAGGCGGCGATGGCGATTCTGAATTGGGCGTCGATTCGGGCGAACTACTGATCGGTGAAAGCGTCGGCTGATGACTCTGTGCGGGCATAGCGAACAGTAGATTGGGTGGCGGCGATGGCGTCACTGAACGCGACTCGGCTAGCCTGGAGTAACGATCCGCCATGGCTCCTGCTGTTGCTGCCTGCGGTGCACTATTAATAATAGTTGTGGTGGTTGTCGTGGCCACAAGTTTTCCACGTGCTCGCACATGCTTCAGGGTAGCAGGTGAGGGTCCTCCCGTGGCGGGAACATTTGTGCTTTGTTGCATCTCAATGACGCCACTGGCATTCATGAGATCCCGATGCGGTGCCGCACTCACAATCACCGTATTGCAGATGGCCAATACGACCAGGAACTCCTGAATGCACTGTGCTTTGGGCGTGAGATAGGCGCCAACTCC
The DNA here is from genome assembly GCA_030179655.1 of Scaptomyza flava. Taxonomy (NCBI): domain Eukaryota; kingdom Metazoa; phylum Arthropoda; class Insecta; order Diptera; family Drosophilidae; genus Scaptomyza; species Scaptomyza flava. Next base: position 15,260,738 of record JARNME010000029.1, read on the forward strand.
CACACCCTGCAGCTGCTGCATATCATCCTGCAACGCTTCGTTGGGCTGCAGGGGAGGAGCTGGTGCTCCAGGCTTCGCATATAGCTTTTCCAGCTCCGACGGTGGGTGATTATAGTCCGCACCATTGACCACACAGCGGCGAAAGATCATTTTGTTTTCGGTCAATGTGCCCGTCTTATCCGAAAATATATGCTGTATCTGACCCAATTCCTCAGTTATATTCATGGCTCGGCATTCCGTTTGCTTATTGGTATCCGGATCGTACAGATCGATGTTGTTGTGTATGTGAAACACCTGCAGTATCTTGCACAGCTCAATGGTCACGTACAACGACAATGGTATCATCACTTGCAATATAATAATGTATGTCCAAAATGTTAACATTCCCTCGTAGGCAGCATCAACGGCAAATGGCAAATAGGGCACAGGGAAATTAACAAAGGAGCGCAGCCACATTGTGCAACCGATGGCGCCAACAACACAGAGGATCAACAATATTATCACACACCTGCAGATAAGAATTAAATGCGAAGAATTAATAGTGGTTATTTTATTTGAATATTTATAAAGGGAAATGTCTAAGGCGCTAATATGATCAACTTTTATTTTGAATTTGAAATAATGTTCATAAAACTTTTGTAATTAGTTCTGTAACTACTTTCTTTGATTTTGCGCCAGAATTGTAACAAATATTGCTGACGAGCTATAATTTTAATGATTTTTATATCAAGCTTTAGTTTTCTGTCACACGTCTTCAAGACTTTTCTTTGTTAACACCTATGTAGTGATTCTCTTTAAAAAAAAGATAATTGTAAGCTTCAGTTTTTAGAGATTTTATGATATCTTATCTCAAAAAGAAACAATAAGTTTCACAGTTCAATCAAAATACTTGAACCATTGACATTTTAATGATAACTTAAGACTTTCTTATTTCTTTGTTGGTTTTGGTTTGGGTTAATTTAATTTCTATCAATTGAAACATACCATATCACATCAATATTCATTTGTTGTTCCACCTGGGAGCGTTTGTACCTTGGACCACTATTATTTAGCATAGACTTCGTTTCATGTCCGGCATAGACAACAATGCCCTCAACGTAGTCCGTATTCTACAAGAAAAGAAGAAAGAGAACTTTTAGTAATACATCATTAATGTGAGTGTTTGTTTAATGATATTTTTTACCTTCAGTCTGCTCTCTCTTAACAAAAGGCACTCGGTCGAAATGGGTACGCGCTCCCCACTTGAATGTATTAAGGCCCCATGGAATCTATATAGCTTTGTTGTTGGCGCATCCGCTTCCACACAGCTCATAAATTTGCTGGGTACAAATATGTTCTGCATTTCTGCAAAGCCACGTACAACCTGCAAATTGCAACAACAACAATGTTAACAACAATCAAATACAATATTGCTCAAGTATTTCCCAGAAGTAAACCACTGATTAACAGCTGTAGTAGCCCTTCCCATGTTTCAGTTATTATTGTTGTTGTTGTTGTTTTACATACCTCGCGACGCTTTAGATTTGTTTCACCATCCAAGTCACAGGTGTCAATGTAGCAGACTCCGTGGGGATCGCTTGTTTGCAATAATAGAATGTCTGCTGGCACCGTCTCATTGTTGGACAAATGAACAATATCCCCAACACGCAAATCTTGCCATTTGATTTTCTTATAGCGCTCGGTTTCACTGCAAACCAAATAGAAGAAAGGTTACAAACACATTAAGTTAATACAGAATGTAATGTTTTTGGATTACGTTGATTTTCAGTTAATTTAAGAGAATAAGTAAGAATATTGAGTGAAAAAGGGAAACTTTTTATCATATTTTGTAACCCTATATGTTTTGGTAAATCAATAACATTTTATATATTCACTAACTATTAAGATAATATAAACATTTAATGAATTTTCATTGCTATATTTTTATAATTTGATTGAAATATATTTATTCAGTGTTTAAATCAGTTTTATACTTAATTTTGTGTTTGAAAATGACTAAGACGAGACTACTTAACTTTAAAATATTTCGGTTTAAGGTACTTTAAAAACAACAAGCTAATAATTCACTCAACTTATAGAAAATCATGTCAGAAACAGGGCTAGGGGTATCAGTAGTTAACCCTTTAATACATTATTTGTTGAGCTTGTGGTTTAATTGTTAAGCATTTTTCCAACTACAAAAAATGACTGTTAATGAGTAACGCAATCAAATAAAGCACCAGGTTTTCAGAATTCATTCTAAAAGCTTTAAAAATAAATATCGACATGCATAGATTGGAAATTGCATCAACTAGATGGAGAATGCCAAAGGAAAAGTCTTTGTTTGTGTTGTATACAAAACAGAAAACATAATGTCCAAACTAGTTGAGCGTCGGCTGTCATGCTATACATATTATTACTGTTCAGGTTCGAAGCAGGACAATTTGCATAAGGAGGATGGTTTGTAGGATTGTTAAATCGAACACTGCTCTTTCTGTCCACAAATGTGATAGACACTAGAGCAAACATAGTCAAGGTTAGCCCCCATTAGCGGCCAGCCAGCAACTTATTTAAGTGGTTGGCAAAGTAACAAGAAAATTGGTGAATTAAAGCGCCAACAAACTCATACTCCTACTCCCACTACTCAAGGTCGACGGATCGCTTATCTGCTGTTGCCGGCTGTCATTGGGCTGGGTCCAAAGAGCTTTGTGATGTCGTCATGCACCTGCTCCTGCTTAGATATTTATGAAAGAAGCCTCACTGGGACAGGTCATTTTCATTTTCATTTCCAATTCACTTTGCAAAAGGGAGATAGAGAGAAAAAAAAGACTAACAAAATGTAATTGTCTACAATTGTATGCGACAAGGGTTTGCGTGTTAAGGCTCGCATTCCCCCCATCCGGATCATACATCCAATAACTAACGGGCTGACTGCATTTTTTCGTGTATATGTCATTGTCCTTGCATTGCTTGATTGTTCAGATTGTTGCCGGTTGTTACAACAATGCCCAGCCTTTCAATTTCCGTTAACATCAACACTCACTGAAGGCGGACTCCCCATTTTACCATCATTTTAATTCTGTCATTAGCTTAATTGCATATTCTAACGCAATTTACCGAAGCACTATGAGCTCCCAACAATACCAAACCAACAACAGAACTCTACCTTTGCCAATATAATTACAAGAACCTACATATTTACTCTTTTTGTTTGAGTTGCAATTTTCTTATTGACTGTCGCGGTTACAAGCTAAATCAGTAGTTACTTTTCTTTTTTTCAATCATCATTATTATATTTTTATGTTTTGGTTTTTTTGTTTGTTTTGATTGTTCATTGTCAGCTGGTAAGACTTTATTATTATCTTAGAACCAACTGATAAGATATCGCTTTACAACTCTATTGATAAGCATATTTATTGATAAACAGCAATAATTGATTGTAGAATTTTGCAACTGTCACATAACTGAATGAATGGGACAATTTCTAATAGAATAAACTCACTCCCAAATAGCCAAATTACACAGTTCAAAGATTAGTTGTTAAAAGTCGACAAATTACTCATAAAATCGGGCAATATGAGATGCGATTCCCTTATGACTCAGAAGCTCATTTAAATAAATACATATAATCAACTGTGAAAAGTGCACGCCCTTGTTGCAATAAAAAAAAAACAGAAGCGTTATTTGTAAAAAATGCTTTTTAAGTTTTTAATACCCGCAAAAGTTGTTGATAAAATGTTCGTTGACCTATCATTGAAATTATTTTTTGAACAACACTTTCGCCATTGAAAGTTTTTCGATTTGCCTAATCATGAAAAGATATCAATAATTCGAATTGTATAATTAATTATACTATTATCTTGCAATTTAGAATCAATTAGCACAAAAACGTAAACAATATTTTATTTGAAAACCTATCACAATGTCATATTTACATGTGAATACAAATTGAGTTTTAATGTTGTTGACACGAGAGAATTGGTATTAAATTTAAGCCGTCAACATCAATTTATTTTGTGTAAATGGGTAGAAAGTTAATAGGAATAAACATTACAGCGTAAAACAAAGCAATAAAATGTCAACTAGTTAAATGAATTAAAACGCTAAAGTAAGATTAGTTTACACCTTCAACTTATTGCAAAATATATATGCATATATAATGATAACTTTCTCTTCAGATACAATTTTATGCGAATGACTCAAATTTTCAATTATCACACACCTAGATTGTTTCGCAGTTGTGCATTGGTTTGTGTGGAATCAAGGTGACAACAAACTTATAACTATTGTTAAGAGCAATTTTTTTTTGTTTTTTTTTTTGCCACAATCAAAGCGCATGACAAACATTAAATGAAAAATGTCAAGATGTTTACAAAATTTACTAACCTACTAAGTGGGAGTTGGAGATAGGCTAGGTTCAAAAGTTTCTTATTGCATGTCATCTAATTGGCATAAAAGGTGGCGCTTGACGTCTATACACTCGACACCGAAAGTTGTTGAGTGTTGAATCTTTGATGAGCTTGTCGCCGCATGCAAATTACAGCCGCTTCAATTTATTGGGGCGGCCTACAGCATTGGGTGTTTGAGCAATATGCAAAATTAATGGGAACTTAACTCGATGATGAGCCACAACAAGTTAATTGCTGTATTATTTGCACGGCAAACGCAAAAGTTGAACACCAAATGAAATGCACGCAAATGCGCCATACTCAAACCCCCGTTTTCACACAATTTGAACTGTGTTTTTTCACTGGGCTTAAAGTGAATGTAGAACACGATATGGTTTCACTTTGAACATTTGCACGAATCGGGAGTTTTTTGTTGTTGTTGTTATTGTAATGGACAGTAGAGTGACTGGCAAACTGGCAAGCTGTCAGTAATGATAAGATTCTTCCTGTATTCGATTTCTATTTTTAATGCTTCTTTTGCTTCATGCCTTGTTTGTAAAATCAAAGCAAAATGTCCAAATGAAAGGTATTCTATCAATCTTTTATGTTAAAATTGACACCCCCAGCTGTCAGTGTCCCAATACAACAAAATTTATAAAAATTACGCATTACATTATTTTTTTAACGTAGTAAATCAATCAATAAAATGTGTGCTTAATCTTTTAACTGAGGTAAACCACTTTTAATAAGCTTCAGTATTTTTTAAGTGCGTTTTATAATACTTTAAGCTCAACGCAAGCAAGTTTATGTTTATTCAAAATCGCTTAACCAAGTAGAGCTTTAAATTAATATGTTTTTGTAAAAACAACAAGTAGGAATACTTAAGCCGATAGGCCTTGAATTAAGACAGATGCTTTTAGTTCTTAAGTGCTTTAACTTACAAGTTACAAAAGCTTTGAGGTTACAAGCTCTTCGCTAACTGACTGATTGCTATCATAACCTGAATGGTAAGACATAGCTATGTACTATATTGAGTTAAAGATATGCTAACATAGGTCTACGTCAGCGATATTGTGTTAAGCTTAACCATTTATTATAACTAGTAACTGAATCCATAAAGCCATACTTATATCGGTGAAGTAGCTATCCTAATGGTAATACATATATTGACCTGCTACAATGCTTTTCGTTGAACAATACTTTAACTCGCTTTCTTAAAAGTAAAAGCTTAATTGCAAGAAAATGCATGCAAGAACATTAATAAAAACTTAAAGGCAAGCGGTAAAGCGTCACGCAGACCGTGCACATAATTGTGCGACTCACTGTTTGAATAATTTTACTCCCCCATAAAATGAACATACATAGAAAGTGTATGTTGTATGTAGGAGCTAAAGTGGGTCAAATGGGGCGTTATTATTGTTACGATTCTTACGAGCTGTGGCGAGCTGCGGAAAGGACGCCATGCAGTCAATTTACTTAAAGTTCATTAATGCAGCCTAGTAGCACTGCCAGCCCAACGCACAAGTCAATAAACACAAAATACCCAAAGTACTCCATCATAAAAGTCTACAAATTAAATGACTTGACTTGATTATATGTACCTGGAACACAGGGCCTACTTAGGCAGTTGAGGCTAGAGAGGTCAGCCAACGCAAAGTCCTACGCATTGTTGTGAAAGCATGCAGTATTGTACAATATCAAGCTGAGTCAAGAGGTAATCTGTAGATAGCAAAGGTAAACCAAAGTTAGGCAGTTGAGATTGTGAGATTGTGGGAACACAGTGAGTTAACGCATATTTAATGAGGTTGCCTCTTATTGGGTTGATCGATACAGCAATCAGACAATTAGGACGATTTCATAAGAACTATTAACACAATCAGTTCAAGTTCATAGAAGCATGATTGATTGCATGGATTGAAACTTGCGACAAATTGTGTCCGAAAAGACATTAACAAATAAATTGTCCCCTTTGCTAATGACTAAGAATCCAATTAATATTTATACGTCATATACTTTACAATTGAAGGGCTAAGAATTCTCGTTTCTATTCGACCGGCTGCTAGTTAAAAAAGTTATCGCATTGAATCTCGAACGATAGCGCATTTACTTGTTGCTTTGTGAATCATTAAGATTCACTCTCATAAATTTGTAAGTTTGCTTACACATCGACTACACCCACGCTCTGTTGGGCAACGTAGTTTCTCATTGCGTTGCTTCATTAACTTGGCCCTAATGCCGATCGAAAGACACACGTATCAATCATGTAAACGCCATTAAAATATTGAGCATTGGTTCATTGGTAAGTGGGGGGCGTTTGGGTTCAGTTCAGTGAAGCCCAAATGCCGTTAGACTCAGTCTCAACTCAGACCATTTGAATCAAGCGTGTTCAATATGAAAAAAACAATTTTGCCATGTAATTATATCTATGCACGCAATGTGAGTAGAAAATATTACAGAAAGAGCATAGAGGAGACACTAACATTCACATATGGGTTCGCCTCGAAATTAAATGTTAATAAAACGCAGTCTCCCAAGTGGTCAACAGTTGTTTTTGCAGCTCCAAGCAAGGGAATGTTGCCACAATACGCCATTACCACAAAAGCAACTACTGACCGAGCAAGTAAGGTCAATAATTGGAAAAAGCCAACACACGAAACACAACTTCTACTATGTTTCTCTCTAACTGCCATGATTGAATGCCCAATGAGTTTTGCTTATTATTATTCTATTATGTGTCTCTGGAGCTGGGCTATGCATGTAGACCCAAACACACCAAAAACTCCAGACCCCCACGTATCCATTCAACTTTTTGGGGGCAACTGACGAGTGCTTTGTGGAAATTCCTATGACGAACTCTTTGGTATTTACTTTATTTTTATTTTTTATAAGTAGCAGGTGCTTATACAAAGGTATTTCGAAATGAACTCCCACACTTTATTTTTTAGTTGCACACTTTGATTTTATCTATAAAACTTGACATCAACTTGCACTTTTTTTTAATGACAACAATGATGTGTTGAAATTTGTAGTTTAATGAGTTATGAAATTGGTATTTATCTATAAATAATTATAAAGCGATTGATTCGGAAATACCCTATAACGGAGACTAAAATGCGGGCATGAAAATGAAAGTCAAATATTTTAAAAACTTTAAAGCGATTTTTTAATAATGTTTCTAATTTCAATTTCTTTCAAGTCGGTTAATCGAATAAATAAATAATTAGATAGTAAAGAGTATTTTGATTGACTTGCAATTCTTTTAGAAACTCTAGAATAAAATGAACAAATAGTACATAAACTTAATTCTAACTGACCAAGGGTCAAATACTTTTGAATTCGAATTCAAGAGACACCTTACATATGTATAACTGTAATAATGTGTGTATATATGCATGCCACACATCACCGACAATATCTAATGCAAATACATATAGTATGTAGCTAGTATGACAATGGAATTCATTGTCCAAGTGAGTTCAATCAGTTGGTCGAAAGACAAACAATTAGTGTCATTCAAATGCTGAAGACAAGAAGTGTTCTTCTCAAGAAAATGTGTATACGTTTTTATGAGAGAAAAGAATTTCAAATAAGCGATTTAAAGTTGAAAAGATCAAAATAGATTGAGCTTTAAATAAGTTTAAGTTTGTTTTGCTTTTGATTCGGGGTTCTAGTTCAAATATTTATACAACTGTTCAACAAAAATGTGCGCAAAATTAAGATGTCAAATCTCCATTATTTAGCTGTCTAAGCTTAACTGTCATTTTTTGTGACCCTGCCTGTCAAAACAATTTGTTTGCCATTTTTCACATAAATTCTTTAGTAATCCCGAATGTTCTCAAGTTTGAACATGGTCATCAGATGACAGCCGGCTCTGGCTCTGGTTCCATCTCGGGCTGTGTAAATGTATCTGCCACAGCTGATTTTAAGTAAAGTTTAACTAAAGCTGAGAATTACGCTGACTGACATCACACAGCGGCAAGGCTTTAACTCTCTGTCAGCATTGAGGTTAAAGCTGCCCGTTGGCGATTCTTACTAGACAACGTCTGGGGGCAACAGTGAGTAAAGTAAGTATAGAGCTGTTTGCCAACCGGTTTTCTTTTCAACGCCAGCGGCAAAATATGAAATAAACCAAAAACTCGTTTTTCAGTTGCTCGATTCGAGCGTTTTCAATGTCATCTGTTTGGCTTTTGTGCGTTTGTGAACCGGTATGGTCCTGCCAGGGCAGACAGGCCTTTTACCCCAGCATCATCTACACTTAGAAAAACGTATGTTGTTTGAAACTAATTCGCTTATCTAAACAGCAGTTAGTTTATAAACTTTCAGCTAATTCACTTTTAAATATTTTATAACCTTAAATAGTTTGTTTAATATTATAATAAAATTTTCCATATAATAAAATTATAAGTAAGTATTTCTGAGAACTTTTCGTTTTTTGTAGGGTTTAAGATAAATCTAAGAAAATAAATGAAATTAAAGTTAAAAACTTGTAAAGAAAATAAAAAAAATATAGAGAATTTCACTTTTTTAGTTGATTAACTTATAAGCATTAAAAAAAAAAAATGTTCTTTTTGCACTGCTCTTTGAAAAAGTTCAATGAAACATATAATTTAAGGTGTAAGGAGAACCTCAATATTTTATAATATGACATATGTGCATGCACAAACATGTCAACATTTATTCAATTCTAGTTAAGCGCACACACTTCATTAAATAACTATTTTATTCAATTTTATAGCTGTCTCGCAAGCTTTTCAAGGTTAAATTGGGTGGCTTTTTTGATTCATGTTGGTTTTCCCAGACTAATTCTCGCTACAAATAACACCCCGTCAGACACTGTCTTGCATTAGAATATTAATGCCGCTTCGGTGAAAGTGCGCATATGGAAGCCAACGTGTATCTGGGATAGATGACAGCTGACAGAAGCCACAACATTTAAATGTCAGTTGAATAACGTATTGCTCAAAAGCTATGTAGTCAAAAAAAAAGCGAAAAAAGAGTTAGAAAGTTTTAAAAAGAACATTGAACCCAAGTAAAATAGTGAGATGTTTTGTTTCTTTAAAGAAAAATGTATAAGAAAAGAATTTTATTTCTTAAAAATATAAAATAACTTTAAACTGTTATATTAAAAGGCAACTCTGGAAGTACCTTTCTCCAAAAATATTAATTTTATTTGGTTCTTAGCAAACATACAATAATAAATTATAGGTCAGGTAATTTTCTTTAAGCAAATAAATAATATTTAAATTTATTGATTGTTGAATATAAGTTTATTATAAATGCAGAAATGATTGGTTTATGATCTTAATATTCTGACGCACTTAACTGCACTTTTTTCGCACTACAAAATCCGTATCAATAAACAATTTAAAGATTATTTTTTTTTCGTTATGTATTTCATTTCTGTTTATAGTAATTTCTCCTGAATTCTGATTCGAATGATGGGAAATGGCAACATTTATGTATTATACGTAATTTATTGTAAATGCAAAGTTTTGTTCGCTATATTGATAGCGACAAACGTTGCTGATACGCCCTCAAAATCAAGAACTGCAGAAATTATTACTTTTTTTTTTGTTATTTACGACCGCGGGATTTTTCCATATGTTGAGCAATATGCAACAAACCAATCACGTTGAAGGCACACGAATTCAATTGAACTATTGCAAGGCGTTTGTTTATTAATTTTAATTTCCATTACTGAAATGCACAGATGCAACCCACAGAACATATCTATGCCATATGTGTGTGTGATTACGTCAAGAACAGCAATTGCCACGTTTAAAACTAAAGTACAATAATAGCAACGACAAACGAGACTCGATTGAAACGCGTGGCATATATTTGGTATTTTTTTTTTTTTAAGAACAAGTTTCTATTGATTGAATAATGTTGTATTGGCATTTATATCAATTATACACATATTGATATTGTGTCATTTTCACGTGCTCAATTTTATTGCGAATTACATGAGCGTGTTATCGTTAAAGGGTATGAAAAGGTTCTGAGTTTGACATCAGTCTGTGAGTTTCAGGGGTAGGAAAAAAGTAAACTCTGACGCTTTAAGTTTTATAAGTTCGAAAGTTTCATTGGTTGTCAAATTGTGTTTAAGCTGATTTTAAAGTAAATAATTGTGAAGGTCTGATTTTATAGACAAATTAAGGAGAGGTTGGTAAACAGCTGTTGGATGTTTTAAAAACAGATATAATTTAAAAATGCACTGTAATTTCACTCAAGCAAAATTCGATATTTGGTCAAAATTCATGTTAAGATTTTATGCCAACAAAATCGACATCATCATTTGGCAAATCTTTCGACTTTGATAACTTCGTCAAAACTGAACCGATTTTCAAAAGCAATGCCTTAAAAGTCATGGTTTGGCTTCTAGAATAAAACTGCATTTGAGAAATTACATTTAAATAAAATTCGATTTTTGGTCATATTCATGTTAAAATTTTATGACCAAAAATTGACTTGGGCATTGGCAAAAAACTTTCGACTTCCATAACTTCCTCAAAAGTGACCCGATTTTCAAAAGCAATAGCTTAAAAGTCATGGTTTGGCTTCTAGAATAAAACTGCATTTAAGAAATTACATTTAAATAAAATTCGATTTTTGGTCATATTCATGTTAAAATTTTATGACCAAAAATTGACTTGGGCATTGGTAAAAATCTTTCGACTTCCATAACTTCCTCAAAACTGACCCGATTTTCAAAAGCAATAGCTTAAAAGTCATGGTTTGGCTTCTAGAATAAAACTGCATTTAAGAAATTACATTTAAATAAAATTCGATTTTTGGTCATATTCATGCTAAAATTTTATGACCAAAAATTGACTTGGGCATTGTCAAAAATCTTTCGACTTCCATAACTTCCTCAAAAGTGACCCGATTTTCAAAAGCAATAGCTTAAAAGTCATGGTTTGGCTTCTAGAATAAAACTGCATTTAAGAAATTACATTTAAATAAAATTCGATTTTTGGTCATATTCATGTTAAAATTTTATGACCAAAAATTGACTTGGGCATTGGTAAAATCTTTCGACTTCCATAACTTCGTCAAAACTGACCCGATTTTCAAAAGCAATAGCTTAAAAGTCATGGTTTGGCTTCTAGAATAAAACTGCATTTAAGAAATTACATTTAAATAAAATTCGATTTTTGGTCATATTCATGTTAAAATTTTATGACCAAAAATTGACTTGGGCATTGATAAAAATCTTTCGACTTCCATAACTTCCTCAAAAGTGACCCGATTTTCAAAAGCAATAGCTTAAAAGTCATGGTTTGGCTTCTAGAATAAAACTGCATTTAAGAAATTACATTTAAATAAAATTCGATTTTTGGTCATATTCATGTTAAAATTTTATGACCAAAAATTGACTTGGGCATTTGTAAAAATCTTTCGACTTCCATAACTTCCTCAAAAGTGACCCGATTTTCAAAAGCAATAGCTTAAAAGTCATGGTTTGGCTTCTAGAATAAAACTGCATTTAAGAAATTACATTTAAATAAAATTCGATTTTTGGTCATATTCATGTTAAAATTTTATGACCAAAAATTGACTTGGGCAGTTGGCAAAAATCTTTCGACTTCCATAACTTCCTCAAAATGACCCGATTTTCAAAAGCAATAGCTTAAAAGTCATGGTTTGGCTTCTAGAATAAAACTGCATTTAAGAAATTACATTTAAATAAAATTCGATTTTTGGTCATATTCATGTTAAAATTTTATGACCAAAAATTGACTTGGGCATTGGTAAAATCTTTCGACTTCCATAACTTCCTCAAAAATGACCCGATTTTCAAAAGCAATAGCTTAAAAGTCATGGGTTGGCTCTAGAATAAAACTGCATTTAAGAAATTACATTTAAATAAAATTCGATTTTTGGTCATATTCATGTTAAATTTTATGACCAAAAATTGACTTGGGCATTGGTAAAAATCTTTCGACTTCCATAACTTCCTCAAAAGTGACCCGATTTTCAAAAGCAATAGCTTAAAAGTCATGGTTTGGCTTCTAGAATAAAACTGCATTTAAGAAATTACATTTAAATAAAATTCGATTTTTGGTCATATTCATGTTAAAATTTTATGACCAAAAATTGACTTGGGCATTGGTAAAAATCTTTCGACTTCCATAACTTCCTCAAAAATGACCCGATTTTCAAAAGCAATAGCTTAAAAGTCATGGTTTGGCTTCTAGAATAAAACTGCATTTTGAAGAATTACATTTAAATAAAATTCGATTTTTGGTCATATTCATGTTAAAATTTTATGACCAAAAATTGACTTGGGCATTGGTAAACATCTTTCGACTTCCATAACTTCCTCAAAACTGACCCGATTTTCAAAAGCAATAGCTTAAAAGTCATGGTTTGGCTTCTAGAATAAAACTGCATTTAAGAAATTACATTTAAATAAAATTCGATTTTTGGTCATATTCATGTTGAAATTTTATGACCAAAAATTGACTTGGGCATTGGTAAAAATCTTTCGACTTCCATAACTTCCTCAAAACTGACCCGATTTTCAAAAGCAATAGCTTAAAAGTCATGGTTTGGCTTCTAGAATAAAACTGCATTTAAGAAATTACATTTAAATAAAATTCGATTTTTGGTCATATTCATGTTGAAATTTTATGACCAAAAATTGACTTGGGCATTGGTAAAATCTTTCGACTTCCATAACTTCCTCAAAAGTGACCCGATTTTCAAAAGCAATAGCTTAAAAGTCATGGTTTGGCTTCTAGAATAAAACTGCATTTAAGAAATTACATTTAAATGAAATTCGATTTTTGGTGATATTCATGTTAAAATTTTATGACCAAATATTGACTTGGGCATTGGTAAAAATCTTTCGACTTCCATAACTTCCTCAAAATGACCCGATTTTCAAAAGCAATAGCTTAAAAGTCATGGTTTGGCTTCTAGAATAAAACTGCATTTAAGAAATTACATTTAAATAAAATTCGATTTTTGGTCATATTCATGTTGAAATTTTATGACCAAATATTGACTTGGGCATTGGTAAAAATCTTTCGACTTCCATAACTTCCTCAAAACTGACCCGATTTTCAAAAGCAATAGCTTAAAAGTCATGGTTTGGCTTCTAGAATAAAACTGCATTTAAGAAATTACATTTAAATAAAATTCGATTTTTGGTCATATTCATGTTGAAATTTTATGACCAAAAATTGACTTGGGCATTGGTAAAAATCTTTCGACTTCCATAACTTCCTCAAAAGTGACCCGATTTTCAAAAGCAATAGCTTAAAAGTCATGGTTTGGCTTCTAGAATAAAACTGCATTTAAGAAATTACATTTAAATAAAATTCGATTTTTGGTCATATTCATGTTAAAATTTTATGACCAAAAATTGACTTAGGCATTGACAAAAATCTTTCGACTTCCATAACTTCCTCAAAAGTGACCCGATTTTCAAAAGCAATATCTCAAAAGTCATGGTTTGGCTTCTAGAATAAAACTGCATTTAAGAAATTACATTTAAATAAAATTCGATTTTTGGTCATATTCATGTTAAAATTTTATAAACAAAATTGACTTGGGCATTGATAAAAATCTTTCGACTTCCATAACTTCCTCAAAAGTGACCCGATTTTCAAAAGCAATAGCTTAAAAGTCATGGTTTGGCTTCTAGAATAAAACTGCATTTAAGAAATTACATTTAAATAAAATTCGATTTTTGGTCATATTCATGTTAAAATTTTATGACCAAAAATTGACTTGGGAGTTGGCAAAAATCTTTCGACTTCCATAACTTGGTCAAAACTGACCCGATTTTCAAAAGCAATAGCTTAAAAGTCATGGTTTGGCTTCTAGAATAAAACTGCATTTAAGAAATTACATTTAAATAAAATTAGATTTTTGGTCATATTCATGTTAAAATTTTATGAACAAAAATTGACTTGGGCATTGATAAAAATCTTTCGACTTCCATAACTTCGTCAAATTGACCCGATTTTCAAAAGCAATAGCTTAAAAGTCATGGTTTGGCTTCTAGAATAAAACTGCATTTAAGAAATTACATTTAAATAAAATTCGATTTTTGGTCATATTCATGTTAATATATTATAATCAAAAATTGACTTGGGATTGGCAAAAAACTTTCGACTTCCATAACTTCGTCAAAACTGACCCGATTTTCAAAAGCAATAGCTTAAAAGTCATGGTTTGGCTTCTAGAATAAAACTGCATTTAAGAAATTACATTTAAATAAAATTCGATTTTTGGTCATATTCATGTTAAAATTTTATGACCAAAAATTGACTTGGGAGTTGGCAAAATCTTTCGACTTCCATAACTTCCTCAAAAGTGACCCGATTTTCAAAAGCAATAGCTTAAAAGTCATGGTTTGGCTTCTAGAATAAAACTGCATTTTGAAGAATTACATTTAAATAAAATTCGATTTTTGGTCATATTCATGTTAAAATTTTATGAACAAAAATTGACTTGGGCATTGGTAAACATCTTTCGACTTCCATAACTTCCTCAAAATTACCCGATTTTCAAAAGCAATAGCTTAAAAGTCATGGTTTGCCTCTAGAATAAAACTGCATTTAAGAAATTACATTTAAATAAAATTCGATTTTTGGTCATATTCATGTTAAAATTTTATGACCAAAAATTGACTTGGGAGTTGGCAAAAATCTTTCGACTTCCATAACTTCCTCAAAAGTGACCCGATTTTCAAAAGCAATAGCTTAAAAGTCATGGTTTGGCTTCTAGAATAAAACTGCATTTAAGAAATTACATTTAAATAAAATTCGATTTTTGGTCATATTCATGTTAAAATTTTATGACCAAAAATTGACTTGGGCATTGGTAAAAATCTTTCGACTTCCATAACTTCCTCAAAAATGACCCGATTTTCAAAAGCAATAGCTTAAAAGTCATGGTTTGGCTTCTAGAATAAAACTGCATTTAAGAATTTCATTTAAATAAAATTCGATTTTTGGTCATATTCATGTTAAAATTTTATGACCAAAAATTGACTTGGGCATTGGTAAACATCTTTCGACTTCCATAACTTCCTCAAAAATGACCCGATTTTCAAAAGCAATAGCTTAAAAGTCATGGGTTGCCTCAAGAATAAAACTGCATTTGAGAAATTACATTTAAATAAAATTCGATTTTTGGTCATATTCATGTTAAAATTTTATGACCAAAAATTGACTTGGGAGTTGGCAAAAAACTTTCGACTTCCATAACTTGGTCAAAACTGACCCGATTTGCAAAAGCAATAGCTTAAAAGTCATGGTTTGCCTTCAAGAATAAAACTGCATTTAAGAAATTTCATTTAAATAAAATTCGATTTTTGGTCATATTCATGTTAAAATGTTATGACCAAAAATTGACTTGGGCATTGGTAAAAATCTTTCAACTTCCATAACTTCCTCAAAAATGACCCGATTTTCAAAAGCAATAGCTTAAAAGTCATGGTTTGGCTTCTAGAATAAAACTGCATTTAATAAATTACATTTAAATAAAATTCGATTTTTGGTCATATTCATGTTAAAATTTTATGACCAAAAATTGACTTGGGCATTGGTAAACATCTTTCGACTTCCATAACTTCCTCAAATATGACCCGATTTTCAAAAGCAATAGCTTAAAAGTCATGGTTTGGCTTCTAGAATAAAACTGCATTTAAGAAATTACATTTAAATAAAATTCGATTTTTGGTCATATTCATGTTAATATATTATAATCAAAAATTGACTTGGGAGTTGGCAAAAAACTTTCGACTTCCATAACTTGGTCAAAACTGACCCGATTTGCAAAATCAATAGCTTAAAAGTCATGGTTTGGCTTCTAGAATAAAACTGCATTTAAGAAATTTCATTTAAATAAAATTCGATTTTTGGTCATATTCATGTTAAAATGTTATGACCAAAAATTGACTTGGGCATTGGTAAAAATCTTTCGAATTCCATAACTTCCTCAAAAGTGACCCGATTTTCAAAAGCAATAGCTTAAAAGTCATGGTTTGGCTTCTAGAATAAAACTGCATTTAAGAAATTTCATTTAAATAAAATTCGATTTTTGGTCATATTCATGTTAAAATTTTATGACCAAAAATTGACTGGGAGTTGGCAAAAAACTTTCGACTTCCATAACTTGGTCAAAACTGACCCGATTTTCAACAGCAATAGCTTAAAAGTCATGGTTTGGCTTCTAGAATAAAACTGCATTTAAGAAATTACATTTAAATAAAATTCGATTTTTGGTCATATTCATGTTAAAATGTTATGACCAAAAATTGACTTGGGCATTGGTAAAAATCTTTCGACTTCCATAACTTCCTCAAAAATGACCCGATTTTCAAAAGCAATAGCTTAAAAGTCATGGTTTGGCTTCTAGAATAAAACTGCATTTAAGAAATTACATTTAAATAAAATTCGATTTTTGGTCATATTCATGTTAAAATTTTATGACCAAAAATTGACTTGGGCATTGGTAAACATCTTTCGACATCCATAACTTCCTCAAATATGACCCGATTTGCAAAAGCAATAGCTTAAAAGTCATGGTTTGCCTTCAAGAATAAAACTGCATTTAAGAAATTACATTTAAATAAAATTCGATTTTTGGTCATATTCATGTTAAAATTTTATGACCAAAAATTGACTGGGAGTTGGCAAAAAACTTTCGACTTCCATAACTTCGTCAAAAGTGACCCGATTTTCAAAAGCAATAGCTTAAAAGTCATGGTTTGGCTTCAAGAATAAAACTGCATTTAAGAAATTACATATAAATAAAATTCGATTTTTGGTCATATTCATGTTAAAATTTTATGACCAAAAATTGACTTGGGCATTGGTAAAAATCTTTCAACTTCCATAACTTTCTCAAAAATGACCCGATTTTCAAAAGCAATAGCTTAAAAGTCATGGTTTGGCTTCTAGAATAAAACTGCATTTAAGAAATTACATTTAAATAAAATTCGATTTTTGGTCATATTCATGTTAATATTATTATAATCAAACATTGACTTGGGAGTTGGCAAAAAACTCTCGACTTCCATTACTTGGTCAAAACTGACCCGATTTGCAAAAGCAATAGCTTAAAAGTCATGGTTTGCCTTCAAGAATAAAACTGCATTTAAGAAATTACATTTAAATAAAATTCGATTTTTGGTCATATTCATGTTAAAATGTTATGACCAAAAATTGACTTGGGCATTGCTAAAAATCTTTCGACTTCCATAACTTCCTCAAAAATGACCCGATTTTCAAAAGCAATAGCTTAAAAGTCATGGTTTGGCTTCTAGAATAAAACTGCATTTAAGAAATTTCATTTAAATAAAATTCGATTTTTGGTCATATTCATGTTAATATATTATAATCAAAAATTGACTTGGGCATTGGCAAAAATCTTTCGACTTCCATAACTTGGTCAAAACTGACCCGATTTTCAAAAGCAATAGCTTAAAAGTCATGGTTTGGCTTCTAGAATAAAACTGCATTTAAGAAATTTCATTTAAATAAAATTCGATTTTTGGTCATATTCATGTTAAAATTTTATGACCAAAAATTGACTTGGGCATTGGTAAAAATCTTTCGACTTCCATAACTTCCTCAAAAATGACCCGATTTTCAAAAGCAATAGCTTAAAAGTCATGGTTTGGCTTCTAGAATAAAACTGCATTTAAGAAATTTCATTTAAATAAAATTCGATTTTTGGTCATATTCATGTTAAAATTTTATGACCAAAAATTGACTTAGGCATTGGTAAAAATCTTTCGACTTCCATAACTTCCTCAAAAATGACCCGATTTTCAAAAGCAATAGCTTAAAAGTCATGGTTTGGCTTCAAGAATAAAACTGCATTTAAGAAATTACATTTAAATAAAATTCGATTTTTGGTCATATTCATGTTAAAATTTTCTGACCAAAAATTGACTTGGGCATTGGTAAAAATCTTTCAACTTCCATAACTTCCTCAAAAATGACCCGATTTTCAAAAGCAATAGCTTAAAAGTCATGGTTTGCCTTCAAGAATAAAACTGCATTTAAGAAATTACATTTAAATAAAATTCGATTTTTGGTCATATTCATGTTAAAATTTTATGACCAAAAATTGACTTGGGAGTTGGCAAAAATCTTTCGACTTCCATAACTTGGTCAAAACTGACCCGATTTGCAAAATCAATAGCTTAAAAGTCATGGTTTGCCTTCAAGAATAAAACTGCATTTGAGAAATTACATTTAAATAAAATTCGATTTTTGGTCATATTCATGTTAAAATTTTATGACCAAAAATTGACTTGGGCATTGATAAAAATCTTTCGACTTCCATAACTTCCTCAAAAGTGACCCGATTTTCAAAAGCAATAGCTTAAAAGTCATGGTTTGGCTTCAAGAATAAAACTGCATTTAAGAAATTACATTTAAATAAAATTCGATTTTTGGTCATATTCATGTTAAAATTTTCTGACCAAAAATTGACTTGGGCATTGGTAAAAATCTTTCGACTTCCATAACTTCCTCAAAAGTGACCCGATTTTCAAAAGCAATAGCTTAAAAGTCATGGTTTGGCTTCTAGAATAAAACTGCATTTAAGAAATTACATTTAAATAAAATTCGATTTTTGGTCATATTCATGTTAAAATTTTATGACCAAAATTGACTGGGAGTTGCAAAAATCTTTCGACTTCCATAACTTCCTCAAAACTGACCCGATTTTCAAAAGCAATAGCTTAAAAGTCATGGTTTGGCTTCAAGAATAAAACTGCATTTAAGAAATTACATTTAAATAAAATTCGATTTTTGGTCATATTCATGTTAAAATTTTATGACCAAAAATTGACTTGGGCATTGTTAAATATCTTTCGACTTCCATAACTTCCTCAAAAGTGACCCGATTTTCAAAAGCAATAGCTTAAAAGTCATGGTTTGGCTTCAAGAATAAAACTGCATTTAAGAAATTACATTTAAATAAAATTCGATTTTTGGTCATATTCATGTTAAAATTTTATGACCAAAATTGACTTGGGAGTTTGCAAAATCTTTCGACTTCCATAACTTCGTCAAAACTGACCCGATTTTCAAAAGCAATAGCTTAAAAGTCATGGTTTGCCTTCAAGAATAAAACTGCATTTAAGAAATTACATTTAAATAAAATTCGATTTTTGGTCATATTCATGTTAAAATTTTATGACCAAAAATTGACTTGGGATTTGGTAAATATCTTTCGACTTCCATAACTTGGTCAAAACTGACCCGATTTTCAAAAGCAATAGCTTAAAAGTCATGGTTTGGCTTCTAGAATAAAACTGCATTTAAGAAATTACATTTAAATAAAATTCGATTTTTGGTCATATTCATGTTAAAATTTTATGACCAAAAATTGACTTAGGCATTGGTAAAATCTTTCGACTTCCATAACTTCCTCAAAACTGACCCGATTTTCAAAAGCAATAGCTTAAAAGTCATGGTTTGGCTTCAAGAATAAAACTGCATTTAAGAAATTACATTTAAATAAAATTCGATTTTTGGTCATATTCATGTTAAAATGTTATGACCAAAAATTGACTTGGGCATTGTTAAATATCTTTCGACTTCCATAACTTCCTCAAAAGTGACCCGATTTTCAAAAGCAATAGCTTAAAAGTCATGGTTTGGCTTCTAGAATAAAACTGCATTTAAGAAATTTCATTTAAATAAAATTCGATTTTTGGTCATATTCATGTTAAAATTTTATGACCAAATATTGACTTGGGCATTGGTAAAAATCTTTCGACTTCCATAACTTCCTCAAAACTGACCCGATTTTCAAAAGCAATAGCTTAAAGTCATGGTTTGGCTTCAAGAATAAAACTGCATTTAAGAAATTTCATTTAAATAAAATTCGATTTTTGGTCATATTCATGTTAAAATTTTATGACCAAAAATTGACTTGGGAGTTGGTAAAAATCTTTCGACTTCCATAACTTCCTCAAATATGACCCGATTTTCAAAAGCAATAGCTTAAAAGTCATGGTTTGGCTTCTAGAATAAAACTGCATTTAAGAAATTACATTTAAATAAAATTCGATTTTTGGTCATATTCATGTTAATATTTTATGACCAAAAATTGACTTGGGAGTTGGCAAAAACTTTCGACTTCCATAACTTCGTCAAAACTGACCCGATTTGCAAAAGCAATAGCTTAAAAGTCATGGTTTGGCTTCTAGAATAAAACTGCATTTAAGAAATTACATTTAAATAAAATTCGATTTTTGGTCATATTCATGTTAAAATGTTATGACCAAAAATTGACTTGGGCATTGTTAAAATCTTTCGACTTCCATAACTTCGTCAAAACTGACCCGATTTTCAAAAGCAATAGCTTAAAAGTCATGGTTTGGCTTCTAGAATAAAACTGCATTTAAGAAATTTCATTTAAATAAAATTCGATTTTTGGTCATATTCATGTTAAAATTTTATGACCAAAATTTGACTTGGGCATTGTTAAAATCTTTCGACTTCCATAACTTCCTCAAAAGTGACCCGATTTTCAAAAGCAATAGCTTAAAAGTCATGGTTTGGCTTCTAGAATAAAACTGCATTTAAGAAATTACATTTAAATAAAATTCGATTTTTGGTCATATTCATGTTAAAATTTTATGACCAAAAATTGACTTGGGCAGTTGTCAAATATCTTTCGACTTCCATAACTTCCTCAAAAGTGACCCGATTTTCAAAAGCAATAGCTTAAAAGTCATGGTTTGGCTTCTAGAATAAAACTGCATTTGAGAAATTACATTTAAATAAAATTCGATTTTTGGTCATATTCATGTTAAAATTTTATGACCAAAAATTGACTTGGGCATTGTTAAACATCTTTCGACTTCCATAACTTCCTCAAAAATGACCCGATTTTCAAAAGCAATAGCTTAAAAGTCATGGTTTGGCTTCTAGAATAAAACTGCATTTAAGAAATTACATTTAAATAAAATTCGATTTTTGGTCATATTCATGTTAAATTTTATGACCAAACATTGACTTGGGCATTTGGCAAATAACTTTCGACTTCCATAACTTCCTCAAAACTGACCCGATTTGCAAAAGCAATAGCTTAAAAGTCATGGTTTGGCTTCTAGAATAAAACTGCATTTAAGAAATTACATTTAAATAAAATTCGATTTTTGGTCACATTCATGTTAAAATTTTATGACCAAAAATTGACTTGGGAGTTGTCAAAAATCTTTCGACTTCCATAACTTGGTCAAAACTGACCCGATTTGCAAAAGCAATAGCTTAAAAGTCATGGTTTGGCTTCTAGAATAAAACTGCATTTAAGAAATTACATTTAAATAAAATTCGATTTTTGGTCATATTCATGTTAAAATTTTATGACCAAAAATTGACTTGGGCATTGATAAAAATCTTTCGACTTCCATAACTTCCTCAAAAGTTACCCGATTTTCAAAAGCAATAGCTTAAAAGTCATGGTTTGGCTTCTAGAATAAAACTGCATTTAAGAAATTACATTTAAATAAAATTCGATTTTTGGCATATTCATGTTAAAATATTATGACCAAAAATTGACTTGGGCAGTTGTCAAAAATCTTTCGACTTCCATAACTTGGTCAAAACTGACCCGATTTTCAAAAGCAATAGCTTAAAAGTCATGGTTTGGCTTCTAGAATAAAACTGCATTTAAGAAATTACATTTAAATAAAATTCGATTTTTGGTCATATTCATGTTAAAATTTTATGACCAAAAATTGACTTGGGCATTGATAAAAATCTTTCGACTTCCATAACTTGGTCAAATCTGACCCGATTTTCAAAAGCAATAGCTTAAAAGTCATGGTTTGGCTTCTAGAATAAAACTGCATTTAAGAAATTACACACAGGCGAAGTTTGATATTTGGTCAAAATTCATGTTAAGATTTTATGCCAAACAAATCGACATCATCATTTGGCAAATCTTTCGACATCGAAAACTTCGTCAAAACTGAATGCATTAAAGAATTTTTTCGCATAACAACATTGTTGTTAAAATTATATTATTTTAGGGATTGGTATTCTCGGGTCCGTTTTCTGGGTTTGGGCTCTTGAACAGTAAGACTTTGTGCACATTAAAAAGACTTCCATATAATGTATTTATTTTGGTAGCACCAATCTTAAAACCTTTTGTGTCTGACGTAGAAAGTTCTAAAGAAATTCATTTCGAAACATATACTTAAGATTATGTTATTCTAACATGCAATTTTAGGCAGATTAAAAGCAAAATTTTTCTTTCGCAAGCAAACATCGAAATTGCAACAATTTGCTCTCTCTCTGTCTTTAAGTTATCTATGTTTTAGTTATCTTATATAGTTCAATGTGCTGTGTAAATATTCTAAATATCTATTCGCTTTTCTTTGGCTTCTGTCCGCTATGAACAATTGTGCTAGCGTAAGCAAATGTTTTTCTTTGTTATGAAAATGATTTCAATTCACAGATATTTCGCATTTATTTACAAGCAACAATATTCACTTTAAACATAAAAATTTAATTTGGCTAAGCTAACTGCACACTAAAATTGACAATCGCTTTTTGGAGGTGTGCTTGCTTAGTGGATATAAAAGTGTTTTAGCATAGATTCTTTATACTTTACCTAAATGCATTTTTATAGAACAATTTAAACAGCTTGCCAAGTAATTTGTCAACAACAAACATCTGACCACAAGAAATTTACACTTACATTTACACAAACTCACACACGTATAGACATGCGCTACAGTGACTCATGCAAATTTTTCAACACATTGCAGCAGTTGGTCATGAATTCGTTGTTCAGTTTAGTTCAGGGCAATACTGAAATTGGAAGAGCGTGAGATGGTCAGGGCCGGGTTTTTTGTGGACATTGTTTGGCTGTTTGAAGCTGAATGGCCCTCAGGTAGGCGTGCGAAATATTAATGAGGCCTGTTGCTTGTTTTCAGTCACTTTAGTCACCACACTCACACACACATGCATCTCATTTACATGTAACTATTGATTCGAGTCACGGAAGTCATGAGGAACAACGGTATACACCAGGTCGGTATTAAAACAAATCATCATTCCTTTAAATTGTGAATCTTAATTTGAATTTTTAACGCATTCCAACTTGAGCTCAACAAATTGAATATTTGATTGTTTGGAAATACTACAAACTCTAAATAATTTTGCACAGACTTTAGCTATTTTGAAGTAGTTGTTTAACCTTTTGTAAATGCCTCATTGTTTGTTTGAGCAATAAAAACTACTCAGTTGGGCGACCCAGTTAACAATGAGATTAAAAATCATTTTTAAAAGTCATTGTGCCACTGTGCGAAATTCACATAAAGTAAAATCAAAACACAGTCGAACTTCCATATAACGAAGCTCAAGGTAACAAGAAAAAACTTCGTTATAGAGAAATTTCATTTTATTGAATGGGTTTTTGAATGAATCCAATTGCAGGGTTCTGATTTTTGACTTCGTTGTGTAGAAAATTCGTTATATGGAAGTTTTAATGTAGCTGTAAAATGTTGGAAAACGAAATTTGAATACTCTTGAAAGCATTTTTGGAAACTTAAACAATTGGAAAGATAAAAAGTATTTCATATTCTTGGTCTTTAGAAATACTTTTTGTTTTCAAAAATATATATAAATTGGAAAGGTGACATTTAGGACATAATTTTAAATGACATAACATTTTGGGTAATTTTTTTTATTGGTTAGTTAAGTATTTTATTCATTTCAAATGTATTCACCTTGCGGTGAGTGTATAATAATCACTAAGGCTTATGACAAATTGTGCAAAACGAAATGGAAAAAAATGCATATTTAATTGGCAAACAACAAAGCCTAAGTTCATTGGTCAACCAAACCAACACTAACAAAAACAAAGAATGGAACAAAAGTACACGATTTGGAAGCTAACTTTATAAATGCAATCAGTATTGATAACGGCAAGTTAAAAAAAAGTATATATATATATATATATAAGGGCTGGTAGGAAGGGGAATGGGCAGGGGTTAGGCAAAAGCTGCGCGTGCAATGCTTGTAAGAGGGTAAAGTAAGTAAATTGTCACTTGTGTTGTTGGAAAGTTGAAGCGTGCAACACAAATAAACAACAAACGGAACTCTTGCGGCGACCACAGACGACGACGACGACGACGCTTTAATGTAGGACAGCCAATCCGCAGACACAAGGTAGAAGCAGAAGCTTCAAAAGAAGTGTAAGAGGCAGGCAACGACTTGGAGGGAAAGTTTACAAATCTTTTTTTGCCTTTTGTTTGCCGTTTGTCATATTTTGCTTGATTCGTTTTGTGTGATTTTTATGTGATTCTTTTAGATTTGTAGATCGAGCATTTAAAGTTATCGATGCCAATAAATCGCAATCGATAACTTTGCATGTGCAATCAGTGAGTAAAACAACATTTTATTTAAGCCAAAGCCGGAGGCAAAACAATTTTGTTTGAGGCTGGCAATGCTGTGTTTTTCTTCTTTCTTCTAATTTGCTTACAAGCTTTGACGGTTTTTTTGTTTTTTGTTGTGGTTTAGTTTTGGCAAAGGGAAAGTTTGCTGGGCACGAATTTGCTTAGAGCATTAAAGGTTATAGAAGATTTAAGGTAAAAACAAAATAAAAAAGTGACAAATATGGTAAGCTATCAGGAAACCAACAGAGAGCTTATAGCCAAAGTGCTTATTAAATAATAACTTAGTTTCCAAATAT
Organism: Scaptomyza flava; assembly: GCA_030179655.1. Taxonomy (NCBI): domain Eukaryota; kingdom Metazoa; phylum Arthropoda; class Insecta; order Diptera; family Drosophilidae; genus Scaptomyza; species Scaptomyza flava. Next base: position 15,285,796 of record JARNME010000029.1, read on the forward strand.
CTAATCCCGCTGATAAGAATAATGATTATAACACTTACCCATCATATACCCTACAAGTGGTATTATTAATGCGTTTATCCGACGCTCGTCGCCGTCGATCCTCAAACAGATCCTTGACAGCTGTTACGCCCAGCACAAAGATGACAGGAATCATGGCAACCTCCTTGCCAAAGGCATTAATGGCCGGCACCCAATTGAGCAGAACAATGAAAATGAAATATAAATTTGCCACGCGATGGAACTGTTCCAGCAGATTCTTGGGTATGAACGAGAGCAGTGTGTACTTTGTTGTGCGTATTTTATTGCCCACAAACTGTCCGTTGGGATGCTCCCGTTTCGGTGTCTTTGGGGGCACTGTGTGATTGGGCACGACGAGGCGATAGCTGCGTTCTTCAAACTTATCGTTGGTATTGTAGTTGCACAGACTAAAGCGTTTCCACCAGGGCTGCACCACGGTACGTCGCAGTGTGTAAATCGATTCGGAACGAGATGCTTGACGGGAATGTCCCCTGATGCCAGTTGCCGAACTTGGCGCTGATTCACGCTCTCTCACCGGCTCGTCCTTGTGGCCGGGTGGCAGTATGAAGTCTGTCTTGGAGCCAACACGACTATGTCCACGACCTGCCGGTGCAGCACTACCGGGCGGTGAGTCCGTTATCTGACCCTGCGAAAAGGCACGCTGGTGACCCTTCATGGCTGACTTTATGGGCCGACCGCCGGCACCGACAGCAACAATGGCGCCTCCACCATGACTAACAGACCGGGCATGACCCCCTCGCGAGGATCCGCCAGGATTAAGGGTGCTGCTGGAAATGATTGCCACGCCTGGTATGCCCGGACCACCGGGCATGCTACCTGCCGTTGTTGTATTGCCCGGAAAGACATAGGTACGCTCCGGTTCGCCACTGCCCACCATGCCCGGCGCTGTTGTCATCATTGTGTGAAGTTGTTGTTGTTGCTGGAGGTTTAGTTGTTGGTGTGCTGCGAGATTCTCGCTGGCCAGGTTGGGTGGTGCGGAACGTTGCTGTTGCACAACTAGAAACTTTCGCCTCAAGTCTTCGGAGTTCGCTGAAGGCATCTTCACAGACAAAAACCATTAGGCTGGGCTGGGTCTGGGTTTCTAAGGTACCGTGTTTGTGTGTTGTTGGATACAAATGAGTTCTTCTTTTTCTTCTCGGGTTGCGGGAACGGTCCAATTAGCACCTTATGCCAGTGCCGTTCCCGTCGTCCGCGTTGACGCATCAACAACAACCGCCATGGCTACAACCTGAAATGGGAAAGAGAGAAAGAAATGTGTGGGCAGTTAGTATGGTTTTAAGATTCAACAATAAACAGATGTTACACGGAAAAGATTGAAATATATCTCAAATGGAAATTTTGATTCCATCCAGATAATAGTATTAGTTTTAATTGATATATTTTTTCTTTGTTTAAAAACTGCTAATTGCTGGCAAAAGTTTGACGAACTCTTTAACACCCTCGGTACTCCGTACACCCCCGCTCTATCGTGTGTTCCAAAGCGTTGCCCTTGATTTTAAGCTTCCGATAAGCTTTCATAAAGCTAAAAAACATCACGAAAATGAGCCAGAAAAATAATTAAAAAAAACAGTCACAAAAAACAAACTGAGCTAAGCAAGGTCAATGAGTGAAGCGAGGTCATGCAAAAATGGAGTGGCATTATATCTTTAGTGTAGCAAGACTGTGTCGGATTTTGTTCACCAAAAACTATAGTCAAATTGAAAACTTTATCTAAGCAAATGCAAAGAAAGAAAGAGGGAGAGAGACGGGAAGATGTGAGAGACAGATAGAGAGAGAAATTAGTGTATTAAAAAAGGAAACCCAAAAGAAACATAAACAGTACGAAAAATAAAAGGAGGGACGAACAGAAAAATAAAATAGAAATGGAAAAAAGGAGAGAAGTGAAAGATAATGATAAAAGCAGAACGAGAGAAAGTATCAGAGGAATATCGAAAGGGAAAGGGAGAGAAAAAAAATAGATAGTCTTAAGTCATTTAAAAGTACTTCTGACTCCCAGTCTACATTATACAATTTTTACAATTATTTTTATACCATAAAGAAGCTTGCCAACGGTCTTAAAAGTTCAACAGTTTGCAAGCGAATAAATAATTTAATGTACTTGCCATAAATCAAATAAGCGAATTATACGATCGAATTTTTAGGAAGAAAACAAGAAACATAAAATAAACGGTCGACAGAGCATGAAAATTATTGTATTGAGTTTTCAAAATAGCATATAGCACAGCTGGCAAAATAAAATAGTTAAAGTAACGCTCTATAGAGCTATATAGAGATTACTATAAGTTCATTTGAACATTCCTTTAAAATAAATTCATGCTCGTAAATTTATTTAAATTTATTATAATTTACTATTTTTCATACTTTTCAGCCGCATTCGCATAAGTTACACAATTGCATCAGACATAAAGGCAAGACCAATGAATAAATAAAGAAAGAAAACGAAATAGTCGAAAGCAAAAAAATAAATTCGACAGTTGATTGGAACAAAAAAACTTATTGCCTCTATCATGGCAATTTATAATTTTGCGCCTTCAATAAAAATATATATGAATATGGCAATTTGTAAGTTTAATTTCTTTGAGTGATGAACAAACTTTCGGTAGCATACATATATAAATACAATAGTTTATATTGGCTTGGACAACAAGAACAACGAACCGCATGTCGACATAAATATCTAAATTTGAATTTGGCACACGCCCGATTTTTCTTTCGTTATTCTACTTTTTTTTTTTTTAGCTTTGTTTGTATACACTTGAACAGCATGTGGAAATTATATGTTTATAAAATGCATCGATTAATGAAATTTTAATGCTTTTAGCATAGAAGTTAAATAAAATTGTTTGAAAGCAATAAACAAAAAGTCTGGCACTGCGTCTGCAAATCCTATAAGTAGAATAGGGACAAAAGACTAGCTTGTCGACCTTTAAACTTCAAACCTTAAAACAACTTTTTATAAAGTTGAACTTGTAGAAAAAGAAATGAATGATTTTAGAACTCAAAATCGTCAACAAATTTTTAATTCAATTAACTTGAAGGGTAATAAAAGTTAAGCCCAAATATTTTATATATTATTTTATTATTGTCTACTAAAAGCTAATTTATCGTGCCAAAAACTCATAAAAACCCACAAGGCCAACGTCCGATGAGACAAGCCTTATAAGATTAATTTAATAAAGCAAATTGAAAAGCGCAAAACTTTTGCGAATCCTTTATAAACAGCAAATGGACTAAGTGAATAGTAGACTTTAATGCTAAGATAACATGTTGATATTAAAAATGTATAAAATTCTTTGTATGAAGGTAAAACTTTTAAGTTATCGCGTTATTTAATTTACTGTAAGATATGTTTGAGTGCCAAGGCACGAGTAAATTTATCTATGGCAACGCAACCGCGCACTAACTAATTAGTTCCAACCACTTTAATCAGCTAAACTTCAAAGTGCTTGGCACTGTTGTGGGTTTGGCGTGGTTGCCGGTCTCGGGCCTTTTATTTTTAGCCTGACAGATTGAGCAGAGAAGCGCATAAAACAAAACGCACATGTGATATTTAACTTAAAAGATAAACAATGCCAAGCCTCGCACAAAATGTCTAAAAATACTAAAAACAAAAATTATGATATTGCTTATCAATAAGCCAGCCGCAGGCAACTCAAATAGAAACAGAAATGTGCGCAGTTGTAAAGTTCAATGTATTTTTAATTAAAAGTCAATGTGGCTGCAAAAGTATCTTGTAGCTACCCCATACACATTACGATACATTTCTAGTTGTAGCTTAAAACATCTGTTCTATTGGGTGGTGATTGGCAAACAATTGAGACAGTCAAAAAATACTATAGATGCCAAAGAAGCATTTTGCGTAAATGGAAACAGGTGCAAAATAATATTTCTGCCTTTTTTAAATAATAAGTTAACATATGTGCTTGTATTTATTACATTATTGTTGCTACACGCTTAAATGCACAAACTCAGTTCAATCAGCATTTAACCTTGCATTAAAAACGCTACATTTATGGTCATATAATTATTATACATTCATTTATATACTACGTACTTACATATATACTTTCAATTAATATTTATATCAAAAACCAACACAAACTGAAATAGTAGGGGAACTTTGCTAGTAAGTACTACGTTTTTTTTTAATATAAAATATTAACATTCATATTCACGTTTAATATTATTGACCTGCTTTCGATAAGCTTATGAAAGCGACGATTTTGTGGCGCTCCACACGTGGAAATAAATGGTTATATAAATGGCAAATAATTGTTGTAATTTGCAAAAACGTTAGCAATTTTGTTTTATTAAACTTCAAATGTATTTTAAACACATGCACATATCGAGCCTTACTTGCGAAATAATGCGCCACAAAGCAATTTTACAGGAGAGTTTTTTTTTATAATTTTAGAATTTGTTAAGCTTACGTTATTATTGACAGGCCAATATCCCCGTAAATATATACAACTAAAAATTGATTATTTTAATAGTTTATCCGTTTAGTACGCATTTCCAAAGAATGGCAAGGGAACGTTCCCTGATCAAACAGGAAAATTTAAGTTTAATTTTTTCAAAAAGGTGCAACAGGTAATTTATTTGTATAAATATTTTTTGGGATTTTATTTAATGCATTTTGCAAAGAATGTGTAAGCAAATCCTTGTTAAAAAAGAATATATTTAAAGCATATATTCAATTGTTATGATGCTTTTTTTTAGTCAAAATCAAAAGCTACAGTGGTCTTAAATCTAAAAGCAACTGTGGCAACATGCTCTATTATATATTATAATATCTGTCTAAATGCGTGAACCCAAAGTACTTTGTGGTTTATTATAGCCAAAAAAGTTTACAAAATTCTGCATATTTGAAAAAGCGTATTATTTGTTGTTGAACTTAAAACGAATTGGCATATAAACAACTCCAAGTGATATTTAAAAAACAAGAACAATTACTTGAATTTACAAAACAGAATTTGTGGGTTCCTTTTGCTTTGCAATCTCTAGTTTTGTTAGTTTGTTCAGCTTTTTCGATTGTGTGTATGAAAATTTAAGTCACTTGAGTTGAGCCAGCTGTTCTCCAATTAAAACGGTAATGAGTTTAATTTTAAAACAGCCAGATAAAAAGTATTTATTTCGTTTCAAACTTGCATAATTCGTTGCTAACAACAAATTCTAACTTTAAATATTATTTCGTCGATGTTGAAAAATTATAATTTTTTTGTACTGAATAAACTGATCTCTGTCAGGCTTGGACAAATTGGACGTAAATCTATATGTAGCCATGCATAAATAATCTACCTAAGATCTTTAATTATCGATAATGAAATAATCGAATCGAGGATTGCTTCGAAACAATGCGATTCAAAAGCTGCGAGGTGTTGCATGTCACACCAACACATGGGAAAATGTTCCAGAGGCGCGTGAGAAACTTAAAAAATGCAAAAACAATAATAAAGAGTTGCACGACTTAATTGTTGTAAGGGGGTAAGGGGAAGGTGAAGTATGGGGGCAATCACAATTAATTGAATTAACTTTTAAGAGAAGTTTCTAGGCTGGACTGTATTAGACAGCTGTGATTGGTAGCGACACCTGGCGGCGAGTAGCCTCAACACCCCTGAGCAATTTGCTAAGATGAAATTAGCATACAAATTAATTCAATTATTTTTATACGCTCTAAATCTGATGAAATTTAGTTTTGACTATTATTGGAATCTTTGTTGATTCAGTTAAAGCACGAGATTTTTTAATTATAAAATTGTAATTAAAAAATATTTTTAATTTAACATTTGCACAAGAATTTTGATGAATTATTTAAGAGAAGGTTGATGATTAATTTATATTTGTCAGGCTGAAAACTAAATAAAATGTTTTTGAATCTTCTGGAATTGGAAAATTATAAATTTAAGTAAATTTGTTTAGTACATTTTAAAGTTATTTTTCTGTAATAAAATACTGAAAAGTTTTTATTTAATTCGATTTGTTAGCTTTAAAACTAATTGTTTATTATATTTTATTTTTGTGCAATATTATTTATTTTAATATATATCTTAAGCACGAATTTAACCAACTTAGTTTTAGTTCATGAACGTTTAACAGATTTTTAACCAATGTGCAGTGGGGGACAGTCATAAAACCAGCAACCGATTCTTTCACTTTTACTGCGCATTGCATAGCAATAGAAAATTATATTAGACACTCTCAAGTCATTAAGTTTATGGCGAGCGGAAGATTATAAAAAAGAAAGAGTGCAGCAAAAAGCCACAAGCGAAAAAAAACGTGTAAGATTTAAAGCACCACACAAACGATTTAAACTGTGGCAATTAATCATGTAAGGCGAAAAAACTAGCCGGATACTGAAATGACCTACAAAAACTATAAAAAAAATAAAACAAAAACGGATGTGAGAATTTTTGCATATTAACATATGTGCACACGTGCTCACTATATATGTTATCTGCAAACGATATTTAAATGGCAGTTCCGACACTATCGATTTATTAGCAAAGCAAAAAGGGGGCGTATACGGCACGTGCATCAAAACAAAGCAACGGTTAAGTGAGTTTTCCCGTTGAAAGTAAAAACCTTTTGTGAAATTCGTGCTCATAAATCCTTAAGATTATCATTAATTTAAAGATTTTTATTCATAACCGTTTACCGTAAACAGTAAAACATCATCTAAAACACTGGTAGACATAGAAGATAAATAGATAAATTCAGACATATGCTCAAACTGAAACTCACACACACCCACGGTCCAGAAACAGCGGAATTGCGAACAGCGATAAAGAATTTCGTTCACGCCACGTATACTCAACATTAATGGAACTCATGGATGTGACAAAACAAATATTTCCTCTTTGCTCATAGGATCAAAATTTAATTGGTTAATGAGCACATTAAATCTGCAGCATATTTCAGTGAGATTAAATGTTATTGTCAAGTAACAGTAAAGGATACAAATTCACTCAGTTTGTTTGTGATGTGATAAGGTGAGAGGCTCAATTGTAAAGCATGCCGAATTGACACAAAACAAACATACATACGAACACATACATAGTTATTTATTTGTATTGCACATATTTGGTATTTTACTACATCCAAATGTGGTCATTAAAATAGACAAATAATGGAAATAACTACTAGAGTCGTAAACCAGCAGGCAACTGTTAAAGGCAGTAAATGGAACGAGCGCAAGCTGCCTCATAGTACTTACACACACATAAAATCACAAACATACATACATACATATATGTACGTGTATGAATGCCTAAGTGATGGTGATCTGGCGTGTGCTGCCGTCCGCTACTGCACCGGGAATTGGAGTCAATTGGCTTCGCCACGTTAACGGTTACTTCGGCTACACGTTCAAAGAGCGCGCAATAAAAAGCAAACGAGAGAGAGAGAGAGAGAGAGAGAGAGAAAGAGCTCAAGATCATCAAATAGATTGCCAAAGCAAACGAGGAAAAAAACAATGACAAACGCAAAAACAGTTAACATCTTCTTCTTCTGCTTTGCAAAGTGCAGATGCTCAGTCAAAAAAATAATAATACAAAAAACCAGTTGAGTTCACAAGAAATCGAGTTCGTGACTTGACAAAGAACAGCAAAGTAACTTTAATTGAATTTTAAAAACATTCTTGTGTACTTGTTATTTTGTTAAACGAAAATTCACTTTACTTTTCTTTTGAGTGTTCTACCGGTTTCAATCAGCAAATAGTATTGAAGTTTCTGTTAAAGACTAAAAAACACACACACATGTTGATCATATGTACCTATTTACACACACTTACATGCATGTATGATTTTTTCATTGTTAAATAAAGTGCATATTTTTATGGCACAGGGTATAAAAACAATTCGGTATTCCTTGCATGTGGTCTGTTTTTCCATTTTCAAACGAATGCCGGTACAAAAGTTAGGTAGAAGATTAGTAGTACAACAAAAAAGCAAGAGAGAGAGAAATGATAAACAAAGAGAGAAGCTGCGAGACGGTCAAAGAGTCGCTCGTTAGGGGGAGTGGGTGAGGCTGCTTGGAGTAACTGGGCAACGGAGCAACAGAGAAACTGAGTAACTGGTTCTTAGCAACTAACTCGTTTTAATGTTCAGCATACATTGGCAATATAAAACAAAATAGCCAATTTAGCAAAGACAACTTAACACATACAATAAACTTGTTTCTTGCAACTTACCCAATGAAAACAAATTAAATCTTCTTGACGATTAATTTTTTTTTTTTGTTGATATGATAATTCCTAAGTCACTTAATATTTCTTTCAATCTAATTTTTTTTTTAATCACAAACACACTTGTATTATTTGCTATATTTATAGGAAGAGAGACCAAATTTTTTGAGCATAGCAACAACAAATCATAAGCGAGGTCAACAACAAGAAGAAGATGAACACGAAGAGGACCAACAACAGCAACAGCAACTGCAACAGCTAAATTGAAAACGTCAACAGAACTGTAATTTTATCGTTCTGGGTTAAATTTCATATTTATAGCAATTTGCAATTAATAAATTTAATTATGTTTTGCCTTTTCAATACTTTCGCACCACAAATTAATACTCGCGTACAAACCACTCACTTTTTCCTTGCTCCCGCTCCCGATTACGGTTTGCGACGCGTCAACACGTATGTACACAAGTATGTGCACATATATGTATGTATTTCTTGAGTGGTCTAAAACTTTTTTAATTTTTGCCACGAACTTGCGGTTGCTGTTGTTGGCGTTAAGAATTTCAATACAATTTTGGCCTAAATTGCATTTTCACTTTTTTACACACAACACAAACACACGTAAACACACGCTCAGTCTCAGGCAGACGCTCAAGACACACACAAACGCTAATGTACGCTAGGTATACTACTATTTTTCTTTTAGCTGTGTTATTATCAATTAAAACTTGTTGGTATTTACATTGGAACGTTTTCTTTCTTCGCAGTTCAACTGATGCAAATAATTTATTTGTTCGGCAACACAAGAAAATAACAAACGACGACAGAAAATTAATAACCAAATAATAACAAGAGTCGCGTTCGCTCTGTTCAATGTTTTTTTTTTGACTGAGCAAAATTTCGTTCAGCTATCGATGCCGTTCGGGTCAGAAAGCGCGTCGATGTATCGCAATTTTGATGCTTAATAGTACCGATATATCGATATCAAACATGTGCTCAATTTCAAAATAAACAACACACAGAGTATGGGAATGTGGTTGCACAAATTAATATTTTGGACATTATACTTACAATTGCAACTTTTTAAATATACCAAAAACATGTAGCTTTGAAAACAAAGCATGTCTTGAGACATTCATATATAATAGTCTGCATTTTACAGAAAATGTTTTGTGTTACATGTCGTGTAGTTTACAAAACTTAAAATCGCCTTTTGGAATATTTGTTAAGCCGACCGCCATTGACCAATTATGTTTTGTAGTCTATGAGAAAAGAACGAGAGCTCAATGCTGTTAAGTTAACAGCTGTTCTGTGCAGTGAGACCAGGCAATAAAATACCGACGAAACAGTGAACGTTGGTATTTTCAAGCGAGTAGAGAAAATTGTATTGAACGAAAATTGTTGTAAAAACGTCGTCAACGTCGCAAAGTGAAAATCATAGATTTTTAATAAGTCGCAACTGCATTTTAATATAAAAAAACCGCTAACATGAATGAGGAATACGACGCGATAGTGTTGGGCACCGGTCTGAAGGAGTGCATATTGAGCGGCATGCTTTCCGTTTCGGGCAAGAAAGTCCTGCATATTGATCGCAACAAATACTATGGCGGCGAGTCGGCCTCCATTACGCCGCTTGAGGAGCTTTTCCAGCGCTATGGTCTGGAGCCGCCAGGCGAAAAGTTCGGGCGTGGCCGCGACTGGAATGTCGATTTAATTCCCAAGTTTTTAATGGCCAATGGCCAATTGGTGAAACTTCTCATACACACGGGCGTTACCCGTTACCTGGAGTTCAAGTCAATTGAGGGCAGTTACGTTTACAAGGGTGGAAAAATTGCCAAAGTGCCGGTGGATCAAAAGGAAGCGCTCGCCTCCGATCTCATGGGTGAGTATTCTTGCGGAGATTAAAATTAAAGAAAAAGAAACCCCAACTTCCAAATAATTTGTCTGTGAAAGCTGTGGAAAGGCAAACACACATACTGGCAAACTAGCATACATGCGAAAATTTGTATGTACATACACATATTTCGCTCTTATCTACACTCCCCCTTTTGCGTTTTCTCCATATTTCTTTGTCTCGGCTTACATTCGGCGATTGGCACTCGCTGGCGTTGTTTTTGCTTATGCCTTTATTGCTTTTTGACTGTGACACGTATTTTGTAGTTGCCCTGCTGTTCTTTGCTTTATGTACACATGTGTGTGTATGGTCATGTGTGTTTGAGCATTTATGAAGTATCTTTACATATGTTCCGTTTACTTTTTACACAATCTGCATTTGCATTTCGATGCTGCGAAAGAAAGTGTGTGAAGAGCGCAACTGAAGATTAATAAACGAATTAAGCGCGTTTATTTAAGCCACCTCACACACATACAGATACGTATGTACATATGTATATTTTCTGCCAATTAGAATTCTGGAGTTGCCAGCTGTTCGACCGTGTGCCCAATGTGGCAACCCTATGCGACAGACCTTTCAAGCAATTAACCGTTGCGCTGATTCATATTTTGAATAGCGGATTGTTTGTGTAATTGTTGTTGTTGTCCAACAATATATTATTTTTCTTGCAATTGGTTAAACAATTGCAACAATAAAACGCAATTACATAAAAACGCTACAACTATGAGTGCTTTTTATACATGTTTTCTCTGGCGAATTTCTCCTGTACACGATTCTATTGCCAAATTTGTTTGTTGAGCAGGCTCACTGAAAGTACATTGAACCCCTATTAAAACGAGCCTTTATATAAATGTAAGTATGTGTGAGCCGCTGACATCATTCACCTGCTATTGCTGCTTGTGGTGGTGTTTTAGCCCCGAAAGTTAAGTTTTTAAAAATAAACTGTTTGTAAATGTATGCATGTATGGATATGAGTTTAATGTGTGTTTTGTGGTTTCATTATAATTAAATTTCTGCTTTCTTATACTTGATTTTCAGGCATGTTTGAGAAGCGTCGCTTCCGCAACTTCTTGATCTATGTGCAGGACTTCAGAGAGGATGACCCAAAGACCTGGAAGGATTTTGATCCAACCAAAGCGAACATGCAGGGATTGTATGACAAGTTTGGTCTGGACAAGAACACCCAGGACTTCACTGGCCATGCACTGGCCTTGTTCCGCGACGATGAGTATCTAAATGAGCCGGCTGTTAATACCATAAGACGTATCAAATTGTATTCGGATTCGTTGGCGAGATATGGCAAATCGCCATATCTATATCCAATGTATGGTCTGGGCGAGCTACCCCAAGGATTTGCACGTCTTTCGGCCATCTATGGTGGCACCTATATGCTGGACAAGCCAATTGACGAGATCGTTCTCGGCGAGGGTGGCAAAGTTGTGGGCGTGCGTTCTGGCGATGAAATTGCCAAATGCAAGCAGGTCTTCTGCGATCCCAGCTATGTGCCCGATAAGGTGCGTTATTGAGTTATCCATGGCGTACGTTTTACTAATCTTTGTTTTTACGCAGGTTCGCAAGCGTGGCAAGGTTATTCGCTGCATTTGTATTTTGGACCATCCGGTGGCAAGCACCAAGGATGGCCTCTCCACTCAAATCATCATTCCACAAAAGCAAGTTGGTCGCAAATCCGACATTTATGTCTCGCTCGTTAGCTCCACCCATCAGGTGGCTGCCAAGGGCTGGTTTGTCGGCATGGTCTCCACCACTGTCGAATCTGATAATCCTGAGATCGAAATCAAGCCTGGCTTGGACTTGCTGGAGCCAATTGCACAAAAGTTTGTAACCATTTCTGATTATTTGGAGCCCATCGATGACGGACTCGACTCGCAGATCTTTATTTCGGAATCGTACGATGCGACCACGCATTTCGAGACCACTTGCCTCGATGTTTTGAACATTTTTAAGCGCGGCACTGGCGAGACGTTTGATTTCTCCAAAATTAAGCATGAGCTCGGCGATGAGGATCAGTAAATCACTGGAAGATTAAAGGAAGAACGCGCGATATGGCCTAGGCAACAGCTACAACCATTAACATTTCAGCGTCGGCATTAAAAACACAAACCAAAAGCATAAAAAAAAATAATAAAAAACTATATAAAAAAAAACCACATCATGATCAAGAATAAGAAAGAATATTGTATTACAATTGCAAAAAATGCTTTTTTCCATCAGTCAATAAGCGCATTATAAAAATCTTGTGTGAAACGAAACTTTAGACATGTAATAAAATACAAAACATAAAAAATAATTGGTTTTTGCTTGTCGCAATATTGGACATACATATACAATATGCAATAATATAAACGTATAAACAAATAACAAACATATGGCATTAAAAAAAGCATACCTTATGCAAAACAAAAACATCTAGCCAAAAGTAAATTGATTGTTGTGCGATAAAAAGTTTAAACTTTGATGTATACCCAAGAATCCCTCTAACTAAGCCTTGTTACTGAAGTCACCGATTCCTCCAACACATTTGTCAAATGCAGCGCCAGCTTTAAACACGAATGATATATGAATATATATATATATAGTAAAGTTCATCCCACAATTAACTATGCTCGATATGCTTGCAATTCAAATGTAAACAGTAAATCATTTATATATGTTTATGTTTATGTATATTACTATCAAATAGTTGCTTGGTTTGGTTCTTTTTTTTTGTGATTTATAAAAAGACCGGTATTTAAATGTATTTGTATTATATACACATATATGTACACGCATAATCCAAACACTAAGCTGCAAACACAAACAAAAATGCTAAATCAAACGAAATCATTGGAAATTGTAAATCAAGTGTGTGAAAAGATATTTTATGCATTCATATTGATATAAAAAAAAGCGATATACTATATACGACAAGAAGTCGAACGGTCTACAAAACTAAATGGTATTCCGCATTTTCTGAATTTACATTTTTAATATAAATAAAACAAAACAAACAAAAAATTAAAAACTTATAAATGTGCTTTTGAATGGTTATTTTTGGGTTTGGTTGTAAAACTATTTCTGTCTCTAAATATAATTCGAGGTTCAGGAAATATATTTTGGATCTTAGGTTAATAAAAATATTTATCATTCGCATTTTTTAAAGCTGAAAGTGAAAGTATAGATTGAATCGAGTGCTGACTATGACAACAACTAACTTAAATAAGCCATTATTATTTATTTCAAGTACATACTTACACACATGTAAGTAGCATATACTATGATGAGAATGCTTATCTACTCAGTTTACAGGTAGACAAAGTCTCCGTTAGTCAACAACTACTTATGTTGACAGGTGCAAGTGCGATAATATATATTCTAGAGGAGTTCAAGCGACAAATGGTTGGGTGGATGGAAATTGGGCTTGCTTCGTTTTTGTTGACTCCCTTAAGCAAACGGTTATTGTTATGGCCAAGTCTGTGTTGAAGCTATTACGAATTCCGCAGCAAGTGTTTGGCATGCATTTGAAATGTCCACCTTCGTCTCTCTGCTTACTCGCAAAATACGTTGCCAGATGAAAGAAATAATAACGGGAATGCATGTGGCGGACACAAGTTAAACTTTGGTCCAAGTGCCTGTCTGTTTGTTTGTGTGTGTGTGTTTGTGCGCCAGCTCTTTTTACTTGTAGCAAAGTCCCTTTAAAAACAAGATAATGCAATAGGTAAGACAAGGCTTTACAGTTATTTCGTCAATAGTAAAATACATGCAAAAACAAAAATGCTCGCCTATTCAGTTGTCGCTGTACACGAATGTACATCAACTTCGCGAATAGAGACATACAAAGAGCTGTCCTGCTCTAACTGCTGGGAGCGATCGTTAACTTCCACAAGTTCACACATTCCAAAGGCATTAAGCCTGGAACTTTGCGCGTCTTCACATCGCTGGGAGCATATCGTCCGTTTGTTTAATAAATTAAAATTGATACGCCCTATATTAATAGTCAAATTGTGTTTATACAGCGCACTGAACATACGCAAAGTTTTTATAACATTATAGAATCGCCGTGCAATTGCTTTTTGAAGTGTTTTTAAGCAGATGAAAAATTAGCAAACGCGCGCCATTTTAGTTGCTGCTTTGCCGGGTCGCGAAAAAATTAAAGAGAGAGTTATCCTCTCCGCGCTCATACAAGTGTGTTGTTGTTGCGTTTTGTTTTTATTTTTTCTTGTGCGTGAAGTGCAGTGAAAATAAAATAAAATATACATACGTACATATGTAATATAATACATAATAAATATTATGTATATAAAAAAGAGAGATGAGAGCATCTCATTTAATTATTGTTGTGTGTGGGTGTGATCAGGCTACTAATAGTAGCCGCTTCGCACTCGCGTCTGCTATAGTTGCTGGGTGTGATGTTTTGGTTTTTGTGTAAGTGCCAAGTGAAAAGAGAGGGAGAGAGAGAGAGGGAGCACTTGCATTTAACTGTGTCCGTGTTGTTGCTGCTAACGGTGAGTGCATGCTGCATATTCTGTTTAATATTGATCACCCTGTTAGATGGATACATTTATATAAATAATTTTAATTGCTGCAATATATAAACATTGTTGTTTTTAACTTATCAATCAAAAGACAAGTATATTGCTTAATTTAAACTTTTCAAATACATATTTCCATGATCGAACTCTCTAAATAGTCAAATTATGTATATGTATATATATACCGTCACAGAAAAAACCAAAATATGAAAAATAGCAACATTCTAGAAGAGCAGGCCCAGCAAGAAGTGGAAACACACGCACACATACAGTGACAAAGTTTTACCGTTCTTGGTTGCCGCTGGCATGCCGCTTGTCGGACACTTGACGCGCCGCTGAGTGCAAGGGCAACTGAAACAAAAACGGCTGCACTTGCTATCTGCTATCGCGCTCCTTCACACTTATGGCTTACTGCTTTTGTTGTTCTGTATACCATTTGAAATATTTCTGAAGCGAAACCCTGAGACAAAGCTTTTCTTACCAATTGCATTGTCTTGTGATTAAAGGGTCTTTGCTTGTGTAGTTGTAATGCTGTCGCTGACAGTTTCTTTCTGAACTAACTGTCCAAGAACATGCCGACTGCATTTTTTCCAATTTCCGTCCAAGAATAGACGGATAAATGGGCGAGCACATTTTATTTATACGGTCTACTATATATACCATTTGAACTGTCCACGTCAAATATTCGAACTAACGGTTATTGGGGTTGTTAAATGTGTGCTTTGAATGAACAATGTTGAAATATTTATTTGAACAATGACTTTGTGTTTAAGCATTAAATGAAATTCAGGCTCTTCCTTAAATCCTTGACTATCAACTTTTAATTGTAAAGGTATATTCGACTAATAAAAAAAAATTTGTCCTCATACGTAACTGTAGTCTTTCATTTCATTTGCTGAATTTTATATCTTTGCACGTGATTTCTGCAGTCAGGCCTTGGGGCTAATAATGTTGCGGAAGGATGATTGTGGGCACAGCCGAAACACGTTCTACAAAAAAGCCAAGTATTTTTTTTTGTTATTTCTTCCATACTCTATTTTATGGTTGTATTTTTTGTTGTCGTTGTAGATATTTGGTTGGGTTCTTTTTGTTTTTTGGTGGAAAATTCGTAACTGGGCAAATTAAAGTCAAAAGTTTGGCGCCCGACGACGCATCGCATGCAAGTCACATACACAAGGGAGTAGTTGTGCAAATTTTCGACTTGGTCATCGTCATCATCCTCATCGGCGCAGAGCTGTTGGGCATGACTAAGCTGCTTGTCCATAGTCCCCTCCTCCCCATTCCCTTCTCGAGCTGCCTATCTGAGTCTGTGTCTGTGCCTGTGCCTGTCTGTCTGTACGTAACTGTGTGTCCTTGTTACTGCTGCTGCTGCTGCTGCTGCTGCAACTGTTGTTCTTGCATTGGCTGCCGGCTAATTCTAACGCTAACGAGCGAACAGCCGAGTGACGTGTGGCGCAGTGGGCTCGTAATAACAGCAAAAACCGCAAAAACACAAAGCAAGGACGCCTGTGGGGTCAGTTGTCGACGTCCAAAGCTACACTAGACAAAAAGAGCAGTCACTGCTTTGTTAGCAAAGAAAAAAAGTTTGATTTTTAAATTACTAAAACACTCACACATACGACAAATCTAAAAAATGTACAAAATTCACAGTTGCTAAAAGCAGCAAAAGAGGGAGTGAGAGAGAGAGATCCTTTGACTAGCAAATGCAAATACCAATCGAGTGAAGCACAAGGCATATGCAAAACGAAATGCAGAAATGACCGAGAGAGAGAGAGAGAGAGAGAGAGCGATCTCTTAACGAGCAAGCACAAATACCAAATTAAATACCAATTAAAGCGGTGCTAGTGTGGGTGACAAAATTAATAAACAATGGTCACACAGCGCCAAGCAACGCAGCATTAAATTCATTTTGTTTCGCCATAATTAAACTTATAATTCAATGTGTTTATTCATTGTCAGCTGCGCATTTGAATGTCATAAATAATGCAGCACAACTGTTCTTTTAATGCCATTTTTTCTTTCTTCAAACGGAGTGAAAAGTGTTTACTTTCGCTTTCATTTGTTTTGTGCATATCAATGTTAATTAAACTATGAATTTTCCCAAGTGTATTTAGTGTTGCTGCTTTTGTTTGTAAAGTAAATAAAATTGCACTTTGTTTGTTTGTTTGTACATAAAGATTTAAAGATTTTAATTTGTCTCTCATTCTTGAGCTTATTTGACGTATGGAAAAGAAATGAAGGCAAGACAAAAGCTGGCTGCCATACGGCTGTTGTATGGTGTTGCATGTTGACAAATTGAATATCTTAGCCAGTCATTCATTCTTAAGGCGTAATGTCATTAATTATAATTATGCCAACGAATATAACGCGTACGACATACGACTTGTGTGTGTGTGTGTGTGGTGTGGCACTTGAAGCTGGCTCTTGCCACACAGCTGCATCTGCCAGCTGAAACAACCGTTAACAACTTGAGCCTGTTTGCCGTCGCCTTTTTCAACTGTTGCAACTGTTGCTTTTTCAATTACTTGCACTTCTTGACGCCTCCTTTGCGGTAGTTGCTTCCTTGGATGCTTGAATATTGTTGTTTTTGGTTTTGTTATTTGCTGTTGTTTGCATTTTCTTTATATTTTTTTTTTTTAGTTTTTTACCCAAGAGCTTCTTGTCAACAACTTCATTATCGCATGCGGCGCTGTGCAACATCATCAAGGACCTCCTTAACACCCCCCGCACACCTCTTTCAGCTACCCACTAGACAAGCAAATTTAAATCAATTAAGTAATCTTATTGCCGTTGCTTGCTTTGCTCATTTTGTTGTCGTTGTTGTTGTTGATGTTTTTGTTGCCTTTGCCTTTTGCTGTTGCCTGCTTTTAGGCGTTCACATACAAACACACACACACATTCAGAAGTAGCTCACACTTTTTGTGTCAAGTATTATAACTGTGGCAAATTCCTGGCATGCGTGTCTGTAAGTGTGTGTGTGTGCGTGTGTGTGTGTGCTTCGGCTGGCAAAGTTTTGCAGTGTTGCATATTTTGTGCAGATTAATTAAATTGGTGGCATGAAGCTGCTGGCAATGAGCGCAAACTTTGTGCTCACAGGCATCGTCTGAAACCGAGGCCTGCTTAACAACAACTAAAATTATTTTTTATTGTTATATTTTTTTTTTTTTTTGGGCAAAGGAGCGTGTTGAGGATATATGTGCATTATCCAATGCTGTGAAATTTTAATGGGGTAAACAAAGCAGCAGCATAAGAAACTACTTGAATAATTACTCGTAAACAAGGGGAAGGATTGAATAAAGTTGAACAAAAATAGTAAATACTTTTGATGATAACAGAAGTTAAAACAAATCATATCAGTCAGCAAGATGTTTTTAAAGCAAGAGACTTGAAATTTTGCAAATATCCTTATTTATGGACATGACAAATAAAGTCTCAAGATTAGTTTGCTTCGCCTTCGGGCAGGCTCGGAAATCCATAAAATCTATAGATGAATATCGATAAGTCCATAACTGCATCAAAAATGTGTAGGAAATGCTCACTTTAACTGTTCCCAGCCGCCACGCTGCTTTGCAAAATCAGAAACGCCTATTTTTGCTAATTTGTTGGCCAGAGTCAACAAATTTGGTAGCGAAATAGCTGGGGATCTCCCCCATAAATGTGCATCGAACTATTTGTGAACGCATCGCCCACCCTTGATGCCCAAACGTCTGTTTTACTGGTATGAGAATATACCGCAGTCGGTTGCGTCCAACTGCAACATTTTCACTTTATTTCATATGTTTTGACCAAACTCAAACTGCACTCTGGAAAAATGCACACACAAAAATGTGGTTGCAAAGATTGTTCAACGGGTAACATTTGTATTAAATGTTGGTCCATGATGCTGCTGCCACAGACTGTTAGTTTGTCAATGGCTGCTGCCACTAACAGCCAAAGAGAAGAGTTTCGCAAAAGAGAATTTCTCTGGTTTCCTTGCCTTACCCCTGCCATCACCAACAGTAGCTGTTACTGTTAACTAACATGAAAGGACACCGTGGAGAAATGATGTTAACTTAACAGCCAAATGCTCTTTGACGCTCTTACCCAAGCTGTAAGTGTTTATCAAAAGAGAACTGTTAATGTGGGAACAGTTTGAAGCGGTAATGTTAACAGTTGGTAAACATGTTTTACTTAATAAATCGTTAGATTATTAAGAAATACAAAGAGTATTTTACATTTCTTGTCAAACAGTATGAAACTCAAAGTTATCGAAATTATGACTTTATATATGTTAACAAAGATACTTTTTAAGTAATGGCTTATTGCATCTTAAATAACTTAGTTTCGAGCTAATTGCATTGCATTTTAATTGCTGTCCAGTATCTTGTCTTAGCCATAATTATGGCCCACAAAATCCATTTAAACGCCACAAGATCTCCCACATAACACATATGCCATTTTATGTGAAATGCAAAGCAAAGCAGGCGCCAATTGTCTCGCCTTTGGCGTTTGTTAGCAATTAAATATTCGCACTTCACATCACACAGACACACACATATACATCTTGCACCATTCAAGTGCCAACTGAAAGCTGCAAGGCATTGTACAAGGCAAAACAATAAAACTCGGCCAACTTTTGACTTTTGCTGTGGCAAAAACAATTAATTAAAGACCTTTTGTTAAAATAAGCAGCTACGGATTATAATCTTTTAACAATATTTTAAGTTTAAGAGTCAGTTAAGTTGTTGTATATATTTAAATGTTCTTATTTAAGATATAACAGCATGTCAAAAGTTGCTTGCTACAATGCTTAGTTAATTTAATATTTTCGGTTTTGCTTCTTGTCCTTGTCAAAAGTTGCCTGCTACAATTATTTCTATTAAGGAACAGCAACTAATATTGATGCACATATTAATATCTTTTTTTTTCAATCACTTGGCTCTCGTCTTAGGTCTTTTAAGCACACATACATAGGTATATTTATTACCATCCGATAACATGTTGCAGTGTGCTCAGAATGACACCCTTGCTTTTGTGCCTTGGTTGCCTTTCTTTGGCTTGTTGTTCTTTGGCACGCTGACTTGCATTCCAAAATTTTAGCACCAAATAAATTTCGGCTTTTCACCTAGTTTTTGCTATAGACCATTTTCCAACTTCCGCTGTCGTTGCATTTTATACCAGCCCATAAGTATGCTAGACTTTTCTTTCTTTTCACACTATTCAAGTCTTTGAGCCAGACAAAGGACGAGCGCGGTGGCAACTCTGTTGCAACTGTTGCTTGCCCATATTCTTAGACGAAGAGGCCTTTCCTTTGAGTTATGGTCACAGAACTCTGCGACACTCAGTAAATTACCAGCAAAGAGATGAGTACGCATACACTGAAGCGAAACATAAACAAGGAAATAAAAAAAATCTGTTGATGGATTAAATTCCATAAAATTAAAGCGAATAAATTATATCTTTTAAAATTGAATTAAATCTGATCTGACAAAGATTTTTTATTTTCTTAGTTACCATTTTTCTCAGTGCATTTCGGGTCATATAAATAGATTGCCTAATTGCTGCTGTTGTTGTTGTTGTTGTTTTTAGCCGGGTTGGCACTTTCTTTCTATTCGGAGCCTGAGAATGATGCCACTGCCATGATAGCACTACCACGGCAAAAAGGCAAAAAATAAAAGAGAGAAGAAAAAAAAAAAATAGAAAAATAGCTTTGGTTTTGTTTGCATATTTGTCATTTGGAGCGACTTTTGAAGGTATTGGGACAAAATCGCTTCGGCTCGAATTGGCAGGTTGCAAAAACAAAGCTGCTTCTGTTACTGCTGCTGCCTGCCTGAGATCAGAGTTCAGCGTTGCAGCTGTGTTTACCTTTCACAATTTTAGGTATTCAATAATATTTGGCTTGTGTGGCTTCTCGCTGCTTGTCTACATGTCTTTTGCAAAAATATCAAATGCATAACTGTGGCTTACACACACACACACATACGCATACATACGAACCCTTTCCCACTCGCACTCGAACTCGCAGTCTAACACCCAAGCTAAATTCAGAGAGCCACTTTCACATGCAATGTGCAAAAGTTCAGGCGATGTGGTTAGCCTTATCTCTGCTGCGACAGCCATATTTACCTGCCAGCCAAAAAATACACATATACCATGGCATAAGTACCTATGTATGTATATGATAGCTACTTGAACTCAAGCGCGAAGCACATTTCTACGATTTTTATTTTTTATTTTTCATCTCTAACCATTTTCTACATAGTATCTGCATGCCGAGTGCACTGAAGGCAGGCAAAGAGCAAGTTAGCAGCTTCAGGGTGAATCGAAAATACTCTAACGCATCCAATCAGAAATGCCTATAAGAATTATTGTTCGTTTTGTAACAATAACTTTTTAATTTGCACGTCATGTTAGTAGAAAAAACTGCAAAAACTAAACCGAAACAGAACAAAAAATAACATGCATATCGACAATTTAAACTGTATTTAGTATTTTTCCATTTTCTCATTTTTAATAAACGCTCTTTAAGCTTTCTACTCTCTTAATACCAACAACTCACACACACAATCAAACACTTAACTACTCTTCGTTAAATGATGTCAAAAGATGGGGGCAAAAGAGACAGCGATACACTTGTGTTGTTATCTTTCACTCGATCTTCATGCAAGTTGCCTTTAATTAGCGCCTATGGGAAGCACTTTGTGAAATTCTCCTGCTCGATGTCAGGGTCCATTAGTTGCATAGCTGCCCGTTTTTTTTTTTTTTTGGTTATTTGTTCCTCGTTGAGCCTTTTTGCCAAATACCACATTAGCTGCTTGCCTGCTGCCTGCCGCCTGCCTCACACACACACACACACACGCGCTGGCCACAATTTGGTTACGCGAGATCTACCCAATATGTGTGTGCTTTTCAATGTGTGTGTGTGTGTGAGTGTGGTGTCTGTGCGTTTGTGTTGGCGCTATTTTTATACGATTTGCTATTTTTTCCGGATTTTTGTTTGGCATTGTTGCCGCTCGTCTGAAGCATGTCGGGGCTCCTCATCCTCATCCCCTTGCCCCACACTCCTTTCCGCTTCCCGCTACCCTGGCTTTACCTATCCTTTTTTTTTCTGCTGCTATTCGCTCGTTGCGTATAAAACTGACGCCAAATTTCTTTGGCGTCAGCCAATGCACATCACACACACATACACAGAACTACAAACAAAAAAAAAATACTCACCACACCCACACTTGCGTGCGAGCTCTCCTACAGCTGTTACAGTTACAATTGCTGTTGTTGTTGTTATTTGACTCTTCGCATGTCTCTCTCTCTCTGTCTTTTATTTCGCATCGTTCGATTTTTCGGTTAGAGCGTAAAAATATCAAAAAATAATAAATGCTTTCCTCTGTATGTTTGTGTGTGTGTGTGTTTTTGCTACTGTATGCGTGTTTGTGCAGTTTGTCAGTTTCGCACAGCATTCCCGCTCATCGCCCCTCCACCCTTCTTATCTACTACCTGAGTTTTATGCAACAAAAGTTTTGCCTTCATGCATATTGGTAATTTATTAGCATAAAATGCCAGCAACGCGTAAATAATGCACGAAAAATTTGTTGCTTTCTTACAACGACTAACTTGTACACTACACACGTTCCTACATATGTATGTCTGTATGTACATACATACACATGTACTCAATATGTTGTTTTTATTTTTTTATTAGTGCTACGCTCTTTGGCACCTCAGCATAAAATTCATTTCCGCTACATTTGAACGTCGCTCAAATGTCACCAAGGACGTGAAAAGTGTGTGTGTGTGTGTGTGGTTTTTTTTTGTCTGCACGTCGCCACAATGACTCCGACATGTTGCCTTTACCACACCCAATCCCCCCCGCCACCTCCCACATAAAGCATCTCGATAAAAATGCAGCCACAGAGTTTACGGTTACCCATTTCCACATTTCCAGCGGGAAGTTCAATATTTCCGTTAAATGCACGACATGTTGTTCGTCCAGCGATTTCCTTCGCCATTCACATTTGACATCAACTGTGATGGGAAGGGGGCAAGGGAAGGGGGATTGAGGGTTGCAGCTAAACTGAACTCTTCTGGTTTGTTTGGCATTTTTTGGTTCCCATTGCAGGGGGAATAAAGTCGGTTTTGATTTTATTCCCTGGCTTGCTGGCACGTCCAAATTGGACAAGTTTATCGGAATGAAATTCATTTCAAATAAAAGCAAATAATTATTATAAAACATATTATTAACTGATTTGCGTCAGGTGCAAGTGTGGATACACATTGGTTACATTTAAAGGGGATTTTTTCATAATTTAGTTAATGATTTTACTTTGTGAAATTATATGAAGTACACAGAAAGTTTCTATGGGCTGATAAATTTATGAAAAAAACATCATATTACATTAAAGGTAACATTTGTACTAGTTTAAACTTTAACGAAAACATATTGTCAATTTTCATCTAAGAGTGATAAATTTTGCAAATTTTAAATTTGATTTACGTTGATGTCAAAGCTTTTGACACTTTTCCATTGTGCATTTGATACTGCTATTTTTTTGTTGAAAGAAATATTTTATTTTAACATATCATATATTTATATATGCAAATTCTGTGACTTCGCATTTGAAATACATTGAAAAAGAAACCCAAAAACTGTTGTTACAATTGAAGTATGTCTCAATTAATATTGCAAAATTGAAATAACTTAATAAAGAATTTATTTCCCTTTGTTTTACATCACCTTTTCCATATTTATTTAATCTTTAAAGCGCCTTTAAAACAAATATAAACATGCTCTAAAAACGTACAACAAATTGGCCTACAAGCCATTCACTTCGAAGGGATAAACCTTTTTGAGGGGTGAAAGGTAGGCTAGGAATCTCTGCTTTAGACAGACTGGGCAAAGCTAATGCCACTAGACAATGCTCAATGAATCCAAGTGTACATATGTATATGCTGTTAGGTGCATGTTTGTGTGTAATATCTGGAAATCATTGGCCCAAAAACAAGTTGAGCAATTTTTTGTAATTTCAACGAAAACTGACTGCAATTGGATGGAGGTAAATGAATGTTTGGCCTCGATTCTTGTTCAAATTTAGCTAACAGTAGGTACATACATCTGTATGTTTGTATATATAGTACAGTTATGTTTGGATATAGCGTAAACATTATAATTTTTACATTTACATTAAAGTCTGTTCTGCACAGTTGTAGTTCCTGTCCATAGGCCTAAGAGCGCTGAACCGTTCGATCAATTTCGTTGTGTTCTCTGATCAACATCTTCGTTTAGCACTCTTAACGAAACTGTCGGTAAGTAACAGTTATGTTCACAGTACGCTTCCTATGACTATTGAATACAGTGAAGTCTTACAGACATCATAGCCAGACGCAACTGTAGAGGTTTGTGTTTGTTGTACCTATGACTAAACCCATAAATAATTAGGCAGTTGGCGGCATACTCAACACACAAAGCCGCCATTAACATGCGCTAAAAAGCAGATGACAACAAACACACCACACACCGACAAACACAAACACACCACACACAGTAGTTAATGGACCCGCTGTATAAGGTGGTGGTGGGGGATTCCTGCTTACTTTCGAGAGTCCAGCGAATTGCAATTGAAATTGTTTTAATTGAAATGGAAAACGCGTAAATTTAAGTGTTGTGCGTGTGTGTATGTGTGTGTGTGTGTGAGTGTTTTTCTATTTGCATTCAATTTCACAGTGCAACAAAAACCCAAATTGCAATGGACACTAAAAACCAAACGGGCCAAGCGAAAAGAGAGAGAGAGAGAGAGAGGAAGAGGGAGAGTAGCGGTATCACAAACGAGCAAAGTGTTTATTAACTTTGGCTGTTTGATCCACTTTGCATGGCCAGGTCCTTGCTAGCTCGCTATTGTTGTTGTTCGTTCGTACAGAACTCGTCTCTGTTCAAGGATGTTTGCACATCTGCCATGTGGCATAAAAAGCAAGCACGCAGCAAGCACTGAATGAATGCATGAGCTGGCGAGCGACGAGCGACGAGCGAGGGGTGGGCAAGTGTTAGCCAGAACACAGTGAAAGGATAATTCAAATGTAATTTACAAAAGCACTCGTTTGATTTGTTACTTGTGCAGTTGCTTTTTCACATCCCAGCCCCCCCTCTACAGTCACCCAACGTACTCTGTTGGGGCTTGGAGTACGAGCCGATTAAATTAGTTGGCCACCAACAGGAGGGGCAGTGGCAACTGGCAAGTGGCAAGCGGCAAGTGAAATAAAAAAATGGTACATTCAAAAAGCACAAAACTAGTATGATTCAAAAAAAGATTGAATGGAACTTTATTATTCTAAGCACAAATAAAAGAATTATATGAAAAGAAAGTCTGAAGTTTTTTGTTTCGATATACAATTAAGAGCTAATTAGCCCAGCTAATTACAATAATTTTGTGGCTCTTTAATTGTGTTGAAATTAAATAAATGAATGCATAAGAAACTTATATTCTGCTTTATATTGGCCACAAAACTCAACTTGTCTCCGGCCCTAAGGCGATTCAACACGTACAGCAAATTAACTTGATTAACGTCATTTATTTTGTTTAGAAAGAGAGAGACAGAGACAGAGAGAGAGACAGCGACACATTTAATGCTAAAGATAATTCATAGAGCACATTAATCTTGATTGATCTGGGATTAAATCTTTGCGATTATGCACAAAAAAAAACTTTTTACACATGTTGGAAAGTGTTTTATGTATAAAATGAGCTTATTTATGAGACTTTTTTCCCACAAACTTTATTACAAACGTAAGTATTGCAATAAACTTTTCTCTTTGATGCAAAATAACTCATATATTTTAGCTTTAGCATAAATGCAAAAGTTAGTTTTCATTTTAAAGCTTATTAGTAGTAAGTTAGTTAGTTATCATTTTATAGCTTACAGCAACAAAATGCAATTGAATAACTGCATCAAATTTGTAACAAAAAAAGTAAAAGAAATAAAAAGTTCTTACACAATAATATATCAAACTATTTGGATGTATATATGAGTCGGAGATAAGATAAGAAATAAGCGAAATATAAAAGAGACATAACGGAAATATTTAAGTATTACGAACATGTCAGGTTTTTTCATCACATTAAGCGAATGTGGATCTAAGTTAGTTAGAGTTTGGCTAACAGGAGACGTTATGAAAGGGTCTGGAAAAGGTATATTAAGAAGTTGTTTAAAAGAAAATACCAAATACAAAATATGTGTACAGATTCGATTTGTAAACATATGTGTTTATAATTAAGCTTTTCAACTATTTTTCGTTGGTTTTTTTTTGAAGTTTTTCGCTTGTCACGAATGTTTCATGCTTTTAAGTTGAGAGAGAGGTGGGAAATGGTTGATGGCGATGTTGCTCACATATGAGACAACACCTGTCGTCCACATTAAACATGAAGGTAACAAGCGTTGAGCAGAAGGGGGGAGTTGAGTGTGGAGCTTGCATTTTGGCAAAG
Organism: Scaptomyza flava; assembly: GCA_030179655.1. Taxonomy (NCBI): domain Eukaryota; kingdom Metazoa; phylum Arthropoda; class Insecta; order Diptera; family Drosophilidae; genus Scaptomyza; species Scaptomyza flava. Next base: position 15,311,887 of record JARNME010000029.1, read on the forward strand.
CTCAAGTGGTGTAAGCTGGAAGCAAGAAGTTTGCCTTACAGTTGGCGTGCCGTTTGACTAACTGACTAACTGACGACCGACTGCTGACTAACAGACTGACATTTGAATTACGAGAAGCTTGAAATGGCAAAGTAGATGACGAGGGGAATGGGGGAATGGGTAGTGGGGGATTGGTAAGTTGGGTAAGTCGGCGAGCTCAACTGAACGAAAGTCGCTCTCAACACAAACTCAACAAAATGACACGACTTGAATTGGCTGCCAAGCGTGAACGCATACAAGTTGGAGTCGTTGGAGACGGAAAGAGAAAGAAAAACAGAAAGAGAGAGACAATTTTTGGGCAAGAAATAGCTAAAAATTACCAGCTGCAGTAGGCAAAAGTTGAAGTTGTTTTTTGTAGAGTTTTTGCCTATTTACTTGGGTCGCAAACTAAGTGAAAAGCGTCTTGCAGTTGAGAAAAACTTATTTATTTAGAGGTAGATGCTTCCAATCAAATTGCTGCAAATAAGGCATAATTTATGTGCCACATTGGCCCCAAAATAACTAAAAGCTTTAAGCTGCAACAGATTGAATTCAATATCAAAGGAATATACAAAAAAAACACACACACGCACATTAAATTCAATGCATCAAAATTGTTTCAGGAACTTTGTCCGACAAGTTGGCGACACAAGCCCAAACCCCCGAGAACTTTTTGAGGAGAATCATGAGAGAGCGCTGGGCTTCTCTCTGGAATCTGTACGCCAGCATGGTAATTGCAGATTTATGACCCAAAACATGTGGACAGCTCTAGTCCACACCAAAGAAACGCGATGCAAAAAAACCGGCAATAGTCGCAATAAAAAAAAGGTTAAGGAATTGAAAGAATATGATAGACAAGTTAGATATCCTAGTTTGAAGTTATTCACCTTTGTAGTTATGGTAAATATTATTTTGAGTTTTATATTGTTTCTTGATGCTTTTTTTTTGCATTACTTTACTTTTATTTCTTACCTGTCTATATTTGTTGTTTGGAACCACTAATCGTATGTTCTATTGTTTTTATTTTTAATGTAGTATTTTTTCACTCTTAGTATTTATATTCTTTTTTATTAATTTTCATAGATGTTAAGCACTCTAATTTATCCAACGGGGTATTATTGAAACCCAAAATAATGCACAGCATTTTTTTTTCTCACTGGTAGAAGTTTAGCGGAAAATTGTTGAGCGTTTCTGCATAATAAATTCTCAAAAGTGGATTAAAATGGCACGAAAATATTTTAGCTTCCTTTTTTCATTATTTTGCATAGCAAACACAAAACATATGTACACACACACACACACACACACACACCACACACACACACACACACACAACACACTCACACAAACGACGAACAAATAGAAACACACATTGGGACACTTTTGCTTTTTGACCGTGAGCAAACAATTTTTGAAAACATATTTTTTTAGGCTGGCTGCACAGAATTCAGGAATTTCTGTGATTTCACGAATATATTCACACACAAAAATAAAAATAAATACAAAATGTGTGCATAACAAACGTGAATTGTGTGTTTGTTTATATTCGCCTCTTCTTCTTCCCCATTTGCTGTCTCTTTCTGTTTTGAATTCGATTCTTTTTTAACTGGCTGACATTTTGACATTTGTCGCTGTCAGACATAACAATCGAATATGCTAAAAATCGTAATAACAACAAACAAACACACACACACATACACGTTGTGTGTGTCTGTGTGTGTGTTTGCATACAAATGTCAAATAAAATTATAGCCAAATTGCCCATTGAGGGTTTGGGCCACGGCAATGGCAATAAATCAAAATAAATGGACTAACAAACGAAGGCAAATTAATAGCATTCTCTCTCTCTGATTTTTTAATATTTTTATTTTATTACTCTTGTTGCCGTTGTAGAACCTCAATTTATCAAAATATATATGTATGTGTGTAGATAGAAAGGTTCACAAGAAAAGTGCAATATAAAACTCGTTAGAGAATTGACAATTTGGCATTTAAATAAATATTTAAGCACTTTCAAGGTGGCAAGTTCAATTGAGTTATTTAAATTGGTATTTTGTGTATATATTTAAATCAAATATGTGAGAAAATAAAATGAACATTTAATAGAGTCATAAATTTGAAAAAAAAGGAATTTGTTTATTGGAAGCGTTGCTTAAATTCGGATGATAATCAATGATAGACTTGGGCCCGCAAAGAAGTAAAGTAAAGTTTAAAGTTATTTTAATTAAAAGCATGCAACTTTTATATCAAAGAGTAGTTGAAAGCGGATGAGACATAATAATCTCTATTGTTTGCAGGAATAACAAAGGGTCTCCAAGATGAAGGAATAACTTTGTGACTTATTCAGATTAAAACAAAAATTATTAAAACTTTTTCAGAGCTGCAAGTTTTTGATTATTTGTCTAAGCAAAGATCAATAAACATCAATAAAGTTTTAAGCGAAAATTGAAAAAAAACGAATTTATTTTTTAAAATAAAATATTGTAAGCCGCTTAATTAAACTGCAATTTCTTGTTAAAATTTTAAATTAATCTATTTGCAAATATATTTAGATAACAAAGTCAATAATATTTTCGATTTTAATACTCATACGACTGTAAATATTTTGTTTCTAAAAATGGCATTTAACAAATATTTGTAATGGCTTTAATTTATATTAACTTTGCACGCAATGTTAAAAAATATATAAAAAATATATATTTGTGTTTGTTTTTCTAGAAATATTTAGTCAATTTCATTGTACCCGTTTCGCATTAGCTTGCTTTTAAATATGTGTGAAATCCCATTGAAACTTTTTCTGTATTCTGTAGTTTTAAATAACATTAACTTCAACCGCGAATGACTAACTTGATTAACTTGAATAAAATAGACAAAAAAAAACATTCAGCAAATATGTTTCTTAAAGCTATTAGTGTTAGTTAGTCAGAGATAAGATAGGTGAATGAATGAACAGCATATTAAAAATATAAATTAATTTTAATAAACGTAACTAAGAACAAACTGAACTAACTTTACACCTCTCTTCCTTGGTGGCTATAGCCGACTCAAAGCTCTTGAATTTGTTGGCCCCACAATGGCCATTGCGAGCACAACTTGAACTTGTAAATTTCACTGACACCAAAGACCTTTCAAACCTTGGGGTTCATACAAAGGGGCGCAAGTTTAAACTGCAATTGCAATTACGTGCCGTCCAGTTGCTAGAGAGCATTATGGTCGCAACATGTTGATCGGTAGCTGAACTCTGTGTGTGTTTGTGTGTTTGCAACTGTTATAAATTCAACGAGACTGTTAGATGGATAGCGCCTATGCGTGTGTGTGTGTGTGTTATGTATAGCTCCGCTGGGCACACTGCGCACAAAGTTTTTAATTAAGAATTGCAGTTAAGCCCGAAAGGGGGAGTTTTGGTCATTGCGTTAATAAGTTTGGTTTTATGAATATTGCCAGCGCGAATATTGCTCTATCTCCTTCTCTCTCTGCACACCAATTTCAATCGATTTGTGTTTACAGACGAAGAAAAAATAAAAACATAAATACGAATACAAATTCAAATACAAATCAATCTGCATATTGAAAATTGGCAAGAAAAAAAAGTGAGAAAAATTGTCAGAAAATATGCACATAACTTCTACTTGGTGGCTAGTTTGAAGAAGGCAGCACACTTCTCTCATCCTCCCCACCCCTTCTACTTCTGCTGCAGCGTCTGCTGCACAAAGCCAAAAAAAAACTTTGCCCGTAGCCAAGACCAAAATTCAAGATTTTTGTTGCTTGCCCTGCCTTGCCCTGCCCTGCCCTGCCTGCATGCGAAGGCAAATTGAAAAACTAATTTTCAACAACAAAATCAAAGCAAGGCGCTGACACACAGCAAGCAAAAAAAGGATATGAAAAAGGAAAACAGGAAATAGGTTTGCATAAAATTTCCATAATACAATTTCGATAATTTCACAAGAAGTGTGAGAAAGAGCGTGGCAAAAAATGCATTTCTCCCCTCCCCCCCATCTCTGAGCAAGGAAAGTTGGTGCTACAAACAAAAAAAAAAATATCAGCCAGTTTCGGTTCTGGTACTAGCTGACAGCCCATCAAATTTGGTTAACGTTTACATGCAGAGTTGGCGACAACATTGACATTTTCTCAGGCACCCACCAAAAAAAAGACATGTGTGTAGCATGCCACAAAACAACGCGTATCGTGCTAAAAAAAAACAGCAACAATTGCAGCAACAAACAACTATTACAACCAAGCGTACTAACAAGAATCCCCGAGATTTTGACGTGGTTCGCATTTTTGGCAGGCTTCGCGACACACAGCTCTGAAGCCATCAATCATCCATCCATCCATCCATCCATTGGAATAGGAATTTTGAGGTTGAGCAAGAGTTTAGGTGCTTCTTGTTCTTCTTTTATGATGTGTGCAACATGCCACACTTAGGTTTCCTTAATAAAGCTTCTCAAGGTCGAAAGGATTCATGTAAATAAGTTTGATAGATGGTTAAAAGAGAAAATAAATATTATGTTGTTTGTTTATAAATGTGTAGGAAGTTAGGAATTAAACACCAAAACAATATTTACAAAAACTAAATGGAAATAATATTTATTAATTTATAAAGAAAACATGCAACAAAAAATAATGACTCAAAAAGTTTAATTAAAGCATTAGTCTAGTTTAACTTTTATTAATTAATTTATTTGTTAATCTTCAAAGCATTTCTCATAACATTTGTTATAAAATTCTTAAAAATATTGACATATTTTTATGTTTATTCAAAATAGCAATCACTTAGCATTAAATATTTCCATGTTTTTAATCAAAATATTTACGTACAGCCAAAGAACTTAAAGAAGACACTTGAAGTTTTGTCCATACATACATACATACATACATATATATGTATATAAATATTAAGGACTTTGAAAACTTAAGCGCCTTAAGTACCTATCAAAATGAAGCATGGAGCTCTGGTTGCGCTTGTCAATCATCATTGCGAATGAGTGTACATGGGGAAAAAGTCCAACATCAACAGTGGCCTCAAGTGTTTATCCAAGTACAAGAAGAAGAACAAGAACAAGAACAAGAACAAGAAATGGCAGAGTGTGCAACCGCACAGAAGACGGTTGACGAGGTGAAGATGTTGGTGCAAAGGAAAAGGGACAAAACTTTAACTTCCGAGACGAATGCACGCGTTCAGATTGCACACTGTCAGCAATTTTTCTTTAAAGTTTTTTATATATATTGTTTTTTTTGGTTTTTGCTATTTTTTCCTTGCACATGCTTCCAAGTTTGCAGTTAGCTTTGTTTTCTTTGCCGACAAATGACAAATGATGTCTCAGGCGCTGCTGAGATTCTCTAACTTAAGTCAGGGCGCGTTTGACATGTCGCCCATAAACTTGCAACCCAATGTTGCACACACACACACATATGCAAAACTTTCAACAATTTGTAAGCATTGATTATCATAATTGAAATACGCTAAGTAAAAGTCAAATATTAAGTGCCTCCAATCAAAACTTAAACTTGAAACATTTGATTAGTAAAACGAAAAATTCAAAGTCATATTTTTGCATAGACTTCAGAAAAGAATAACATATTTAAGCTTACGCAGAAAAGTAGGCAATAAATATGCCTCGCTCTCTCTCCCGCTCAAATAACAAATATGAAGTTAATTACAGTTTGATGTTTACTGAACAAAACTGTATTTAAGTTCGATTCGAATTGGCTGATATGCAGCAATTAGGCATTTGGGCATACATTAACAGAAATACTATAAATGCATATACTACATACATAGGGATACTAATGTCATATGCTTTTTGGTTTGCTGGGAGGAGAGGCGGGTGTGGGTTTGCCGATGACAAATCACTTCCTAAAGCATATCAAGTCTGAAGCCTTGACGGCGAATCTTAAATGCAATTTGCAGCAACAGTAGCCAGTGCAACAACTTGCAACATCGCATTTTGATTGCAAACTCCGGATCTGTGTGTGTTAACGCTGTCCCTGATTATGATTACTTGTCAGACACACTGCGTATATAGTATTTACTTTGTGCATAAGCCTTTAGTGCTTGTGTGTGTGTGTGTGAGTAAGTATGTGTTTTGGTCTTTTAATTGATATATATTCATAATTATACCAGCTTGAATATAACTAAACAAACACTCAAACCGTAATTGAATTGCTACACAAAATGTTTTAAGTATGACAGTTTTTGATTATTTGTATTTTTTTCTTTAATAATTGGTTTATTATAGCTTGAGAAGTGAATAAATATTACGAATATGCAATTTATTATGTTATGTTTTAGTATTTCATCTTTTTACTTATTTGTCTTTCTTATGAACACTATTGAAAAGTGAATAAAAACTTTGCTTAATATGATAAAATTATTATTTTTATAGCTCTTTTTAAATTTTTCCATTTGACAAACAGTGCTAAACAAATATTATCACGTAGATTTGTTTTCATTTCTTAAAGCTTTGCTTTGTTGATCATTACTTAATGAAGAATTTTATTTTACTTATCATAAAAGCTGATTTTAAGAACTAAATTAATAACGTAAACAACTTTATTCGTTTCGCGTTTAGTACAGCTTTCACAAAAGATCTCAATTGAGGCAAACAACTAGATTTTTTTCTCGATTTCTGAAATATAAATGTCAATAAGGCTCAGCTCACAAACAACTCCTTTCAATTTGAGATGCCAGGCAAATGCGCTCTTTGTCTTTATCCGATTCATAAGACAAACTAAGCCAATGCCATTAAGCAGCAGAATTGTGAATTGCCGACCGACCAAGCCAAGTCAAGTTATCATACAAATGAGTTATTTGTTAGATAAATCAGCATAAATAAGTAGAACTAAAGTCGAGCAAAAAGGGCCAATATAAAGGCAGACATAATAAAGCATAAACTCAACAACTGCTGCTGCTGCGGCTGCTGCTGCGGCTGTTGCTGCTGGTGAAGCGCATCAAAACAAACGTTGAAAACTCTGCCAACTGACTGCCTTTGGGCCAAAGTACTTCAAACGACTCCAAGTACAAGGTTGCATGCAACAAGAGTGCGGCATAAAAATACAGCTAACAAAAACGAAACACAAAAAAAAAAAAATAAGAGATTACTTGCCGCGTGAACGCAATCAAAAAGCGAATTGCATGGCAAACAAGTAAGTTTGTTTTTTTTTTTTTACAAAGAGTATGCGAATTGGAAGATACCCTATCAAAAGCTAAGGTATATGCATCAAAAATCGGGGAAAATTTCACAAAATTGTTTTCCTAAGCAAATGCTGTAATTAATTGTAGCCATTTTGTCGAACTAAAAAAATTTACATGAATAAATTAAAAAAAAAAAAAATAGTTCTTAAGGGTATTAATGACTTTTCAATCATTGTAAATAAAAAAAAATATATATATATATATTTAAAACTTACAAACGTTTCCATAAAATCATGTTATCCTCTCCTTAACACTTTCCTTTCGTAAAGGGTACACACAAAAATAAACACAACTTTCCCGATACAAACTACAAAATAGTTAGCCGCAAATGAAGCCCAAACCAGAAAACAACAAGATCAACAACAACATTTGAGTTTTCTTTCAATGTCAAAAGGAAAAATTCAAATATTTCGATTGCAATGCGCATCGAGGTGGCCACAAACCAAAGTTTTAGCCAGTCCATTGAACGGAATGAAAATGTTCAAGGTGTGTGGTGTGTCTCGACTTAAGGGCCTGAAGGGCAAGAAAGAAGCATTAAAAGGACAACCAAACGAATTTCATTATCAACTAGAGTCCTGCGGCAAAATGAGTGAAGCACTGGGCACACCTTAAAGTTCCTCTAAATAGTCGACAGTGCTGGTTAATGAGTTTGGATATCATCGTGGACAAGAACGTGGATGGAGGAGTAAGATTGGCGGGCGGGTCGAAATGTCAAATTGGCGCATGCCTTTTGGGCAAGTAATTATGTTTGATGACTTTGGCGGATGGTCGGTTATGCCATAGCTGCCGTTGCAGCCGTTAAAAGTAAAAGCGAATATGGTGAGAGATGAAGCGAGGTTGAAGGAGCGACGTACAAGATGGCAATTTGACTATGAACTGATAGAGAGAGTATTGCCAACCGACACAAAAGTTATTTGTTAACAGAAACTTGACAGGAAATCAACTGCTATTTAATATTTTTATATAATTTAAATTTAAATAATTAGCTAATTGTTAAGAATACATTGTAAATGAGTTACGAATCATTTTCAGCATGCCACATAAATGAAAATAGCCCCACCTGCCGTATCGTAGCAACACTAATGTACCAATCCGTTTTTATGGCAACAGTTTATAAAAAACATAGAACAAGCAGTACTCGCGCTTAAGTCTACACCAAACTGCTTAGCAAGTTAAGCAGTTTACAAGCACGATTTAAAGCGCCACCTTTTGCATCAAGTGGAAAGCAATAACATAGACTATGAAACAAAACACATAGAAATCTATCAAAAAGGCAAACTTAAACATAGAACATAGAATTGTGCTAAAAGGACAGTCATATAAGACAAGCAGTGCATTCTGTTTTGTGAAAAAGCTTTTTAGTGCTGGTGAAATCCTTATCGATATGTTAATCAAGTTGCTGTGGCGTTGCCAGCCTGCCTGTAAGACTTGTCAGGTTGTCAGGGCGACTTTTAAACAAAGAAAAAATGCAAACAAATCGGTTTATTCGTGCGGCAATGTAATGCGTTTGCCGCAGTTTATAATCGACTTGCAAAATAAACTGCACAAAATGTTTGACAAAAGCAATGAAAATAGCCTTAGTGCATTGGGCAGCATACAGGAAATAGCCGGACGTCTGTCCGACGAGCAGCAAAGATTGCGTCAATTGGAGGCATCAACAACTTCACCCAAGGAACGCACTCTATTTGTGTTGGGCAGCAAATGTGTTGTAAGTCAATGCAAATGTCAAGCGTTTACACTGACCTAATTATAGCTGTGTTTTTGTCTCTGTGTGTGTGTGTGTGTTTGTAGGGCAAATCTGTGGCCATTAATAAGTTCTTTGATCGGGATGAGCACACTACGCGTCCAACTTTAGCATTGGAATATAGCTTTGGTCGTCGCATTGGCAGCGGCAGATCAGCTCAGGTATTGAATGTCTGGGAACTGGGATCCTTGGACAATGCTGAACAATTGCTGGAGGTACCAATGCGAACACATGGATTGCAACAACTGTCTGCCTTCATTATGATTGATTTGTCACAGCCTCAGCGTGTATGGGCAGATCTGGAATGTGCCTACAAGGGTCTAAGGGATACGTCTCAACGCTTGTTGCAGCTGGCAAATTCTGGATTCCGAGAGGATTTGCAACGTCGCTCCTTGGAGCGTGTTAAATGTAATGTAAATAAGGATTTAAACACATTAGAGCTATTGCCCTTTCCGGTTGTGATTGTGGGTGGCAAATATGATATCTTTATGGACTTTGATCCGGCGCTGAAGAAGCACATTTGTCGCTGTTTACGATCCATGGCGCATTTGATTGGTGGAGCTGTTCTCTTCTATTCGCACAAACTACCTAAATTGGCCAAGGTTCTGAGGGATACCATTAATCATTTGGGCTTTGGGAGTCCAACAAATCCGTTTCGTGCTCATGTTACCGATTATAATGAGGCCTTATCGATATGGTTTGGCACAGATAGTTGGGCACAGATTGGCATTGGAGGGGAAACAAGCGGTTTCTTTAGTGTGGAACGTATTGGTGCAACATTGAGTGTGGAGGTGCCGCAGCTACAATTGGAGAAGCACAAACAACAATTGCCACAAGACCCAGCCAAAGATGCTGGCTTTAGGGAATCTCTCATCGATGAGATGCGCGCCCAAAAGGATCAGGAGCTTGCAACAATAATGCGGGATATGGCATTGCGTGGCAAGTTTGAAAGTGTCCAAAGCTAAAAACAAACAATGATTATTTATGTAATTATGTACTCCTAATAAAGTTAGTTAATTATAGCTAGTCAAAATAGCTATGTGCTTACAGTCAAAAACAGATTTTAGAAAAATATTCCAATAATGGAGATGCCCTCAGCTCCGGCCAAAGTTGTTAAAGTTTTGGGTCGTATTGGCGCACGGGGTGTTTTAATAGAAGTGCGTGTGGAGCTGTTAAAATATCCACGCATTCAAATGCTGCGAGCTGTTAAAGGTTTTATTTAAATTGAAATCAAAATACTTTTTCTTTAATTTGTATTTTTGTCCAAAGGTCCCGTTCGTTTGGGTGACATTGTCAATATTGAAGACGTATAACAACCATTAATTGAGAATATCTAACAGCACGCAATCAAATTCCGCAAGACATTATAAATTCAAAATTGGCGCTTAACGAAACATTTGCATTAGATTGGCATTACCCGATATACATTCACACCTCAACGCATTGGTACCGTTACACATGGTAAAGAAGCTGTTCCGGCAGAAAGCTCTTTGTTTTTCATAAGCGACGCTCAGCTGAGCGCCACTTGCTCTCTCTCGCTCTGTCACAAATCAAAGTCAAGCCAAAAGTCATTTGCTCGTCGTCGGGTAAGTTTTCGTTATTTTTTTTTTTTGACGCTTCGTTTGCTGTTTCTCAGTTTGCTCTGCTCAGTTGTTGGTGCGCGCTCGCGTATCGCAGTTGTTGCCGTTTGTTGTGTGGCGGCCAGCCGACGCCAGCGTTCTTTGCGTGTTGTGCATGCGTGTGTGTGCGTTACTGTTTGGTATACAATATTTTTGGCAAAACTTAAAACTCCGTCAAGCGATTTCGAACTATAATAACCAAATGAAGTGTGTTAATGCTACCACAGAAGCAAGGTGTTAATAATAATGAAAAATAATGAAACCTCTGCTGCTGTTTCGTCTTAACTTCGTTTTAGCTCGGTGAAGTTAATTTTTTCATTTTGACGTTGTGTAATCGCCACAGCGTGTACTAAAGTTGGAGTTGTTGCTGCATCTGTATGTGTATTGTACGATTGCCAACAATACACACACACAAACACATACTACATAAGTTTGTACAAGCATGTGTATATTTTAAACATTTTTAAAGCTTTTGAGCTCGTGGCTTAATAACTTTTGTTGTGAGCGTGAACTTCAACTTGCAAAATCGACCCCAAATGAATTAACAAAATCCAACAAGAACTTAGCTCAAGCTGATTTCCAGCCACATTAAACAAAAGTCCATCAAATCAGGTGAGTTTACCATTTTGACAGGCAATTATTTATATGTATGTATGTAGCTAAACGCTCTGCTCCACTTTCCATGCTCCTCTCACTTCCCTCCATGACACAATTCAGTGGCGAAAACAACAACAACAACAACAACAACTATAGCAACAGCCAAATAAAATAAACACCGTTTTATTGATTTTCCTTTTGCAGCTCTGCGTTGGCGCTCTTATTATTGCCGATTTAATACATACACACATGCACACTTATAAGCCTACAAACTTATGTTTGTATTTGTGACGAAGAACTTTCCGAAAAATGCTCCGGTTCCATTTACCTTTTGACAGGCATTTTTCTGCATTTACTTTTTGTCACATTGCCAAGGCAGCGAGCAATGTCTGTGTGTTAGTGTGTATGTGTGTGTGTACCATATGGTCGAGATTAGCGCTCGTTTATTTTGCCGACTGCATCCCCTGAATATTATTTTGCGTGGTTTCGCTTGTGGCTCCTTTTTCTTGTTGCTGACCTTTCCCACTTCGTTTATGCAGTGTCTGATGCTGCGGTTACACGTGGAACGAATATAATGAAGAGCTTTCGCTACCCTTTATAAGAAAGTTCCTTAAGTTTTGAACGAGTTTTTGAAACAGAGCATTTTCTAGTCGAGTCCATTTATACATATAGAAACTACAGCTGTTTTCGTTTGTTGTTAATGAGCTCGATAAGTTAGTCATAAAAATTCGTCATGAACTCAAAAACACATTTCACTTTTGAGTTGAGCTTATGCAAATATGTACATATATAAAAAGGTATAAAGAACTTAATTATAGTAAAAACTTTTACGGGTAACCACAGAATAAATTATAGCTTATGGAACTATCAATATCGTAAAGCATTTGCAAGCATTCTTTACACTTTTTAATAGAAATTTAATCCAATAAATGCTATAAATAAAAGTACATAATCCCTTTCGCGGTTGCTAATGATCGAAATGAGAACGTTTGTATTTGTTCTCAAAAGCTTGCTCAGATAGATACAATGACCTTAGTGTCGATAAACGATAAATAATGCCCGAAAAATGATTTACACAGAAATGCTAATTGTAGCGCTGAGCTGACTAAATCAGCCAGCAATCAAGCGAAATGAATAGAATAAAACAGAAAACAATGAAAAAATCTGTTAATTAATGCGAAACTCGAAAGCAATAAATAAAATGACAGATGAAGCTCGCAATCAAATTTGGTTTGTTTCATACAATTTCAGTTTATTGGGACCCACGCAAAAGGAAGAGAAGATTTAATGAAAAGAATTGAAAAAGTCTTCCTTTAAATACTCTATAAGATCAATGAAAACAATGTGAATGCTAAGCTTAGTTAACATTTTAATGAACTAAGAAATAATAATAAAATTCCTAACTATTACCCTATGGAAAGTATAGAAATGCCTAATTTTAGCAAATGTTCCCATTCTATTCAAAAATATTTAGACTTTTAAAGCATTCATTCGAACTATTAATAATATATGTATATAAAATTAAAGGCAGTTTTTAAATTTTTTGCATGCCAGCCATCATAAATATTGTGTCAAATCGAAATTTAAAGTTGGCAAATTGGCGTGTGCGACAATTACAAAGATGAGCAATTGTTAAAGGATTTGTGAATAGAAATCGTTATAAAGTCAAACAATTAATTTGCAGACAAGGTCAACGCCATCTTTTGATATTAACTCTTGCTATTCAAATAAAGTATAGTTCCTACTAAGTATATCTAGCCCATTCGGTAAAATGCGATCAATTTTGATAAGAACATTAATCACATATAAGCTGGCTGGGCATTATTATTGAAAAGCTCACGCATTTTAGATGGCCTTTGTTTCATTATCGCGCGCACAAACATAAATCAAATGGTATCCAAGTCCGCACTTTAACACTTGAAAAGCCATTTGCTGAGTGTACAAACGTTCATGCATACATACGTACATATTTTCATTTATTTATAAGTGCTTTTTTTCACACACTCACACAAATATCGACAAATGTCGCAATACGTAATCATGGGCCATTGTCACGAACAAAAATCGCATATCTAATGGCAACAATGAGATACAGATATAGATAAAGATACTAGAGATACTAGATAAAAGTTACAGATGCAGAAGCGCCTTAAGTGCAAGTTGCAGTCTCGTCCTTGGCATACAAATTACGAGATTAAACGCGTAATGCAAATTAGTAAACCGATTTGCAATAAGAAAAGAAGCTGCCTTTAAACAGGGTTGTTTCACATTATTAACCCTTAAGTTGTCAAGCTCTTTTTGTGTTCTTAAGTTGGACTATCTTTGTGATATACTTTACATTACTCGTTAATTGTGCCACTTGAAGCATGACCAAGTTAGCCATGAGACTTCTTGCTTTCACATACAAACAAAAAATCACAGTTCCCTCCCGCCGCGTTTTGGGCAAGCACAGTGAACTTTTGCCTGAAAGGCAGTTCAACAACCACTGAAGCATCAAACGACACAAACAGTGACTTTAAGTTGCATTGCATTCGAAGTGAGTGTGTGTGTATCTTTGAGATACATTCACTGCTAACAACCAACTAAACAATCAGTGCTCTATGGTCATAAATGAGCAGCCAAGCATAACACAGCCACATCACCATATTACCTTTACTTAGATGGCATATATATTTTTTCTTGTTCCACTCGGAACCGTTCCCACAACAACTTCTTCCAGTTTTCCTCACACTAACGCGGGGGCTGATTCATTTTACGCTCGTTATGTGCGCATAAAGAAATGCTTGATATTTATTTAACTCATTCACTTAAAGATTGTTAACAATTAATGGAGGTAATTAGCTTTTCCAACGAGTTGCACTTATAATTCCTTAATGAGTTTAATTGCAACGCAAGATGAAAAAGGTGTGTGTCTGAATGCTTTTTAAAGGGTATTGCATAAGTTTTGTTAACGCTAAGCAACAAAAATGAATATGAAACACCAAAAAAGTATTAATTATAAATTATATAATAGTGTATCAAGTAAAATGATTTTAACTTCAGCTAACTTAAGGTTGAAATGTTTTGCATTTAAAAGTTAAGCTCAAAAACCTTTACTTATATTTTGTTAACTAGTTATGACTCACAAGTAAGCCAACTAATGAGCAAGTAAACATAATAATTTAAGCTTTTGATTTTTGCCCTCATTTTAATTAATGGATTGAAGGTATTAACAAAAGCGTGACAGAATTTCAAACGCCAAAATGTCTGTTTTATTTAATTAATAATAGTTGAAAAAATGAAATATTTACTTCATTTTATTTATCAGTTAAAAGACGAATAATGTTGTGTATTAAAATATCAGCTAACAAAGCTATAAAATTTAGTGGGAGTTATTTCGGATAATAATAATAATAACTAGCCCCAAAAGTTAGTATTTATTTTCTTCATATTAATAAATGTTCTCAATAATAATCAAAGAAAGATTATTGTTATTTATAGTAACTGACCTTAAACAACAAGAAAATATAAGAAGAAACCACAAAAATACGTTTTTTTTTTCAAATCATTTGTTCCCACGTTTATTTAAAAGGCACTTTTATTGATTCGCTTGTGTCGCCAGTCGACAGTAATGTAAGGAGAAAGAAAACATTGCTTGTATCCTTAGACTGGTGCTGGATGTGTTGGTTATCCTTTTACAGAAAGCAACTCAAGTGCAGCGAAGCGTTAAGGTGGCTGCCACAGTAGACAGATAGGCAGGAAGACACAATTAGAGGACAGAAGCGGGATACTCAGAGAAGCGACTGTTAACTTTTGCCAGGCCTGAGAAACTTTTGCATAAACCATTTGTTTGTACATTTGCGGCGTGACTTTAGCTTTGAGCCGATTTGTTATCAGCTTGCGTTTGACCAGCGTTCAACCCCAATAATTTGTGTGGTGGTTACTTTACAAGCAACTAATATGAACTTCAAACGAGGGGGTGGTTAACCAGGCGAAGGTCACAATTAGGCTAAACGGGAACTCAGGAACAGAAACGGGAACGGGAACAGGAACAGGAACAGGAGAAAATGTCAGAAACAGGCGAGAATATCGAGCAATCGACTTGAAGAACTGTCTTCGTCTCGTGCCGGGCACGTTTTCGCATGATTTCCGTCCACAATGTCCCACAAGCAGAACCAAATAACATTGGCGGGGCTAACAACCCCAAGACACAAAAGCCGCATACAGAAACAACAACAACAACAAGAATAGGTCGTGTGGCGCATTATCCTTAAACGACGCTGTGGCAGCTGGCGGCGCTTGTGCTGTTTATGTGTTGCACATTGCACGTTGCAAGTGCAAAATGCTTGTTTGTGCTATGTGCAGCTTTTTCTCTCGAAAAAGAAAGCAAGCTTTGGAATCAGCAGCGCGTGCCAGTTAAATATTTCCCGTGGGAATTTTAAGGATTTTCGAGAACGTGGGAGTGTGAAAAAAACAAAAATCATAATAATAATATATGATTTTCAGTGTGAAGAAATGGGGGAAAACCCAAAATGCAAAAGTAAATACTTGTACAGCACTGAGAACTTAAATGCTTTAAGGTGTGGTTGCAACATTTCCTTAACTATCCTTAGAAAGAAAGATTATGTTTGTACACTTAATGTTAACTATTCATAAGGAATATACATACATATATTATTTGATTGTCTTTAAGCTTGTTTGTATGGGTGTTTGATTATTGTTGAAAAATTCTTGCATTGCATATTGATAGCATTACATAATTGTTGTTCGTTTTAACTCCTCTATACAAGGTAAACATTTCTGCTCGCTTTGCAAAGCATCAAAAGGATTCATGATATAATTTACCCTAAAGATTATACACTATTTTATAAGCATGATAAAGAAAAGTCCTTATTGATTTTACTGGCTTTTCTTCGGTTTAAGTAAAAAAAAAGGGAAATGCAATCTCGCTAGTTTAGAGTAGAAAAGTTAATCTCTTTTTATTTTTTTCGCCTTCCACACAGTTTTCAAATTAATTTTCCGTAAAACTCGTTAAAAAAGTTTGTTTTCCTTCTCTTCGTCCAATCACTGACCAAAATTGCTAGCCAATCAAGCGAAATTTCCTTCAGGGCACGTTTGCTTCTGGTACATTTCTAATACTGTTGCACAGTTTTATATGTTGGCTACCGGAAGTAAATTTAGAAGCTTACACACACAGCAGCACCTTGACAAAACACACACACTCACACATACATACGTACTTATATATAGACACACCTACGGCCACTAAAAATATCAACTTTGGCAGAGAACTTTATTTCTTTCTTTTTTTTTTGCAACACAATTCAATGGACATCCGGCTTTTATATTATTATTGTATGTAGTTGTTGGTTTTTCAAGGTGTGCTGTGACAAAGAAGAAGAAGAAGCACCACAAGTGCGATTCAAACTACAAAAACAACAACAACAATAACAACACATTAACAGTAACGATCTGTGCGTTGGCAAAGGAAATGACTTTGGCGTTGGTTGGCTGATGGAGATGAAGAAGAAGTTGGGAGTTGGCTTCCAGCTGGTTTTTAGCAATTTTAGTTGAAGTTGCAATTCAATGTGTGTGTGTGCGGTATTGTGGGTGTTTTTTTTATAGGCATCATTAATCTAGCGGCTTATACTAAGACCAGATCAATGCAACCACGCCTTGAGTGTCGCCTACAGCTTAAATTGATTCGCGTGGGCCATGCAACTGTTGCAACATTTCGTAACCAAGTGGCAACAGCAAGAACAAGAACAAGTGATAAGCTAATTAATTTTCAAAAAAAGCAATCAATTAAAATGACATTTAAACCAAGAAGCAAGAAAGGCAAATGCTTAAATAGATTTTTATATATATATTTACTTTAAGCATTACGAGAATACACATTTGACATTTGCCTGGCTCAACATTTTTAATGGCACACCCATCACCGTCCAGTTAGGGGGAATTGCATTAATGCAATTTTCAGGCAGGCAACCCACACTAAAAACGCCACCCGAGGCACGTTCCAGGCAGCAACAACAAGGGCAAGGGGGGTGTTAGTTGGGAGGCAGCAGCATCAATTTGAATTGCCAGCACATGACTCTGTAAACTGCAATAGCAATCAGCTCAGGAGTAGAGACACAGCTGCTGCTGCAGAAAACAAAAAAACAGCAGCTAAAAACGCAAATGCAAGACAATTCCATTGAACGACTGTTGTAGGCAAATGACAGAAACGATGCAGTTGGGAATGAAAGACAGAGAAAGAGAGAGAGAGAGAGCAATGATGATGAAAAATGGAATTGCATTATACGCATTCTATTTTGTGGCTGTGACACAAGACATTCGAGTGGCGCTTTCGAGCTGAGATGACCGAGAGATAGAGAAAGAGAGGGAGAGATTATAGAAACTCTTGAGTTGTTATGTCTCTATTAAGTTTATGGTTCTTGAATTTTGTTAAGAGCTTTTATACACTCATTCCTTAGTATTGGGTTACCGGTAACCTACATTTTATCAGCTTCGATATTCTCAACAAATTTATCAGTTTTATACTCTTAAGATAGTTTTTTTAAGGAAATGTCAAAGGGTTCTTACAACTTTGCTTTATTTTATTTAATTCGTAGCAATATTGATTAACTTTTCAAATATTTAACTTACTCACGCGTTGTTGCTGTATTGCAAATGAAAATACAACACTGCCTAAAAATATGCAACATAATTCGATTGTAGAAAAAACTCAACTCCGTGAATTTTTTTTTTTTTTTTTTTTTTTTTTTTTTTATCTTGTTATTTATTAAGGCATACAGGGCAATCCAGGAGCCCCTTTGTGTCCTTGGTGTCTATTCATTCAGCCCATTTGGGCGCGCCGGCTAACATAAGTTAGCTGTAACAATTATAATAACAGTAACAATATAATAACAATAACAATAAAATAACAAATATCACAGATATACAAATGCTGCAAAGATGCGTCAGCTTCTTCTGACCCTCGTCACAGGAGATCGAAGTATTAGGTCCCTCGGTTGTCGCCGGTTGAGCCTCCTAGGTGGGCGATATCTGGTGAGTCCGTTTGCTAGCCGATTTCGGTGTCGCTCTAGCCTATCATGGTAACGACTCGAGTGCTGGTTGATTGTGTCGAAGACAGTGGTCAGTTTCAGGTCTCTGTGTAGCGTGGTGTTCCGGATAAACCACTCGCAACCAGTAACTATCCTCAATGCTTTATTCTGGACGACCTGCACTCTTTGGATTTGGCTGTCGCATGCCAGGCCCCAGATTTGGCACCCGTATTTCCAGATTGGTGCCACGATCTGCTTATAAATTGTCATTTTATTGGAGAGTGACAATTTACTTCGCGAGCAGAGAAGCCAATAATGCTTTTTTACTGAAGCACGTATGCGCGTTTTGATGGCAGTCACTTGCTTAGAGAAAGTGAGTCTGCGATCCAGGATTACTCCAAGATATTTTGCTGTATTCGACTGCGGTACAGGGGCCCCTTCCACAGACACGGCCGGTGGCGTTCTCCTCTTGAGGGTGTAGCAAACATTGCTCGATTTGTCGCTATTGATGCCAATATTCCAGCGCCTTGCCCATTCCGCAAACTTTGATGCGTAGTCCTGGATGCCATCGGCTGCATCGTATTCGCATCGGGACGTGTAGGTGACGCACACATCATCAGCAAATGTGGCTAGCATTGATGTCCCGTACAGGCTATAATCTGGTATCGGCATATCGTAGCTATACAAGCAGTAAAGCAGGGGGCCAAGGACACTTCCCTGTGGTACTCCAGCTGCCACATCATGTTGGGTAGAGAGTGCCGAATGAAAACGGACCGCGAATCTCCTTCCCTCGAGGTATGACTTAAGAAGGCCGAAATATGGCGCAGGCAGCGTATGCTTAATTTTTAGCAGAATTCCGGTGTGCCAAACTCGGTCAAACGCTTCCCGGATATCCAGATAGAGGGCGTTGCAGTATTCCTTATTGTCGTAGGCCGTCAGAATTTGCTCGACAACCCGATGAAGCTGTTCGACAGTACTATGGCCAGCGCGGAACCCGAACTGATGCTCAGGAATAATCCCCTTAGCTTCCATGATCCTGGCCATCCGGGCGGCAATCAGTCTTTCAAACACTTTTGAGATCGAAGGGAGGAGGCTTATCGGCCTGTAGGAAGCGGGTTCCCTTTCCGGTTTGCCTGATTTGTGGATCATGGAGATTATCCCGAGCTTCCACTGAGGAGGGAAGTATTGCAGCCTCACAATAGCGTTGAACACCATCGCTATGTAGCGAATCGCACGGCTGGGCAGTGCCTTCAAAGTAGCATTGCAGATGGCGTCATGACCTGGCGCTCTTTTTATGTTCTGGCTTGCAATGACATCAGCTATCTCACTAGGGGCAAATGGCTTGATAGGCAGGTCCATTTGAAGAGCTTGAGTCAGCTGGTCGTGTGTCTCCTCAACATGCTGCAGACTTGCAAGATTAAACGGCTGAAAGCGCTCGGCAAGGTGCACAGCAAACACCTCCGCTTGCTCCAAGTCAGTACGACACCATGTCCCGTTACTGTCCACCAGTGGCGCTTTTCTTGCGCAACGCCTTTTAATAGCGCGCGTGGCTTTCCAGAGTGAGTGCGTCGCTTCGCTTGCAACCCCAGTGTTGGCTAGCCTTTCGTCAAACCATGCAGATTTGTGCTCCACTAGTGCACGACGGAGCCTACTCTGCGCTCTGTTCCAATCGGCTTTGTCCAACGGATGGCGAGACCTCATCCACCTCGCGCGTAAGCGCCTCTTCTCAGTGATGAGAAGAAGAATCTCCCCGGTTAACGGTATCCTATCTGCTGCGGGCCTCCGAGATGCAGTGCGAGTAGCCATTCTAGCTGCTGCCTGGACTGAGTGGGTGAACGAGTCGATAGCGTCATCGATGTCCTTTTCGGTGTGAATCGCAGAGTTAAGTTGCAGTGAGGATTCGAGGTGCTCTTGGAACCATTCCAAGTTAGTACGCCTGGTGATTAGCCGCTCCGTCTTGGGGTAAGATATTGCTGACGCATTCAGCGTAATGACAAGGGGTAGATGGTCGGAGCTGAGCTCAACAACCGGCCGTATATCAGCATGAATGCCCATGATCCCCCTAGTCAACGCAAAATCAATATAGCCTGGTGAGCCTCTGCTGCCGTACGGGTATCTCGTTGGGCCACCTGTTGCTAGCGAGTTTATCTCCGAATTCAGGACGAGATTTGCAAGCGCATGACCTCTTTGGTTGCACCTTCCTGCTCCCCATAGCCAGTGGGACGCATTCCAGTCGCCCGCAACGATGAATTTGGAACGATGCTGTTCCAAAATCGACTTAAATTCATCCGTTGTCCATATAAACCTCGGGGGACAGTATACCGCTCCAAAATTTATATAACCGAGTGCCGTCTCGATAGCTGCTGACGCTAGTTGCACTTTGTTAGTGGCTGTTGGTTCTAGCGGGAAGTGGACCAGGCTTGACCTGATCATGATCGCTGCACCACCTTTAGCGTTGCCAGCGCTGGGATCATTGGCAGTATAGGCCTCATACCCAAATAGTTTGGGTGCCTCTGACCCTTTGCAGTGTGTCTCGCTGAGAAGCAAGACATCTATATCATGTCGCCGCACAAAGCACTCTACTTCGGGCAGCTTCGTGGAAACGCCGTCGGCGTTCCACACAAGGATGCGCAGCGGCATCATTATGGTGTCTTCTGCGCTTGGAGAGCAGTGAGCAGATTAAGAATCTGCCCTGCTGCTGTGTCTGTTGTTGTTGCTGCTTCAGCATCATCATCATTAATTCCATCTGCTTCTCTTGGAACGAGCGCAGAGAGTTAATGCTTTCACTAAGCGATTGCAGAATTGTTTCGATGGTGCTGCTGGCTCCCATCGACTGCTGATGTGGATCCCTCGTCGTCCTTTGACGGCTGCGGCTCCTGTTGTTAGACTGTTGCTGATGTTGGTGTTGTTGTTGGTCCTGCTGCTGTTGCTGCTTTGCTACATCCGCATAGGAGACGCCGCTTCGAAGAGTGGCAATCGGCCTACCACCAGAGGTACTCCGTAGCATAGAGCGCTCGTTGCTCATGCTTCTACCGCCCAGTCCGCTTCTGGGCCTGGAGCGTTGTAGGAACGCTTGATATTTATTGCAGCCTGAGTAGTTGGCAGGGTGCTGTTCACCACAGTTATAGCAAGTGCATAGCTCGTTGCGTGGTCGAGTACAATCTCTGGCAGGGTGTTCTCCGGCACATTTAACACAAATGTGCGCCTTGCGACAATATTTAGCAGTGTGACCAAACTGCTGGCATCTATGGCATTGCACGATAGCAGTGCGCTTGCGGAGTGGTTCAATAACAACTCTCATATGGCATAATGTTTTGACAGCCAGGATCGCCTTGTTGTTGGCCGCTGCAGCAATATTCAGGAAAAACATATTGACTGGATTGTCTTTTGGGGTGCCTGGCTCGCTGCGCCTCTTGGGCGTATGGGCATCGATCACCTTGTGGCCAATTTTCTCCAGTTCGGCTTTGATCTGGCTAAGCAACGTGCTGTGGTGCAAGCCTTTTACGCAGACTCTGTATGGTCTGTCTTCTTTTAGCTGGTAGCAGTGAAACTCATACTGCTCAGACTCGAGCCAGTTGACAATACTGCGGAATGTGGCAGCATCGGCCGTGTAAAGCCTCATGACACCACCCAGAGAAGCCCTTGCCTCTACCTTGCTCACGTCAGTAATTCTTTTAATGCTTTCCATTAGCAAATTTACATCATTTATTCCCTCCATCACTATTGGTGGTGGCTTGGGCTGTGTTTTGACGGGAGTATCAGAGCTCCCAGCTATGTCAGCAGTAGCAGCTTGGTGGCTGGTGCTTGGCTGCTCGCACAGCACGTCAATTTCGTTTTCGGCGTCCATGTCAGCAGGAGTTTGCGCAAGTGATCCGAAGCGGTTTGAGCTGCCGTTGTAACTAGCTTGAAGTGAGGGAAAGTTACCACCATTCTGGACAAGGTTCGATTTTTTCCTCAATAGCTTCGGAGAAGCGGCTAAGCCCATCTTGCGCTTAATTTTAATTTTTTGAAAACGCAAAGCTACGTCACCTGAGGCAGAGTTTTGGTTGCTTGTGGGGGTCTCAGCTGAGGCTCCGTTGACGCTTGAGAAGGCACCTGGTGCAAATGTCGATGTAGTTGCGGCAATTCCAGCTGCACCGTTCATCTCATTAGCTGTGGGTTCATTGACGGCTTTGCTTAGTGCCTCGCCAAGAATCGCTTTGTTCTTAATCTTAGTTGTTGTTGCAGTTGTTGTGGTGGGGCTACTGCTTTCGGTCGTATTGCATGAAATGCGCTTAATTTCATAAGGTGATTTACCTGCTATTGAGAATATTTTTCCGCGAGCAATCTGCTTATTTCTGAACTGAGAGTTCATTTTGCGCACTAAGGTGATGTGCTGCCCAGACGGGCAAAGAAACAAGTCTGGCCGCACTACAGATATATTTTGTTGTTTTCCAACTGCCGACACTGTACGAGACAGTATCCAAAGACTTAGAATGTGAAATCACTGCACACAGAAAATAAAACAAATTTATTTGTTCTGAATTAAAAAAAAAAATTTTTTGATAAATTTTTTCACTCTGTGAATTAATATGACTATTAAATTTCCTTGGCAAGTTTATATCATAATTTTTGAGGGCTTATTATTTTTGCTATCACTATCTATTATCCTATTCTCCCAGTGTCAAAGCCAGTCAACAGTTAAATTGCTAATCCATTACCGTTTTAAGCTGCTGTTTTTGAAGTGGGTTATGGTTTAGGAATGGGTTCGCTTTCATACAAGTTTAAGCCCACTTGCACGTTATAATCCAATTAAATCACGCTCCGGCTGCCAGTTGGTTGATTCACACGCCTAACCCCCACCACCGCCGTCGCCTCACTCAATTAAATATCAGATAATCATAATAATGATGGTGCCCGGCCATGAAACTACGCCTCATATTTATTTTTAGAGCAATCTGTCGTGTATTGCCTTTGAGCTGCTAAATGGTTTTTAATTGCATTTGATCCTGGCGCAAGGCACTTCAAAAAACAGATTTCACTAGCAATGCAAGTTTTTTTTTTTATTCAATTTTGCAACCCTTAGCTTATTCGTTTGTCGGGGGCAATGGGTGTGAAATGTGAACTAGTAACTAACCCCTATATAAAAAGAGAAGTGACGAGAACTAGATGAACACTAATCTAATGAGTGGCATAATCTGGCATGCAGTTATTATATGCCTATTAAATA
Source organism: Scaptomyza flava (assembly GCA_030179655.1). Lineage (NCBI taxonomy): Eukaryota > Metazoa > Arthropoda > Insecta > Diptera > Drosophilidae > Scaptomyza > Scaptomyza flava. The sequence goes on from JARNME010000029.1 coordinate 15,335,294, forward strand.
TCAACACGCATGTGCAGGTTTAAATTTAATTACACATATGTATATTATAGATATTTTCACATACTAGAGCAACTAAATATCGTTAAGCGTAAAATCATTCAAGTTCATTCAACCGCGCTAAGAGCTTAAGCCTTAACAAGACCATGTGGGAAAATATATTCTTGGTATGTCAAAGATGTGATACGCTTCTTAAAAGTTTATTTTAATATTAGTAGAATGATGTTGATCCACTTAAGTACTCTTAACTAGGGAATTAAATACAGATAAAGTATGTATTAAACTAAAAAAGTTTTTTCTATTTTAGAACTAATCGCCTTATGAAAGTATATCTTTAAGTTCTCTTAGCAAAGGGGCATAAATAAATCCAGCAAGAACATACCTGAGTGAGCTTTTTTTTGCTCAAAGCCACACTCAAGCTTTAATGCTCAGACTGCTGGCGTCTCAAGAAGCACTTGAGCAGCATACGCTAGCAGCACACACACACACACACACATGCATAAGTCAGCTGCATGCTTACTCATAAATCTTGACACATACGTAATCGTATCTGTGTAAAAAATTCGTGAGCACGAGACTTAGTGATACTTCACGACCTTAATGAGTGTGAGAACTTTTTTGGAATTGTCGTTTGCAATGTCGTTCGTTGGCTCTTGCAATTTAACTAAGAGCGTTTTTCTGCGGCATTGCCAGCTTGAAGTGAAATTTTAAATTCTTTAACTGCCTTTTTAGACCTAAACTTTATTGTATGTTTTCTCTTTCTATTTTCAGAACTCAACGTTCAAACTTCCAGATCTAAAGGTGAGTCGGTTTTGCTATTTCTATGATTAATAATTGAACAGTGAGAAACAAGTGCCAAGCAGGAATTGACAACAACTAATAACGTGTATAAAAATAATGCAACGATATAAATATATTCTATAACAAAAACAATAAGTTCTATTTATAGGGATATATAAATACAAATGTCCTGTCAATGGGATTCATATACGTTAATAACTTTTTATTACAGTTTTACCTCGAAGGCAAAAGTTTATTTTTAATTGTTTGTATATGGTTTTTTATGATTATATCTGATGTCTGCATAGTTTGCACATATTGATTGAATTTTTGATTAGTTTAACATTCTGTGGCTTTTTGCAAGCCGAGTCGACATTGATTTCTCAGCATGTGTCCATTTGCCAATCCCCCAATCCTTCAATCCTCCAATTCCCATTCACTCTATTCTCTATTTGTGGCTTTGTCTGAGGAGCTCATCTATTGTCTACTATCCATTGGGGGTGGCTGTATATGTGGGAGTGGAGAAGTTTGTCTATCTATTGTGTGTATGTATTTATAGACTGTAATTGTTTTTTGGATTGCACGATTGCTTTTGACCCAGCTCAGCTCTGTTTGCTGGCATTGCAAAAATTAACTTGATTGGGTTTTGTTTTTTTTTTTTGTAGCTTTGCGGTTAAGTTAATAATTGCATCGAGCGCTGTGCTGGACGCGCCAGTGGGTGCAAAAGAAAGTTGGCTGTGGGCATATTCTTAACATTCGTTATAAACATTTATATGGCCATTTGGTTGTTAGCTTCGTTCGTTTGCTAATCAAGAATCGATGCTCTGAATAGCTAAACAAGACATTTTTTTTTTACCTGACTCGCTACCTGATCTACCGTTAAATACATACATAAAGAAAAACATACTTACATATATCACGGTTTTTAAAATGCTACATTGCAATTTTTCGCACGTTCCAATGCTGAGCATTATGTTACGCTCTTTGTTTGTTATCTCTCCCGCTCACACAGATGATGATTTCGACCTTTCCAACGCCATGCACACAACAATTGTTTTTATCCCACTTTCATAGTAGTGGTAGTCGTTGGATTCTCTTTCTCGCTCTTTACTTCGAGCTGCATCTCTTTGCGCTGCAACGACCTTGTCTTATTGCTTTGTTCGATGCCAGCTCGATCGATCATTTGACATTATTCTCATGGAATTTAGGTTGGGCAGCAATGAAACAATACGATACGATAACTTTTATTTGTAGATAACTCAGTTGGGTTAATCACTTTTTAGCTGCTGCCATAAGTATTGTTAAACAATATTGATTAACACCGATCGAAAGTAGTTCATATTTGTAGCAGCAGTACTCTTACCTATTTCTCTTGAACCTTTAAGGTTCTCTTTGGCTGGATATCACTTCCAGCCAGTGTTGCCAGGTTAGCTTATTTCAGGCTAGATCTAGCATATTTGAAAATGGAATAGCTTATAAAATTTGCAAATAGCTTATAGCTATAAATCTAGCATTTTTTTAAAGTTGATATAGCTTATTCATTGATGAATTAAAATCACAGATTGATAAGATTCAGAATTGTTAATTTTTATAATTAAACTAATTATTTTTCACAGCTCCAACTTGCCACATTATAGTAAAATTAAAACAAACGATAAATACTTATGCATATGAAGAGTGAAAGGGATGGGTGAAGGGGAAGGGGTGAAGGGGGAAGATGGGAAGGGAGAGGGGGTGGGTGAAGAGGGGTGGAGGATGAAGAGGGGGAGGGTGAAGAGGGGGGAGGTGGTAAGAAACACGATCGATAACTGCACTTGTTAACTTGTATTGGGCAAAGGCAATGGTCCGAGGCCTGGGTTAGGTATGATCTACAGCCTAAACCAGTTGGGAATTACAAGCCCAAACACAAGTAAATGTTTCGAAGCAAACACATTACAGTCTTATTGAAGGAAAATAAAGTAGTTTACAAGCGCCCTCCCCCCCCAGACCTGGTATGGGAAGGGGAGGGTGGAGGGGGGTGGAGGGTGGGAGGGGGAGAGCAGGTGGTAAGAAATACTATCGATAACTATCCTTAGACCGCTGCTCTTGATAACTTCACTTGGGCAGAGCAACTACTGATGAATTCAACCAATGGTCCGAGGCATTTGTCTGGGTTAGCTATAGGTAACAACATAAACCAGTTGGGAATTACAAGCATTTTTTTTCTTACATTTGGATATAGCTTACTTTTTAGCTTGTTCTAGCTTATTTTTTCCCAGAATCTAGCTTATGCGGCCGCTCAAAACCTGGCAACACTGCTTCCAGCCAACGCAGACCCAAACTCTGTGTCTGTTTGCTTGTGTTTGTACGTAAAACTGGCAGCTGCAGAACGAACGAACGAACTGGTTTTCGATGCCCTATATTCTATAAATCGAGGCATATGGCTGCAATGAACATTGCAACAAGCATTGTTAACAAAAACATACCAATTTACCCAGATAATAAAATTTATAAATCTAAATCAACGTTAACAAGTTATACAAATTTCGTTGATCAAATAAACAATTAATTACGATTTCGTCAACTGATCAATCGTGCCATTCTAATACTTTCAACAGTGTCAAAAATCATTGGGAAAGGTAGCGCAGTTGTGGAGTCTACCTGGCCGTTATCTTTTTCGTTCGTTGGCCGACTCACAAAATCTACAAAGCTGCATAAAACGCGTCGCAATTTTATCGGTGTCGCTCTCCCGTGTGTGCTCGAGCCTCGAGGTAACTGACGTTGTTGGTTGGTAGTTAATAATATACAATGGCACTGAGTAAATCAACACACGCACATAAAAAAAAAAAAACAGCAAGAGCGTAAGACAAACACACACACACACGTGTGTTCGAAGCCAACAGCTGTCAACAATACGAGCGCTCTTCCAGTCTTGTTCTCTTCCTCTCTGCATGACACAGGTTCGCTCTCTCTTTTCTGCCGCGCTTGGCTATTGAGTTTTGAGGCGGTCGGTAGAGCGACAGTACAGTAGAGCAATTTGAGCCGTCGTATCGAACAAACCTTTCCGGAAAACGTGTCGCCCGCTGACCGTCAGTCAGTTCGTCAGTCTGCAGAGTCCACACACACACACCCGTCTGGCGCTCCATATAGTGGCCCAATGTCCGCGTAACGTTCTTTAACCAAACTAAGGGGGGGTAAATTCTTTATGTGTTCTGTTTTACTGGCTTCGATCAAGTGTTGTGTGTTCTCGCGCCCGTTTTCTCGATAGTTATCGGTCTATGTGTTGAGTGCTTAAGTTAAAAAAAATATACAAAAATAAATACATGCATATGAAACAAGTTAGCAAAAAATTTTATAAGTTATATAAGGCCCGCAACCGGTTTAATGGCCTAAACAAAAATAGTTGACCGTGCCAAAGTAATAACCTGAATAAACGTTGGATTAACTGCATTTGGATAAAAATAAAAAAAAAACAACCGAACAATACAACAATATCCAAACGGTATGTCTTGCCAAAATGTCAAAAAATAAAAACAACAAAAGGAAAAAAACGCCGACGACAAAAACAACAACAACAAAAATTATTTGAGTTACATACGTATTAGTTAATGTGTATTATTATCGATGACTTGGATACGAAGATGGAGGTGGAGACAGAGACACCAATAGCCGCTCTCTTTGTGCGCAAAACGAGTTTTTGCATCAAATGAAAAATTAAATTTGCATACAATTCTTGGATTTTGAAGTCAAATTCGTTGTTGTTTTTGTTGTCGTGGTTGTTTGTCGTGGAATACAAGTTATAAATTTCGGAATTTTGTTGTTTTTAAGCGAAAGAAAGTTTAGCTGGCAAAAGTTTTGTACGTTTCTGAAATGCAATGATATAACTAAAAGCAGGCAAAAGTTTCTGTGATTTATTTTTCTTTTCTTAAGCTTTCAGGTAGTTTTAAAAAGAAACAGGAAGTAAGAATAAGTATCTTTCACAAAGTACATACCAACATACATATGTACATATTTATGGCTTCGTTCCCTTATATCTGTCTACAGCTGACAGCTGATTTAACAGTTAAAATAAACTGACATGGTTTAGTTCGAACGACTATTGAATAACACTTTGTTTGACAACTTTGTTAACTCAATTCAAAAAGTCACAACTTTAATTTAATCGTTAGACCTTGCGATTTTAATGTTCAAGGCACAAAATACAAAACAAAACCTTTGCAATTAGCGAGCTTCTCTCTATACGTATGTACAGAACAGTATATACTAATCTATCTATTGCTATCATTCGCACGTATATATATATGTATAACATGATTCATTGATGGCTGACTCTGTGCCGATTGTGACTTAAAAGCTGACTATTTGTATTGTTTTCTCTCTGGCGCCATTTCAATGTAAACAAATCATTGCGCAATCTCAATTAATTGATACACATACATACATACGTTTATTTATGCGCAAAAAATGTCAAGTTTGCAACATAAATTGAACAAACTTCTAACCAACTGCTTCCAATTGTAATTTATGCTTTAAGCAAAAAGCAAAATAAATTTATGCCCTGCATTAATTTATAAAGAAAGTTTTATTTTTCGCTTGAATCAAATGTAAATAAAATTTGTTATGTAAATATTTGCCGTTTTGAAGCCAAATTGGTCAGTCCAAATGACTAATGACATTCAGTTAAGGTTGTAGCTGTCTATATTGGCAGCTGTATCTGTATTTGTGTCTGAGAACTGACTATTACCTAGGCGTGCATGAATACCTATTAATTACAAGCCCATGTAATTAGCTGCTAGCGAAAGCAATAGAGGAGAGAGAAAGAGAGAGAGAGAGAGAGAGAGAGAGGGATAGTGATACAATTCAATACTTTTCTGCCACACACTCGACAAAAACTTGAAATTCTCTCCATATGCAAATATGTTTTTGTTTGAATTAAATCTACTTTTGTTTTCTTGGTAATTAAAAGAAAAGATTTTCTGTCATTAGAATGCGACATGGTAAAAATATGATTTAAAGTTCTAAGTATTTATAGTAAATAAACTTTGTTCACACATAAAACGTTTAATTACCCGTTTGCAGCCGAAAAGAATGCTTATTAACTGTCAAACAGTGGATCATAAATCTTATGAAAAAAACTTCTTCTCACAGACAAACAGAAAAGAACGCCTTCAACTTTTGTTTAGCTAAAGCTACTAGCCCTCAAATGTTTAGGGGGCTTAAAACATTCACAGTCGAGAATACTAAGAAAAAACCAACAGAAAAAACTGGTAACAAGCCACAGCAAAAAGTAAGAATACAATGTTGCCAGCAACAACAATATAATGATAAAAAAAATATAATCAACTGTTTTTTTTTTGTGCAGTTGTTGCTTTGTGGAAGAAAAAACCAGTTTTTAAGCTTGTTGTTGGCCACTTTTCTCACTTGCCTTTCGATTATGCCAAACTGCATTCTTTGGAGTCGCGACTTGGACTTCGTGATAGCTCCTGGAACTGCGGCGTCTCCAGCTGCTTTGGAGCTTGGGGCTTTCGCTGCTTGATGCTCGATGCTCGCAAGTTCAACAAACACCAAACTCTAAAAAAAAACCCAACATTTACTTTAGCAACGACTTGGTCTTGAACTGTTGCTGTTGCCAGTATAAATGCACATGGAATTTCCTTTCTATTTTTGTATGCAGCACAGCAGATGATTAACAACAGCTTTCAAACAAAATGATAATGATGATGATGTTGTTTGTTGCAAGGAACAAGTTTGTTTTGAGCAGTCATTGTCTGGGCCATGTTTTTTTGTTTGTTTATTACGTTATATTACACTTATTGAGGCTGTTTACTAATACTGGCTATGAGAATTGTGACTCAGACGGGGTAAATCATAGTCATGCAGCTTCTTTTTGAATTTGCCAGCTCATTAAATTGGCTTGATGCTTCTGAGACTTCAGCTTGTGCCTGCCGCTGCATCCATTCTTTGTGGTGTGTTGGGGGGATCTTCTTGCATTATCACCATTTAGCCATGATTCTTATGCTCTTCGGCTATTATGGCAGGGAAATTAAACCTCACTAATTGCATATGTAAACGTTTTAGCCATCATGTTGATGCCTTAATGCTGCTGTGATTAGTAAGCGCATGTTAATAGTGCTTTGTTTTCTTCTTATGTTAATGCATTTTGAGTTCAGGAACCTTGCAAAAGGCCAATCAATTTTTAATAGCAATGGTCAGCAGTTAAGTTTTTTTATGGGAATAGTGCAATTAAAGATGTTGGTGTTCAAGAAATAACTTATAATAAACTATATTGCCTTACAGATTTGCATTCTCTTTAGATTCGCAGCAGCAGCTCGTATATTATATTTAAAACAGATTTTTACAGTGAGCTTAATTTTTTGTCAATTGGGCCTGACTGCTTGTACCCTTCAAAGTATAATAAAATTAAATTAGCAACTGACGTCAGTAGCTGAAATATGTGTCAGTAATTTTGTTTAATGTCAAATGGCAAGTTGAACTAACATTAACTCTTCAATTAAAATATAAATTATTTTTTCTTTGCACTGAAAGTATTTTTCGTCGAACCTTTACTGATTTTTTTAACAAACTCAATTGCCATTTACTAGTTTTTTTTTTTTGTGCATTTTCTGCTCACCGTAGGAATATTCCAGTTAAAACAAACTGTAATTTGATTTAATTCAGATTTTTCAGTCTTAACTTTGTTGAATTTTAAGAATCACGAAATTGGTGCATCAAATTTAATTTTATTGCTACAATTGTGTTCTATTGATTGATGAGATTAACGGAATAACAAAATAATGGCTGTAGAATTGATGTGGTATTCACTGGATTGAAAACTAAAAATTTATTAGATTGTCATGCGCCATTATTTTGGGAGGGTGTTATCAACACATGCGGGCTCCGATTGTGATCTATCTCACCTGTCACATTCCGTACACAGAAACTAATTCTGATATTTCAACTTAATTTGTAAGCTAACAGTCTTTAAGTTCGTTAAATGATTATTTTTTCTAAGGCATATTAAAATAAAATTACATTTTAAACATCATCAAAGCAATTCTTGTATGTTGTATAAACTATCTTTAGTTTCGCCTCTAAATTTTCTTTCTGTGTAGTCGATGGCAAATGGTCAGTGGCTAGTCCCACATGTTGGGCTTCTTCCCGTGAATAGTTTTCGATTTTGTTTACACATCGCGGCGCATTATCGATTGCCTTACCAGACACCTCCCCTCCCCTCCTCCCCCCCCACGCTTAGTTTCCCTTTTCCATTGCATGTTTTGGTTACTCTTGGAGCGTTTTTTGTTTTTCATATATTTAGGCACATAGAAGAGGTTCTGAGTGTCAACAGGCGTAGTTGGTTGAATTGGTAGTTTACCGAATTTATTTGCACCAAATAAACAAATGTTTAGCAGCGCCGGCAAAGCAATCGAATTGCAAAGCGACAACAAAAATAAAGCGACAACTTTTTGTCACACTCCCGCGCACAATTAAATTGATTCGAACCTAAAAGCGTTACCCTAATCCACTCCACCGTTCTCCTCTCCCGTGGTAACAATGACAATCAGAGCAAAAAATGGGGCACAAAAAATAAAAAACGCACTGGAAATAAAAGTCAAGCATCGTTGGCTTCTGAATTTGAATCGCATACCTTACCAAAAATGCGACGCTTTCAAACTCTCGCAAATGTTTATTCTACAATCTACTTTTTGTGATAATTTGCATGGAGCACACAATATATATATTATTTTTACCTAATGCTAATCGTTGTTGAAAAATGAAAATGTTTCGTAAGTTGAATTAATAAAACAACATTAATTGCGCGCAGAATGTCAAAAAGTATTTGACTTGTTTTTTTTTGCTTTCGCTTATCAAGTTTTTGAAAAACATTTATGTTTGATATCAGAGATAAAGTTGCTGTTCGCGACATCGCTTTGTTTGATTATGTCATCGCAAAAATATTTACATAAAAGTATAATACGCGGATTACTTTAGTTACACACAATCTCCATGTCGCACATGCATAAATCATTTTAAATGTATGTGGGCCTAAGACTTAACCAGCTCAAAGTCTATAAAACTTTAAAAAGCTTTGATATCTGCTCGAATATGCCTGGATAACATTTAATTTATAGCCTAAATAGACTTTTTACATTTGTATTTTGTTCAATAAGGTTTTTTTCTGTCTCTTATTATTTGAAAAACTCCAAACAGCATATGATTTATTTGCATAGAATACCTTAATTAATCCATACTCCTTTATAGCTCTTAAGAGAAAGGTTTGTTAAATATTTGATTGATTTCCATCTGAGTTATTCTAGTTGTGGTGCTGTTCACCTTTCAAAAGGGAATTTGTTAGTGTTGGGAGTCATTTGAAATTCTGTTGCATACGTTTGTTTATGATTCAAAGGGGATTCTCGTTAACATATAATATATTCATACTAGTTATACAACACGCCGGCTTGGAATGCCTCTTATCGCACGAGGTAGAGCTATGAATTTAAAATCATGTGTGTAGTATGATGGATTTTGTTGTTCGATGGTTTTTTTTTTTTTCTTTATTGATTGCTTGTTCGGCTTTAGTCAAGTGCATAAATTATGATTCTTACACGATTCTTACTTGCTGGAAATCGCTGTAAACGCAGAGCTTGATACTAAAAACGAGTTGAGTTCAAAACTGGTTTCTAAAAGCAGTAAAGTGTCTGTTATTAATGTGTGTGTGTGTGTGCAGCTGAGTCATTATGTAATTTGCATTAGGAATGCAAAACACACGTATTCATATCACTAACACATGCATTCAAACACACACAGACAAACTTACTGATTCAATTTGAGATAGGTTTCATCTAACCAACTTGATTGCAGTTTATCAGTGTATCTTGGTATATGTATAAGCGCAGATGTTGATGACGGAACAGATGCAGAAAACAGGCGTTGCTGTTGAAAAACACTGAAAGAAATAACTAAGAAAAAATCAAGACTATTTCAATACATTCACAAAGATATATATAAATATAAAATCAGATTTTGAGTTAAAATCATTCTTAAACTAACCTTTCAATAAAACAGAACAAATGTACTCAATACTTTTAGCAAAATGTTTAGATTCGAAAGTTAAACAGAGGGAAATTTATCTTGAAGTAGTAGAAAATTGATGTTTGGTCTGTGTACGGTTTGTGCATATCTTTCAGTGTACATGCTTGCAGCTATTCTTAGAAAAAGAGATTGAACACCAGCTCAGCAAAGCAAACCAAATTGAACCAAAGTGTTTGTGTTTCCTTCCACAACTTACATACTTCTACCTGAAAGCAAGACAAATCGAATGACGCACAAGAGTCCACAGACGACATGTGTGTGTGTTTGTTTAGTTAGTTTGCTGATTCTCTAAGTAAGAACAGAAATGAACGTTCCACGTGCAGCTGAACAGATGTCAGCAGAGTTATTAGTGAAGCGTGCCTCGGGATCTGGAGCGACTGGCGGCAGATGCGACTGCTGATTCCAATGGCTGCCAAATGTTTTTGTTTTCATTTCTTTTCTTCTCTTCTCATTTTTTTGGCATCAGTGTGTGTGTGTGTGTGTCCTGCCTACACACAGGACATTCTATACATGCATTCACGTACTTCTTTTATTATAGAAATGTGTGGCTTGAGTGTATTTTATGTTTTTTACATGCTGCCCTTTTGTTTCAACGACTTCTTTTCGACTTCCGTTTGCTTTTCTGAGTTTCTCTCAAGTGGTTAAATTTTTTTAAAAATGTTTTTTCTCGCTTATTTTGTTTGCTTTGTTAAAGGATGTGGTGAGGCGCAGCATTGCGGATGTTGTTGTCGAAGTCAAAGGCAATCAATATGCTTTAACTCTACCGCAACAAGGATTACGTTACTGAAAGCTTAAAGATTAACAAATCGTGTAGATTTGAGGATGTGCACTAAAAAATTGGAATTCTTCGGCTTAAGTTTAACGATTGATTAAAGTATAGCTTGATAACTTTTTTTTTTGTGAACGTTTGCTTATGGGAAAGATAAAATATTAAGTTCCCAAAGGCAAATATCCCATGCTTCGCAAATGGTCAGCTCTATAATGTTGCCTGCATGTAATCCAAGATTCCGAATGAGTTTTCTCACACCTCACATATCCCATCATCGATGACAAAATGGTCCACAGTTCCCATAAAGCACCCAGTTCAGGTAAAAACTTCATGCTGGCCTAATCAACGCCCAATTGACAGCTAATAATTACCCACTTCACTTCAAGCTGCTCATACTGCAATGCTGCTGCAGCTCTCGTTCACTCTCTATCTCTCTTCTTCTCTCTCCGAACGTTCAGGGGCAGCTGCTAATGCATCGGACTTGGGTGCATAGGAATGTCTACCCTCTCTGTCCACTCTCCCCATTCACCTACTTAGACCTTTCGGTTAGTTAAGGGTGCATTTTTATCAGCGGCGTGTGAATTTGTTTGTCTATGCTTATAGAGAACCTTAAATCGTATACTTGGCTAGAAAAAACATTTTCACAAATCCCACGGAATTCAAAGAAGCTGCTTCGAAGATTTCTTTGGCTGATGCTGTGCAATTATTTGGCAAACTTACCCTTTTTTTATGTTTGCTCTAGGAAGACAGTCAAAAATGCGTCAGAGAAGGAACAAAAAAAAATCAAATCCTTTTCAAGCTGTGAGAATATTGTGCTTCACTTGGTCTCATTATTTGTTGTCTTAGGCCTTTGTTTTTTGGGCATAGTTTTAATTTTATTATTAATGCACTGCTTGGTGCTGTTAACTGCTTGGATAAAGGATTTTTGCGAACAAAAATTTCCCAATTAATAAAGCATTGCCAGATCAAATATGATTATTTCAACTGTTCACACTTTGGTCTGGTCTTGTTTTTTTTTTACGATGCAATTAATGTGTTTTATGTTCAACATAATTGATGTTATAATTGTTTGGAATGTTCTTCTAATTACTTTGCTAAACATCCGTTAAGCACAACAAACTAATCTACTGATTAAATATATACATTTGTCTGTATGTATTTTAATGTTTTACGAAAAAATTCCCACGACCACCAACACAATAACATCAGCAAGCATATAAAAATTATAAATTCCAACACTACGAACAAGCAACCCTCCTCCTGACAAAAAAATAACGTCGCCTGGTCTCATCGAAAGGACGATGAGGTATACTACGACATACATAACTGCAGCTTTGGTGGTTGATCAACTCCGTCTACCCCTCCCCTTAGGTAGACAACAACAACTACAACAACAGCAAAATGCAGGGCGGCATAATTATAATTGCATATTAAGTACTCGCTTCGAAGAGCTGGTAGAAAGAACAAAAAAGGAAGCCATAAAATGTGTGTGTGTATCCTTTTTATTTTGCCACTGCCTGTCCTTCGTTCTGCCTTTGGCCAACACAAAGCGTGTGAACTTTCTCTCTGTATCTTAAATGCATTAAGAAGTTCTTGCCTATCTTGGTAAAATATCTTTGAAATATCCACATACCTACAGTTGAAATAGATAGAAATGGTTAGAATATTACAACAATGCAGATTTTTCTTTGAAGTACAAAAGAAGAAGACGGTTGGTTATGTGAAAAACTATTTACATATTCACCTTTTCAAAAGAAAAGAAAAATAAATGAAAAAGTAAATAAATTCTTTACATTATACGAACATATAGTTCTACTCAAAGTTATCCTTAAACATAATTCCAAAAACTTAAGCTAAAGGTGTAACTTGGACGTATTGTCTTTAGTTTAAGCAAACACCTCAGCGTTGATCCCTGCCTATGCATAACAAATGAACTTATACACGTTATGCATTGACAGAGGCAGGGACATACCAGACCAGAAACGTGCTCGATAATAATTATACCAACCGGAACATCTTCAAGCACGTGCTGTGGTTTTTACCAGCTTAATTTTGACAGCTGTTCAACCAACCGCATCAGTGTTGGTCAACTGACTAAAGCTAGAGCAACGAAGGCAGAGCTTGACAGTGGCCAACTGGTTATCGCAAATGTGCAACAAGTGTCGTTGGCCTTTTGGGGGCACCGAATTAATTAAAAACACCCATTTACACTAACATCCAGTAGTAGCTAGTGGGCGCCAGCTTGATTGTACGTTATGCAATATTAATTAATGTATTACTATGTATATATATATCTAGTATGTATGTACATACATATGTATGTATCCAAGTTAAGTGTCAATGACTGGCGTTGCAAAGTGCTTGGTGAGGGTTAATTGTTTAATGCCATTTTGGCTTCTTTACTGGCTCGCTAATTTACAGTTGTTCATTATTTCATTATGTCATATGGAATGTCATGTGTTGCACGGATCAGCGACACATGATTTATTGTATAAGAACATATATACATCATGTCTCTGTCTTTACAATTGATTACTCAGGCATTAAACAGAATGGGAGAAGCATGTGCTTAAACAAAAAAAAAGTTGTGTGTTTTCCTTCGTTTATATATTTTCAATTATTACCTATTCAAACACTTGCAACTCTAGTATTTAATTAAATTTCAACAATATTCAATTTATTGGTATACACAATGATTGATTCGATTTATTTGTTAGTCCAACTGTGCGTGCATTGTTTGCATAAATCAAAAGTATTTACTCACGCTGTGGTTTGGGGATTGATTGAATGGGGAGCTATTTTAATTAACCTGCCCAGCAAATATAAAGAAAATATATGAAATTATTACGCAAATTCTGATATTTGAATTTATTTTGTATCAATTTACGCTCTTGCTCTATCTATACTTGGATAAATATCTCGTTTACCACAATTTTTGATTTCTGTTCCTCTTGGTCGAGTGGAACCTGTTTCGTGTCGGGCTTATTGGTTGAATGAACCCTTCCGGATAGATGGTCGCCATGAGATATACTATTTATGACGGACCGGTGCTGTTTATATGCTGTTAGTATTGTTGTCACTTATGAAATCATGTTTTGATTTAAGTGCGTGACTTAATAGGCTTTTCACATTTCTTGTTGAGGCATCATTAATAACTGAAACGTGTGACTTGAAGGCGGTTTCCCATTCCATGAATCACACATATTTGTTGACGAGACTTCTTTGTGCTAGAGTTTTCCAATTATACTATAAACTATTATTGTTAACTTAATCACAAATGTAGATAGAATATAAACTATTAATTTTGATCGATATGGTTCCGTGAATTCAAGTTAAAGTATATAAAAAAAAGTACTTATCTAGTTATAGGAATCTCATTACAAGCTAATTCTATCTAAAAACCTTAATATTACTGAAAACGTTAATATTTTACTGCATCAGTAGCTTAAATAGTCTACTATTATTTTACTGTAAACAAGCTCTTTGACATTCTAAAATGACTTTTAACAATTCACTTCAATAGCCAAGCGTTATACAACACTTTATGAATGACCCACATTGAGAGTCGTATGCAGCTGTGGCCGAGACAAGATCTGAATCTTACACGCCTTAAGGCCTCTAATTTGATTAGGCCAGCTGACCCTTAACGAAAGCCACAGACACGCCCAGACCACAACAAAGTACATTAATAGTTGCCTCTAACCAAAAAATAGAATGCAGTCAAACAGCATCCAAAGCAATGTCAGAAATGATCTGAAACTTCGAACAGAGTCAACGCCCCATTCTCAGGTCTCTTAATCTGTGTGTAGAAAAGCAAAGCTTAAAAGTTGTTGAATGCCCTTGTGGGAGCGACAAGACACAAACAGACATTCAGTTAATAAGATTTCAAACCAGTTTTGTAACATTTACAGTTACAATCGTCTGGTTCTTCTCCCAACCAAACCAAATTTAATACCAAGAAAGAAGCTTATTCTTATTCTCTGCAAACGCATTCGAAAGATACTTTATTCTTGTTGTTGTTAGTTGTTAGTGAAAATTATGTTGAAGTCGGCTTCAGTGCAAGTTAACAAAACAAACTTTGGCCAGTGTTGTACACTGCAATTAACACACGTCAACTAACTGCCAACGTCAAAGACTTAAAACTACACCTTGTGTTTGTGTAAGTAGTAAAAAAAAACTGCATTGTAATGTCGTTGAATACGTGATAGATATGAAAGTAACTGCAGTGGCAAACAAAAATATTTCTATAAAAATATATATATATTATTTTTTGTGCACATAAGATAGATAAAATGTGTCGCATGTCTGATAAAAAAAAGTATTGCCCTATTATGCTGCATTGTTAGGATAAACAAATAACGAATTTTTTTGCAAAAGTTGAAATATTTCCAAAATATTTGAAAAATTTCATTTATCTATTATTATTTTAAGCACTCTCTCCGAGTTCTTCTTATAGATCTTATCAAAATGTGCTGCATTATTTGCTAGCTTTTGTATAGTATAGCAGTAGACAACTCGTGCTGTCTTCCCTAGGGGAAGAGTTTTCCTTATAAACTTAAGCACACACACGCGCACACACACATACATACATTTGTAGTCTCGTTTAAGTTTACCGCAATGTGAGACATGTGATAAAGTCACAAAAACGTCAGCGTATGTCGCCGCAGCACAAAGAAAACAAAAGCCCCCACAAAGTATAAATAAATAGGAGCCCAAAGAGTAGCACAACCAACCATAAAAAAGTCAAGCTAAAAATATTAAACAAAATAACAAAAAATATTAAATAAAAAATAAAATGTGTGTAAACAATTACGTGAGACAGGCGAGCAGGCATACTACAACGATAAGCGATAATCATGTTGCCGATCTCGACATTATCTTTTTTTTTAGTTAGTTAGTTAGCCTCGAATGGTTCTACGGTTAGAATAGTAGCAATAGAGTTTCAGGCAGTAAGGCTGCCATTGTTTTCTAGTCAAGTGAATATATAAAATATATAAACAATAATGGATAAGTTATGATAGATATATCTATTTGCTGTCGTTTATAATTATTGGGGGGCGTCACTTCTATTGATAAGCCCCGAGTGTGTGACTCACAATGGAAATCAATGCATATCAGAAACGTCAGACAAGCCGCTAGATAGTGTTTAATAGATAGTATTGCTTTAATAGTTTCTGATAAAACATATTGCAGATCGTCCAACAGCAGCAGTAACGAAAAATAAACAAGTCATCAATTAATTTAATCAAAATCCATAACTCAAAATCAATGAACAAATAAATTTGCGCACTCAACACGACCATAAATAGATCAATAAAATTTAAATATAATAAAATACAATAAAACGCAACCCAATATCAACATAAAAAAAATAAAAATAGCAAAAAAAACCGAAAGAGAAGCAGAAAGCTGTCCAGCTGACTCTCTGTGTGTAAAGTCTGGCAACGCTCCGTAACGCAGTTCAGTTTTAAACTGTAACGGTTATTAGCGGCGTTTTACTCACGCCAAAACCGGAAAAGAGAGAGAGAGGTGTAAGAGTAGTGCCAACAGCCGGTAAGAGAGAAAAGGAGAAGGCAAAATCGACCACAACCATGGGAAACTCATCGTCACACACGCACGAACCACTGGAGCGCGGCTTCACACGCGGAAAATTCGGCGATGTTAAGAACGGGGTAGGTTGTTTATCAATACCAACAATACAGCCAAACGAACGAGGGTTGATCGCAATAACAACAAACAAACGATAAACAAACGGCACTTGTTTCTCCTGTTTATTGTTTAATCTCGTTGCCATAAGGCACCTTCAATTAATTAATATTGCATAACGATGTTTAATATTTGCATTTCATTATTCGCACATACTCACACAGAAATCCGCCTCGTTTCGACTTAGCAAGAAGTCGCCAAAGAAAATGGATCGATTGCGACGCTCATTCCGTGACTCGTTTCGTCGTCGCAAGGATCGTGTTCCAGAGTCCTCCAAGCCGCACCAATGGCAGGCCGATGAGGAGGCCGTACGCTCAGCCACCTGCTCCTTTGCAGTCAAATACTTGGGCTGCGTAGAGGTCTTTGAGTCGCGCGGCATGCAGGTCTGCGAGGAGGCACTCAAAGTTTTAAGGGTAAGTTGCAATGAAATTTTGTTTAAATCCATAGTGAAAACCATTCAGAGAGCTTGATAACAGTCGACAATCCAAATGAGATAAGGCTGATGAGAGAGAAACTTAGCTTTCCAGGTGAAATATCTAACAACATGTCAATCATATCCGAAGATTTAATGAGTTTCAAATTGCATTGAGTGATAAAAATTACAATAACCCTGCAATCGGTTATTAAAACGTAAAGGAATGACTTTTATCATTTAAAAAACTTATAGGATCAGAAGTATTGGCATAATGAGCAGAGTTCCAAATAAATCAATATTCAACCAACGATCCCTTTGGTCAAGAAGATTTTGAAGATCACAAAAAAAGTTAAGCCAATAATCTAATAAAATTCTACATTTAAGAAGAATTTGTGGCTTAAACTGATTGTTTCGATTCTTTTGATAGTCTCTGAATGATTTTCACCTTTGCGAAAAGATAAAGTTTGTAACTTATTTTATTACCTTCTGTGTTACAGCAATCCAGACGTCGTCCTGTGCGTGGCCTTCTACATGTGAGCGGCGATGGTTTGCGTGTTGTCGATGATGAAACAAAGGGTCTCATTGTCGATCAGACCATCGAGAAGGTGAGCTTCTGTGCACCGGATCGCAATCACGAGCGTGGCTTTAGCTACATTTGTCGAGATGGCACAACGCGTCGTTGGATGTGTCATGGCTTTCTGGCGTGCAAGGATTCTGGCGAGAGGTTATCGCATGCTGTGGGCTGTGCCTTTGCTGTTTGTCTGGAGCGTAAGCAGCGTCGCGATAAGGAGTGCGGCGTCACAATGACCTTTGACACCAAGAACTCGACCTTTACGCGCACAGGATCCTTTCGGCAGCAGTCGCTAACGGAGCTCATGGCCCAAGCCAGCAATGGCCGCTGTGCGGATGGAGCAGCGCTGCCTGGCAGCGGTCCACCTGCTGCCACAGTGAAGCCGTTCAATCCGTTTGCCATTGAACGTCCACATGCCACACCCAATATGCTGGAGAGGCAGAGCTCCTTTAGGCTAAGCACCATTGGCAGCCAGTCGCCATTCAAGCGCCAGATGTCGCTGCGTGTCAACGATCTTCCGTCCAATGCGGACAGGCAGAAGGCTTTCTTAACCGCTGCCGCCGGCAATCCATATCCAAATGCACTCCACACGCCTCTACGCAGCGTCTCGCCCATTGCGGAAGTCTCGCCAGCCAAGTCTAATGGCGGTGGCAGCGAGGCGGCCAACTTGGCCGCGGACACAGTTAGTCAGTTGTGTCAGGAGCTGAGCCAGGGCTTGTCGCTGCTCACCCAGACGACAGATGATACGATGCTCACAGCCGGTGATGATCTGAACTTCAACAATAGTCGCAGCATTAATCAGAACATCATTGCCGCCGACAAGCAACAGCATGCAATCTCCACATACAGCGCCAGTGGCAGTGCCAGCGGCAGTGGCAGTGGCAGTGGCACACCCACCGCCCAGGTGATGCCGCGTGTGGCAAGTGTTTCAGCAACGCTGCAATCGCCAACGCGTTCCGAACCAGATGTTGTCGAAGCCAACGGACAATTGCCCAATGCCGAACAGTGGCTGGGTCAGGTGGTGCGCAGCACATCGCCAGCAATGCCACCGAAGCGACCCAGCTACTTGGCCAATGTGGGACGTGCTCAGACTATGGTGTCGTCGGCGAGTGTTGGTGCATCAGCAGGAGCAGCTGGAGGACGTGCCACAGATCCGGATCCCTTTGATGCCGAGTGGGCGGCAAATGTGGCGGCAGCTAAGAAAATGTCACCAGATCTTCCCGGTATGGGCATTGGCAGCAGTAGCAGCAGCAGCACCAGGCATAGCACGAATCCTTTTATCTCACCGCCCAAGGCGCAACCACAATCCTTTCAGGTGCAACTATAGACGGTGGGCAGGGCAGGGCAGGGCAGGGCATTGGGGCGGTCCGAAAGTGTGGTTCACTTGAAAAAAACATAAATTAGTGTAATTTTTGGGGCAGTCAGCACAGAACACTTAGTTAGTTAAACAAAAGATAATACGATACAAGATACAAGAAATAATTATATAAAATATATATATGTAAAACAGATAACGCAAAAGAGCAGAAATACTTAACGCAAACAAAAAACAAATTGTTGAATTATATACATAAAAACTACATACTATTGATTGAAAGTACTAAATAGACGGTTATTAAAATTACCAACTAAATATACGCTACGCATAACGTACAGTTAAGCTAATGAAAAAAAAACCTACACACACACCTTCACATGCATACAGATGCACGCAAGCACGCATTTATTCAAAGCGCTTACACCTGTTTACATCTGCATATACATATGTATGTATGTACTCTACTTTAAGCTGCATGCCGTATTTGACCAAGCTACCAAGTTACCCACTAAAAGTACCACCTCCAACTAACTAAGCAACAATAACAGCAACGAGTGCACTTTTACTTTATAGTATAATTATAATTGCAAAGTATTATACTACTTGGATGCAGCCTTCCACAAAACAAACAAAAAACAAGTTGTTGATCAAAAAACCCTACATACTTACATACATACCATACATATCGTGCATATCGTACATTAACTACTATATAAATGATGTTTGTGCATATGTTGCTATATATATACATATTATCTATAATTCCATATGAATATATATCTAGGGCCAATGTTTCGTCTATAAATGTTTTGATTTATGCGTCTTCATATAAATATGTCAATTTTTATTTTAATTTAATTTAATTTTAAATTTGTACAAAATGTATTATATTTAAATTATAATAATAATTTAACGAAAATAAACTTCAAGTTAATTCAAAAACAATTTCTTTTCAATATTATTAAACAAATGCATAATTATATATGTACTTTAGTTGTATTAGATTCATACGAAAAGTATTATATGACAGTCTTAAATTCGTTTCGTTTTATTTTATGGGAGTGAAAAGCAAGTTCATATGTATTTATATTAGGAATATTATTTTGCTTGTTAATCACACCGCAAGCGGATTATGTTAAGTGGATGTCAAAAAGCACCAAATGTTAATATTTCAACAAATATATCTCCATAAAGAAAATACTCGAAAATATAAATATTATAGATAGTATCACTAAAACAATTGATACATCATCATATGAAGTAGTAATGCTACAGAATGCTCGCTTAAAATATACCCCCTCCTCAACACAAACAATATTCCAAAATATAAACTTCCAAATAATTATATTTTATAAGCAACATGATGGTCCACTCAAAATTGTGTATTCTAAAACTTCTCAGCTAGTTTCTTATATGTGTTTATGTTTGGTTTCAGCCGCATTAAACAAATAAAGACTTAACTCTTGCAAGTAAATGTGTAAATTTCTGTTTGCTTAAAAAACTGAATAATCTTTACTTGTTCTTGTATTTTTGTATACGAATTTTCAATGAGCACTTTTTAAAGATATACCTATATGCATATGTATGTACAATATATATGTATTACAATATTATGTAACATATTTAAAATTGCTTGGACTCGCAGTATTTTTGCGTCAGTCTCTACGTCTATGTATGCATATTACATGAACATTACAAAATAATTGCAAAACAAAGTTATGCAAAAATAAATATTTATAGATATAATTTGAAGTTACAAGTACTTGTGTAGTTCAGAGGATATGCATATCGTTTCGTTGAACGTTTAGCAAAATTTATATAGTAAAAAGCATTATTGCATTATACATATGTACATTTATGATATTTATATACCATAACGTAAAAGTTAAAATATTTAGGAAATATAAAGTAACATAATACACTCCATTAAATTTAATCAAAATATGTGACTTTTATTTGACCGCAAAATAAATTCCAATCGAGCAAGTAAATACTGTTTCTTTGAAGTCTAACAAGAGGCTGGGATAGTTAAAAACGTCAATGTGACAATGTAAATTAAAACTGAAAGTTGTTAAAAGTCATGCAACTTGATTTGTTTCGCCATTTATGATTTTACAAAGTCTGTTTTTTATTTTAAGATAAATAATATTTATTTAGCTTTTTTTATTACAAGTGTTTTTGCACTGCTTCACCAACGACTATTTAAATTATTCGTTTGCTTTGCACTGCTTTAAGTTTATTAATCTATGGGTAAAATTTACTGCTTGCCAATCATGAAAAGCAGTTGGAAGTGTTTTTAGCCAATACCCAAACCATAAGCAAAGGACATTATCCGTACTCCTTTGCAATCAGTCCTCTTGTTACAGGTATCAATGAGAATGTATAGAAATAGAGTCGTCAAAGCAATTCTATGCATTCTCATTCAAGAACGGTAAACATGTGTTAGTGTTTGAGTGCAGGGGCGTTTCTTACCACATTATAGTAAAATTAAAGCAAACGATAAAGGGGGAATGAGAAGGGGGTAAGGGGAAGGGGTAAGGGGATTATGTGAAGGGAAAGGGGTGAAGGTGGAAGAGGGGGTGGGTGAAGAGGGGTGGGTGAAGAGGGGGTTGGTGAAGAGGGGGTGTGTGAAGAGGGGGGGGAGGGGTGGGTGAAGAATGGCGGTGAAGAGGGGAGAGGGTGAAGAGGGGGGAGGTGGTAAGAAACACGATCGATAACTGCACTTGTTAACTTACATTGGGCAAAGGCAATGGTCCGAGGCCTGGGTAAGGTATGGTCTACAGCCTAAACCAGTTGGGAATTACAAGCCCAAACATAAGTAAAAGTTTTGAAGCAAACACATTACAGTCTTATTGAGGGATAATAAAGTAGTTTCCCCCCCCCCCCCCCCAGACCTGTTGGGAAGGGGCGGTAAGGTGAGGGGGAAGGTAGGGTGAGGGGGACGGGGGGCAGGTGGTAAGAAATACGATCGATAACTGCACTTGATAACTTCACTTGGGCACAGCAACTACTGCTGAACACAACCAATGGTCTGAGGCATTTGTCTGGGTAAGGTATGGTTAAGTGGTTAAACCAGTTGGGAATTACAAGCCCAAACATAAGCAAATGTTTTGAAGCAAACTCATTATAGTCTTATTGGAGGAAAATAAAGTAGCTTACAAGCGCCTCCCCAGACCTGAAGGGAGGATGGGGGAAGGGTGAATGGGAGGGGGGTAGGGGGAGGGCAGGTGGTAAGAAATACGATCGATAGCTATCATTAGATCGCTGCTCTTGATAACTTATGTTGGGCATTGCAACTACAGATAAGGCACTTTTCTGGGTTAGCTATCGGTTACAACATAAACCAGTTGGGAATTACAAACATTTTTTTTCTTGAATTTGGATATAGCTTCCTTTTTAGCATATTTTAGCTTGTTCTAGCTTATTTTTCCCAGAATCTAGCTTATGCGGGCGCTCAAAACCTGGCAACACTGTGGGTGTACTTTTTTTTTTTGTGAGAGTGCTCATTGGAAAAATATATAGAGAGAGAGAGAGTGAGAGCACTTGCATTGAACTGTATATGTGTCGTTGCTGCTGCCGGTGAGTGCATTTGGCATATTATATATTATATTGATCACCCTGTTTATAAATCACCTTCTTTCAATAATAAGACTGGATACAGTTATAAAATAAGTTTAATTGCTGCAATGTATGCATATAAATTGTTCTTTAAACGCTTCAATACACTTTTAAAACACAAGTATATTGCTTAATTTAAACTTTTCAAATACGTATAAAATTTGAAAAATAGCAAAATACAGACAAGCGGTCCCAGCAAGAAGTGAAACACACGCACACATACAGTGACAAATTTTTACCGTTCTTGGTTGCCGCTGGCCGGCCGATTGTCGTACACTTGACGGGCCGCTGTGTGCAAAGGAAACTGAGACAAAAACGCTATCGCGCTCCCTCACACTCATTGCACAGTTTATTTCTGAGAGCGGAACCCTGAGACGAAATAACTGTAAAGCCTTTTCTTACCAATTACATTTTCTTGATTTTAAAGGGTCTTTGCTTCAGCTAGAATTCCTCTGGTTTGTACCCAATTTACCACGTTCTGAAATGTGTTCAAAGTTGAGCTCTCAGCAAAGTCAAGCTCAATAATGCATGAGCGCACTGGCTTTGAGCTGCAGCACTTAGCTGCTGATTCTGTTCGCCTGGTACTTTAGCCAGAATTTCTAGTATTTTTTAACCATTCTGTCGCGCTCAAACATACAAAAATTCATTCATACACACATAAAAAATTACAAGAATACATACAGGTGAAGCTAATAAAAGCGTGTCAAAGCTCAGTTTGCCCTTAAGCGCACTCAGTTTTGCTCTCTTTTGTTGCGCCCTTCTTTAAGCCTTTTTGGGTTGTTCTCATTCAATAAAACCACCTGCTGCTGTCTTCTGTTCGCCTGGTTCTTTAGCTAAACGGTATGTTTGGGTGTGGCATTCAAAGTTTTTTGGGGGATGCCAGTAGCTATCTTCTTGCAAAATTTGGTAGCTGATTCGCCAGCCTTCAGTAATAGATCCTCAATCTTGACACTTTATCTTTCCCGGCCGTAGAAAAAAATATTTGCAAACTTTCAAGTCTTTAGCTTTGTCGAAAAAAGTTGCGAACATACGGACGGACAGACTGAGAGGCACCATGACGGACATTGCACAAACTCAATATACTCTTTACCTTCGGTATCGATAATAAGCAATCATTTCAATCAGAAGCAACATCAACAAACTAACCATCAAAAAGTAGGTCGATTTCGGCGTTATTTGTTTTGTGGATCAGCCCAACTACGCAAGCTAGGCAATTTTGAGTTGCAGTCGATGCAACGGCAGCGTAGACCAGAATCTAAGCATCAGCATTTATTAGATCAATGCTTTTGGTAGCAGCAACATCACCACAAAATCAGCAACAACAACATGGGGCAACCCACGAGCCAGCAAGCTAAATAAATTGCAAAGCCAACAAAGAGAGCAGCAGCCCACTCAAACAAAAAATCAAACAAACTACTAGCATGAGGCCAATATAAAATAATAATCACGGCTAAACGCCCAGGTAGACAATAGCAAGAATAATAACAACATCAAGCATACAATAACCACAATAGAAGAGAAACTACAGCAACTTGCAACATGCATTGTGGCAATTATGATTCAAGATCCAAAGCAATGAATCCTTGCCTGCAATAAATAAAGTAATTTCAAATATGATTTCAAATTAACTTACTTACACATTGTTCAGGTTGTTCAATATCCAAAGGTCGATATGATATGTTTAAAATCAGACTTTTGTTTATGAATGTTGTTAAGAAACATTTTTAAAACATACTCTGCCTTAGTTGAAACTCTTTTTATTTGAAAACTGCTTGTTTTAATGGAACTTTATTTAACCTCTTGCTATTATTTTTCAACAGTATCACATTTTTATGGTTAACAAGATGCATAGTTGAATCTTAATTAATTGATAAATGTCATCCAGTTGAGCTGTGAACAAAGCTGTGATTGTTAACCAAAACCGTAACTGATCTTAATCAGTTGTTGGTGGTGTCCCTTGGGGCGTGCTCCCTAAAAATTCCCCATACTCATTGTGTGCGTTAAGAGAGCGAAGAAAGATACTGCTGCATACAAGCAGTAAACGAGAAGGGAAATTTATGGCCTTACAGTTCTCGCGCCGAAACGAGTACGGAACCGAGCGAGCGAACAGAATTGTAAACGGCAACGGGAACGGGAATCGGGAATGAGAACGGGATCGAAACTTTTGAAGCGATTGTGTGTTATTGTTGGAGCAAAGCAACTACCGAAATTTACGATCAGTTCATTTAGGTGGCCCATTGTCCCGCAATGTTTATGCAATGTTTTGTGATTTTATATCAACAGCTGGAATTTGTAGAGACGCTGCCGCATCGCAATTTGGCTTTCCTTATGGGCGTTGCAAGCATGCGACTCTTTTTTTTTTTTTCTTTTTTGGCCAAAGATTGTGATCATACATATGTGATTCTTTTACTCACCCGCCTTCTCCATCTAGTCTTAGTCGAAAGCAACGAAAACGTGATGCAAACAAATTGTTTTGTCCTTAAAAAGGCAAGCAGATTTTGGTAGCCCAAAACTGGCAACATATTATGGCAGCTAAGGCAGCCGCTGAATCCTTGCTAACAAATTCCCAGAGGGTCTATTGGGTCACAGCAGCAGCAGCAGCAGCAGTCGCTGTTTGCCTTCCACTATCTAAGAGGTCTCTCGGGGCATTTGAAATCAATTTGGACCCATTTATGCTTCACACGACAGCCGAAAGCAGTCTTCTTCTGCCTTTAAGCCAGACTTGTTCTTAACCATTGCCGATGAGCCTACAAGTTTTTCATGTGACTTTCGGTTTCCAGACTTCGACTTCCCCAATTCCACATGTAGATCGTACGAGTGTATGATGAGGAGGATGAGGAAGAGGAGGAGGCGATGCTACCTATCGAATGTGTGTTACGGGGTCTGTATGTTAGCAATCCCACAACTGAATCTCAATCCAAATCCCAATCGTCTGAATGTGGCACAAACAGTAACAATTACCAATTGTTTATTTGGCCATATAACGTGTTGTTGATGTTGTTGCCGCTGCTGCTGCAACTGCTACTGTTGCAACTACTTCGCTTGGTGGTCTCTCATCTAGCCTGCTTTGCTCGCTTAGTCTTTGTCTGTGGGGGCTGGTGGCGACTCTGTGAATCCATCAATTGCTCGTTATCTTGATCAGAAAAAGAGCTGCAAATACATTTAAACACCGCGAACAATTTGTTTTCATGTGCCATGCTTTGGGGAAACTTTCCTTCTTCTTTAAGTCGTACAAATTGCAAATGATTTTTTCGTTTATTTTTATGTGGTTCTTTTCTTTTTTCCGATTTAAAAATAACTTGTATCTTTACTTATGTTGTGATATGAAAATCATATCTATACAAATATAAAGCTTTCTGCACAAAGCTTTTAGTATCTTGTCTTAAAGATACTTATGAAATATCAAAATGCTTGTTTGCTGGCCTGTGAATCACCGGCTCGTTGGTCTAGGGGTATGATTTCCGCTTAGGGTGCGGGAGGTCCCGGGTTCAAATCCCGGACGAGCCCAAGTTGAGATTTATTTTTTTTAAATATTGGATTAAATTTTTCAATATGTGCATAAACAAAAATATAACCGATTGGGCTCGTCCGGGATTTGAACCCGGGACCTCCCGCACCCTAAGCGGAAATCATACCCCTAGACCAACGAGCCGGTGAAATTACGCGAGCGCAGTAAAAAAACCGTTTTAAGGCAATTTAATATATTCAAATTGTGAATATTTGCTTTATTTTATTCTCATCAACCAAGAAAAAGTTCAAGTCAATTAAAGTTGCAGCAAAACTTTGTTAAAATACTGGTTTTCTGTTGGCATTGATTTAAATAGCTTCGTTGACGGCACGCTCACAACTGGCTCGTTGGTCTAGGGGTATGATTTCCGCTTAGGGTGCGGGAGGTCCCGGGTTCAAATCCCGGACGAGCCCAAGTGAAATTAATATTTTTGACAACTTTTTTCAATAATAGAAATACTTTTTTCATATCAAACTAGAAACAATCATTTATACTTTATTAAATTTTGTTGCACAAATAACGACTTAAGTGTAAATAATATTAAATGTGTTGTTTTGTTTTGTTATATTCCCACTATAATGGTATGATTAAAAACTCCATCAGATATAAAATATTTGATTAATACCAATGGTTAACAGAACAAATATTTAGAGATGTATTTATAAAGTAATTGTAATGAATTTACACTCTCATATGCAAAAACAATTTCGATATTTTAAAGACACACACAAAAAAAACACAACAAGTTCAATACATAAATGTATTAATATTATGTAATATGTATATAATATTTGCCATCTATGTATATATATAATAATAGTTGAGCAATTTGATGGTTTTTCTTTTTGTTTTAAAGTTGTTGTTCTTCTTCTTGATTTGACCTAAACACTACATAAGTAAATGACACATTTAATGGACATAGAAAGTTTGGGTTAATGTTACAGATATAATAATAATTATAATCATATAATCATAGAATAGAATAGCTGATAAATACATAAATTGTTCTTGGTGTTGTTTTCATAATTGTTACGCTATTGACGGATTTCTTGTTGTTGTTGTTGTTGTGAGTGCTGTTTGTTGTTGTAGATAATTGTGATTAGTTTGTTGTTTGTTTCCATTGCTCAACGTCCCTTCCATTTAAGGATTGGAGGGGGGCGAACAGTCGTTGTTAATGTTAAACTCAATCTCTTGCTCTCAAACAAATCGTCTTCTCTGCTCTGCTCAGCTCAACATCACCAACATCATCCAACATATTTTTAAAGATTTTTGTAACCAGTTGTATTTACATTGTTTTTGATTATTTTGTTACGACTTTTGCATTTGGTTTTAGTTGTTGTTTTGTTTTTTGTTTAGCTTTAGTTTTATATATGTTAAATATTTATTATAATTTATTTATTAATAGCACTAATTATTCTTTGGTTGTTCCACTGGTTCTGTTGTTGTTATTAGCTCTTCGTTTTTTGTTTTATATTCATTTCAATTGATTGTTCATTGTTCTCATTGTGCTTTTTCTTGTTGGATTACGTTGTCAGGGTTATGCTGTTGCTGTATGTTAATAACGGCATCCGTTTTATAGATTCGTTTGTGACTGAAACCCTTTGAATCGGGCAGATGGTTTATTGTTGTTGTTGGTGTTGCTGATGATGCTGGTGATGTTGTTGTTGTTGCTGTTGATTTAACAGTGGCTCCGCGTAGATTCTTTCCAAAAGTCGAGTTGCCTTTTAGACCTAATCAAAAGAGAATTGCAACACGTTCAATCACACTTCATAAAGGTATTTTCTAATGGTTATACATAAGTTGGTGTGTGTGTGTGTGTCAGTGTTTGTGTGCAGTGTTAATGGAAACCAACAAGTGTTATCTTAAATCGAATGCCTACTCCATACCCAAAAAAAAAGAAAGATTGACAAGGACAAACATACACAAAGATCATTACAAAATATGATATGTAGGGAGTGAGAGCGAGAAGAGACAGAAGCTGGAAAAAGAGTGTGGTTTGCTTTGGTTTTTTCGTCGGTGCGCAGTTCTGAGAGTGAGTGAGTAAGAGTGAGCGAGAGAGAAAGAGAGAGAGAGGGGGTGAAATGTGAAATGCATTTCGTTTACCTTGGAAACATAAACGATTCTGATATATGGCAAATATATCGCTGGGCTTGTAGCACGGCTCATATTCATAATCAAGCTCGAGTTCGAGTTCGATATTGTTGCCGATATTATCAGAAATGTTTGCGGCAGACGCATCTGGGCAATGACTTAGCGTATGGGAGGGTATCACAAACAGGTTTTGATCCATATTATTGTTGTTGTTGTTCTTGTTGGGAGCTCGCGTTGTCGCGACGAGCTCAGTGTCTGGGTTTATAGTTGTTGTTTTTTGTAGTTCGCACTTAACAGGCTTTTATTTTGTTTTTGGTTCGGTTGTGATGTTGTGTGTGTTTTGTTGTTGTTGTTGTTGTTGTGGAAGATGGTAACAAAGTGTATTAGTTTTTGTTTGGTTTGTTCTAATTTAGTGTTAGTTACAGGTAGTGTATATCATTTATATATTTAGTTAGGGGTTACTGTAAGATTCTGCTTACCTCGCTATCTTGGCATCCAGTATCCTCCTTGGAGCCTCTTGTCAGGCCTTGCACAAAGTGTACATCGCTGCCAGGATCATCGGAGGCTAAATGGGCACGAAATTGTTGATTTCTAAGCGGGGAAGGCAGAGTTATAATACGACACAGTAATAGGGTTTTCGTTGCAACAACTTACCTCAACTCCAGCTGTTGCATTTGCTGAAAATGTCTAAGCTTGCCATTGGCCAGATGTAGTTTCTCCTCCAGTGCAGCATTTTCCACACATTTGATCGAATACTTTTCGGAAAACGATAGAATCTCCAAACGCAATTCATCGAGCTCCTCTCTGCGGGATAAACATATGTTAGATCATATATAATATTCAAAAAGTTAGGATCACCTACTCCTTCAGCGGCTTGGCGCCATCTCCACGCATGTGTTCGCCACGCTGTACTTGACGTAGGAATTCCGCCTTGAAGCGTGACACCTCACGTTGCACCTCGCTCTGATGGGCTTTCCGCATGGCATCCAGAGCGGCCAAAGTAGCCTGAAATTTAAGGGTGGTTAAGGAAGAGACGTTAAAAGGAATATCGAATGTTTAATAACCTGAGTTTCTTCAGCTAGCGCCGTTTCCTTCTCGGCCAGCAGTCGCTCTATTTCCCGTTTGTGCTTCTCCTCCATATCGCATATAAGTCGACGATGTGAGGACTCCATGGCGCTTAGACCCTTCTCGCAAAGTGTCTGGAATTGATGGGTTTATATTAGTAAAGGAGAAAGGAACTCAAAGAAAACAGTGTCTTACTCTCAGCTGTTCAATTTCTGTCTGATATCGTTTGCGGAAACTCTGCTCATCGGCAACATTGGCGTGCTCATGACGATAGACCTCTCGCAGGCATTCGAGTTGCTTGCCATGCTCCCGCTCCAACAGATCGAGACGTTTCTCCATACGCTTACAGTGATCGTGTTGTCGTTCCAGCTTATCGCTTAGCTCGTTGCGCTGTTGAAGCAGCTGTTGTTGCTCCTGCTCCTGGTTGGCGCACTTTTCCAGCGCCAAAGCCAATTCATTCTCGCGCTGTTCGAGCAATTGTTCACTGCGCTGGAGATCCGTTTCCGTCTGCTGTTGAAGGGTGGACAACTTTTCGACACGTTGCCGCAGCTCACAGCAATTGTAACAGGAATCCTGCAAGCAGGAAAGTTCCATTTGTTCAGTGACCAGCACACAGGTCTCGGTTAAGGCGCGCTCCAATTGCCTAAGTCCATCCTTGCGCTCATTGAGAGGGGAGACAGAGCGACGATTTCGCTGTCCGGCACGAAGATGTTGCAGCTGGGTTAGACTCTGCTCCAGTCGCTCCTTGCTGCTAAGGAGCACATGCTCCAGACTATGCAGACGCTGTAACAGCTGAGCCGATGAGTTCAAGGGCGACGATTGACTGCTAGACTCGCTGCTGGATGAGGTGGTAGTGCTGCTGCTGCTCATCTCAGCCGGTTTGCGTTCCACGGTTTCCCTTTGCAGCTCAGTGATTTTTAGCTCCAATTGCTCCTTGCCTTTTAGAGAGAGCGAACGTCTTCGCTCCGATTTGGCCAACTTCTGCTTGAGTGCTCGCACCTGTCGCTCCGATGTACTGTACTTGATGGTCAGGTCCTGAATACGTGCCGCCATCAATTGCAACTGTGCCCCATCCTCCATTTGACAACGTTCCAGTTTCTGTTGCAACGCCGTCTGTATCAATTCGAGGGCATCGTATTGATTCTGGGACTGTTTGAGTTCCCGCTTCATTGCACGTATTTCATTCACGGCCTTTTCAAAGCGACTGCGCAACTCATTGTACTCCTCGGCAAGCGAGTCTCGCTGCAGGCAGTAGGGATCAATATCGCTGATTGTGGTCAGATCGCTGAGCGAGTCCATGCGCTTCATTTTGTGACGCTGTAGATTACTTAAACTTGCCACCTGATTACTGTCCGTCTGCAACTCCCTTAGTCTCTTATACAAACTCTCGTTCTCCTCGATTCCTTGCGCTAGACGATCTTCCAGCTGCTTGATCTTGCACTGACTCTCCGTCAATTGTAGACTCAGAGTGTGCACCAGCTCTGCTGCACTTTGTTTGGCATTTGCCAGTTCCCCATTCAGCTGCTGTTGCTGTTCCTGCAGTCGGGCTGTTAGCTCCTGCTCCGTTCGCTGCAGTGTCGTAAGAAGCTCCGACATTCGAGCCTCCCTTAACTTGGCCTCGGTGCGCAGTGTTTCGCATTGTTGCTTGAGCTCGGTGCGATCGGGTCGCATCTCCTCTGGTACTGCCATCAGAGGTAGCTCATCGCTGGCCACACTATCCACTGTGCTGCGACGCGAGCTGGGAGGCGAGCTTCGACTTCGTTTGTGTAGACTGGCCAGACTGCGATTGCGTAGGCAACTTCTTAAGACGGGAGGAGATGGCGACAGCGGTGAACCCCAGTCAAGGCTGTCTCTTCGGCCACCTTCCGAGGCAGTGCGGTACTCCTCGTCGGAAGAGAAGTGAGGTGCATTTGCAGGCGTACCAGGAGTAGCTGGACTTGAGCTGTGCAACTGAGCCTTAATGAAGTCCTGCTCGATATCGCTCTGCTTGAGGGTGGACGCTGGGTTTGGTGTCACGGGAGTTGTTGGCGACGTACTCTCCAGTTGTTGAGGCAATCCTGCTGCTACTCGCAGCACCGCCAACCAATTGTTTCTAGAGCTGGGCGATAGACTGGCCAGAAAAAGACGTTGCTTATCCCAGGTGATGAGCTGAAAGGCATGCGGTTTGGTAGCATTAGGTTCTTCGACTACAGTCGAGAGACTGTTGACATCGAGGACACCATCGAGTACGCCACGTTCCTCACACAGTGGATCTCTGTAGTAGAAGAGCGCCGCACCGCTTAGAGTAAACCAATGTTTGCTCCACTCGCCCGTACGATTGTCCAGCTTCATCAGCCAGCCCTTTTTGGCATTCAAAGACTCCTCAACACTTTTGCCCGATGGCTTAGCTGTACATTTGTTGGACTTGTTGACGACACGAAGTTCATCTGATTTGGCCATGTAGTTGGCGCACAGCTCGTCCAGATTGCAGCCACCATCGGGATCGCCACGTTCGTGCTGATAATGCTTAGCGGGTTTCAACAGCAGCTGCATTCGGTTGCCAACTTTTCCACTCTTTCCACTGTCTGCTTGTTGTTGCTTAGTCTGTTGCTGTTGCTGTTGTTGGGAGACTAAGACTGTGGGTATTTTCTTAACTATTGCTG
Organism: Scaptomyza flava; assembly: GCA_030179655.1. Lineage (NCBI taxonomy): Eukaryota > Metazoa > Arthropoda > Insecta > Diptera > Drosophilidae > Scaptomyza > Scaptomyza flava. Next base: position 15,366,843 of record JARNME010000029.1, read on the forward strand.
ACACAATCGCCGGCGTCGAATTGGCCGCCAGTGGTAATGACTTTGGTCTCAGATTGACAAGCGTTTGCTCATTGGCCGCATTCAGGGATTTGCCGTTGGTTGTCAGCTGAAAATCGGTTTCATCACGCGATGTCTGGTATTGGTAATGATGTTGATGTTGATGTTGATGTTGATTATTCAGCGCATTGTTGACAGCCGTTGACCAACGTTTGTTCTGCTGTTGACTTAGGTTTGTTATCGTGTTTGCAATGTCCTTGATCGTTTTCTCATCGCGTCGCATGTCCTCAATCAGCAGACAGCCAGTGGGTTGAGAAACTAAAAATAATGGATGGTTCGAATAGATGGAATTAATATTTGATTATGAAACAAACATTGTAGTAACCATTGAAAATCTCAAGGGTCATCTTAAGTAGTCCCCAAGGTCAGAATCAAAACGATGTTCGGTTTTTCTTGATAGGGTTAGAACGAACCTGCAATTTAATGAACTGTTTACTGCTGTCTATAATTTTATTACCCTTTCGAATTTAGCAAACCATTTCATTAAGTGCACTGATAAACGGCTTTGTCTATGGGCCATAACCTAACAATATCAATGCCATTGAGGAAAATTGGCTAGTGCGGATTCTAGAAATGTTTATGCCAACCATAAAGCCATAAAATAGTGGCACGGTTAGTTATTTGTGTGCAAATATAATAAAATTATTAAAACAAGTTGAATGGTAAGAGGATCCTCTCTCTGGCAAAGAGATGCGCGATAAGGCCAACAAGTTCTCTACAAAAAAATACACTCTGCGGTGAGGGAGTGAATGAGATGGGTAGTGCCATAATTTTATTAACACCCAAACGAGTCGGACGATCCATTGGCGCAACGTTAATGCTGCTGCTGGTGCTGCTGCTGCTGTCTAAAGTTGTCCCATAAATATATATGATTACAAAATATATATTTAGACGTGCCCTTGTCCTCAGGTCCTCTCGTGCGCAAGACCTGTTTAGGTTTATTATGATTATGATACGAATTTCCGACTTTGTCTGGCCATTAAAAACAAAAAGCCCCCTCCCCTCAAAGTCTGCGTTTTGAGTGCGCATCAATTCTCGGTCAGTCGAACAGGTTGAACTCTTGGGGCAACAACATTGATTTTTTTTATTTTTATTTTTGGCCAATCGAATTCGTTGCATTTATCTTGATTATTGAGTTGTTGGCTCGCTCAGCATAAAAGAGGTAAAAATCAAAAAAACCCAATTGTTAGACAGTAAAGCCGAAGAGTGTTTACCCTTGCAAAGCGCGTAACTAGTTAACTTCATGGTAAACTTAGAACTGGTAATCGATATAGGAACATCGTTGTTACAACATTGTATTGCGTAATATGAATTCAAAGTATACGTATACGATCGAGAATATTTTATTAAAGTAGGGTATACATAAGAAAAAACAAAAGACCAAATGAAATGCCTTCTTTGAACACCTTGAAGCGTCAGTGTTGGATCATGTTGCCGACAACGCAAAGCGGTTGCTTTTGGGGCTGAAGTGACTAACTCCATTCAGCCAGTCAGCCAGCCGGCCAGCCAGCCAACAAGACAGCAAGCGAGAGGCAGGTTCAAGGTTACTGTGCTAAATAGTGGTGGGGTATGCCTTTAATTGGCCGAGTTGTCGGTCCTACTTAGTTGCTAAAGACGAACCAACGAAGAACGAAGACAAAGAAGACAACGTCGCCGTTGATTACACTTTCAGTCCGAAAAGCTATGAGACTATTTATGTTATGTTTGTGTCTGTAATGGAATTTATAATGCTTATGAAAATAATACAAACTGACAAGCAGGCATTTATAGAGCAAACAAAGACAGACCAATAACTAACTAAGATACTCTTTAGAAGCAAAAAGGTTCGTTAAATATTGTCTTTTTTTGACAAAATATTATTTGAATTCCTTTTATGTTAATGTTTTACTTTCAGTGCATCTTCAATTCGTTATTCTTGTTTGCCAACTCTAATCCTGCTCTTAATCCCAGCTGTTGTTTATGATTTTCTGGCATTGGCAGCCTTAATGTCTTTTCTTTCATTATTCTTCTTCTTTTTAGCCAGTGTGTGAGCGGAGAGCTAATTGTAATTTAGTTGCCTTTGAGTGCTACATAATTTAGTTTAATCGGTAAAATGTTTGAATGGATTTTTAAATTGCTTTGAATGTTTGATTACATTTTTAATCGCACTTAACATATTCGTACAATGATGTTTTTTTGCTTAATAAAGCACTTGTCATATATTTTGTCGTTTCTTTAATTAAACACACGATTTGATTAATTAACGCAGACATTTAGTTTAGCTCTGAACAATCCACTCAATCATAAACAGATAGTTTCCTGTGTGTTAAGAGTAAAGAGTAAACCGGCCTGAAACTCCGCCTTGCCTTCATAAATAATCAAATTGCAAGTTCATTTGGGCAATGAAAATGAAAATTGCCTTATTGCAATATGAATGACTCCAATCTCTCTCTCTCCCTCTCTTTCGCTCTGTCTGTCTGTCTCCCTGCCCTCTACTCTTAGCTTGGTTTATAGCCTTGGGCACCCCTCACACGATGACTTTGAATAATTTCTAACTGAGGCAACGAACGTTGCATAAATTCAGTTTGGCTTCTTGGCCAGTAAACGAACTCGTTACACTTATGAATATTGATTGGTTATTGGTGGCCCAACAGTCTGTAGTCTCTGCCTTCCCCTCCATCTCCTCCTCCTCTCTCTTGGTCTCTTGTAAATGGCACAACTTGTATCGTTATCTATTTGGATTCTATATATACTATTGAATCAACTCTGTCATTTGGCATTCTCTGCACCGCAAATAAGAATTCTACATACTAAAATCTTTATTAATTACGGCATGAAATGAGGGAGATGTTATTTGAAATTAACAATTAATAATTGTCCCTTTGCAACTATGTTAAAGTAATTAACTACTTTAAGTATTAATGCCGAGAATTTCCATAAAAATTCCTTTATATATTATAATCTAACAACTGTACATAGGCTAGTAATAAAGTAAAAGACTTTTTAATGCACATTTTGCAACTGTTTTTTGTCACTTTAAATAATAGTATAATCTAAAAAAGTTTCTTGCCCATGTGCAAGATTTATTTGCACTGTAATTATTCAGTTTGTGGCAACTGCCGTGAAACTCGCCCATTACAAGTTCCACCACGTACTCCCAGCAACAACAACAACAACAACAACAAATAGTGCCAACATGTCCGTTTCTTTGTTCAGGTCTATGTGTCCAGAGGGGACTATCAAGTGCCCAACCTGGTCTTGCCACTAGCCCTAGCAAAAACAAAAAAAAAAAAAACTAAGAAAGACAAAAAATGCAGTGTTTGCCGCCTAAGTTTGCCTGGTCGCCGAGGGCTATTAGGTGTAGACAGTTTACAATCTTTGTCGTTGTGCATTTTAAGAGCTTTCGCCAAGCCAAGCCAAGCCAACCGCTAGCCAAACGCTATAGCATTCAGAAAGTTTCTGGCCAGGCCAATAAATTGCCTCATTTGGTGCACAATTTGGTTGTTTGATGTAATGTAATTAGTTTGTGTCAGCTCCCAACTGCACCTTACTCACAACGCTGAAAGCCTTTCGGTGTGAGTAATGTTTGGATGTGAAAAATTATGACTTAGAATTGAGAAAATTGCCTCGAAGCCAAAATGATTTTAATTAAATTTACATAACCGATGTTGTTTTGTTTAAGGCGAATTGCTTGAACGAATATTCATTTCGTTTTAAGACTTCGATTATTTCCATAAAAACAATACACAATTCTGCTCAATATTTTCATTAACTTAGGGAATTCAAATAATATTCAATATATTCCATATTCCTTGCTTTTATTTTACTTTTGACACTGAAGAAGATTTCTTTGTTGGTTTTCTGCTTGGCCTAGGCTAAGAACTTGGCTAGTTATCATCGTTTCGCATTCGTAGTATTCATCTGGCAATTTATCAACTACTTAAATATTGACATTTGATGTGTGTGCCACAAGTCCTGCACTTTGTGAGGATCGACGAGGAACAGCAGGAACTTAAGCAGAGCAAAAACGAGCCACAGACCAAGCCGGCAGCAATGTGTGTGTCTTTTTGGGCCAACAACTCACAGAAAAGCAAAAGGAACGATGCGGATACACTATAATTTAAGCGTGAATATCATTTTTCCATGAACAAGTATCCTGCAGCAATGTATGTATGTGAGAACATTCACAGTAACTGCAATTACCAGACTGAGCCCCATCCAAGCTCAGATTCTGAGCTCTGAGCTCCGAACTCCGAACGGCTCAGAGAGTTTCGTTAAGAAGCTCGGAGCAAGGGCAAAGCAAAAGGGAGGCCCATTTGGGCCATTGTGTGTGTCTGTTGCATCTAAAGAAAATTTATGAAGCCTACCATTAAGTAGGAAGCTGGGAAGAATCTGCTCCAGCCACGTTGCCTTGCCTTGACTTGACTTCGCTTGAGTTGAGTTGAGTTGTTGTTACTGTGTGTGAATTCAAGGTTAATTTCGTAGCTCTGGCTCTTTTAACTAGCTGCACGCATCGTCCACCCCTCTCCCCAGCCTACAACAACCTACGCGTCTCCTCCCTCATGCCACCCAGTTAAGACAGAGAGGGAGAGTGAAAGAATCTGTCTGGGTTGTGCTTGATAATTTTGATTGCTGCAAGCCATAAATGATCATAAAAATTATAGCAGCCGCTACAAAGAGGGCAGCAAAGCAAAAACAAGAGCAAAGATTTCCTACACACCGAAACCCTATATACTCTTGCCAAGAATATTAATAATAGCTACATAATAAATGAATAATAACAAATAATAATTGACATAAAGACAAATGAATAGTTCTTGTCAAGAATACATTCTAAAACCCCCCCACTGTGTTATAATATTCATAACGAAATTATAAGACCTTCTGATAGGGTATTAATACAAAAACCACAAACAAGAGAATATACTAGAAAAACACAATCATAAAGCAGATTGTGCAAATAAACGCTTTGAGGCGAAAAGTAAAAGTCACTTTATCATCTTTATAATACTACATACATCTATATAAAAATACATGCTATGGATGAATGTGTTTTGTCAGTGTGTGCAAAATATTATGGTTTTTTGCTAGTTAAACAAAAGTACTTTGGCTTGATTACATTTACAACTGTTTGGTCATTGCAAAAGTTAAGTTTAATATAAATCTTACCTCGATTTGTGATCTCGTTGCCAGCATTTCGATTGTTCTCATCCTGTCCGCCATGGCAGCTGGATGAAGATGTGACTTTTGACTTTCTTAAAACTTGCTGCTGCTGCTGCTGCTGCTGATGCTCATCCTCCTCTTCCTCATCCTCACCAGTTTCGACACCATCGTCCGCGTCATCATTTGGCGTTGCGGTGACAGTTAATTTAACTGTATTGGTTGAACTGGAATCGTCCAGGTTACCCAATAGATTGCCGGCTGATTGCGAGGACGTTAACGTATCCTTGTGATATGAACTATGGCGATTACCCAACTTAATAGCCATGTCCATATTGGACGATTGTCGCAGACAGCTGATCTGGCCACCTGGCAAAGTGGTACTGCGTTTGTGACGACCCTTCGACTTGGGAAAGGCAGTCAGTATATTGAGCCACCATTGCGACTCCTCCGGACTGATGCCCTTGACAAAGGTGATGCGCTCCGGCGCTGTTATGGCAATGGAGTTTGTATGGCCGGTCACCTCTTCGGCACTGCTCACCTCGAGCACTTTGGTCATATCAATGCAGGCCTGTGGCACCGTCTCGGGCTGTAAAATCGAAACATTAACAATTCATCTAAAGTTTTATTATACAATTCTATCACTTTTATAGCTTGGCCTTAATTGGTAGTTTAACTTATGTGTTATATTTTTATTTCGGGCCCTATCTTATTGGCTTCTATTATTATTTTTAGCGAAAAGATACTTACATAATCATCCACTGAATAAGTCAGCTCACCATCATCGTAGAGTACAAACCATCGTCTCTGCCAACGCTGAAAAATTCAAAAATAAAAATATATTATAATTAGCTCTTTATAATATTTATTTCTATACTAGCATAATGTAAAAGGACTTTTTTATATATTTTGAATGTACCTAGAAGATATGAGAATTATAGTAACAACAAGTACAAGGTTCAGATAGGCTACAAAAACCGAATTCAATGCCCATTCAACAGTTTTGTGTAAATTGCCTTTGAATCAGCTCGATTGCATTCGCAAGATTCTCGACAACAATTTACAATTTCGTTCTGGAGTTGGACTTTAAAGAAGGGAACCCAAATGGCAATAAATAAATAAACGGAATTACTTTATTTATATCGTTACATACATACTATACATAGATACAAACAAACATATATTTATTTATATGTGATTCTGTGTTTGCATGTCAGACATTCTGCGTTTGGGATGGATCGTCTTTTGTCGGATCATTACCATAACTTTTTTTTTTGTTCGCTTTTGAGTCTACCTACGAAATCAAGGAGGTGATGGTAAATTATTGCCATTGGCTTGTGCCGCCCCCATAGAAGAGAAATCATAATTCTGTTTTGGATTTCTGCTGCCGTCATTGCTGTGTGAAAATTACCAATGCCAAATGCTTTTGCTTTTTTTTTACACTCGTTCTGATTGTTATTGTTGTAGCTGTTGTTGTTGCTGTTGAATACAGAAATCATAACAAATGCAATGTCTACAACAACAACAACAAGAATATCTAGAAGAGCCGCTCATGGCTCTTGGTTGTGATATTTATGGTGCTGGTGATATTTATGCAAATTGCTAAAAGTCAAAGCAAATTAAGCCCAAGCTTCAAGAAGATGACGTTGAAATGTTGCATCGTTGTCCAGACTTCCCCACAGTTTACCTCACTTTAATAGCACTCCTTTTCCCTTTTTCCTCCAGAAAACTTGCAACAAGAACTATTTTAATAGTTGCTATTGCGAGGTGTGTCGAGGAGTATATATATATAAGCTGGCACGTTGATTCTTTCCATTTCCCAAGCTCCAAATCAAATTGTACCTTAATTTTTACAACTAAATTCTCATTTATGTTTACACATTAATGGAAATTAATGATAATTCAGTAATTCACGAAACGTACTTCATCATTAAACATAAATTTATTCATAAATTGTGAGGTGAATCATGTTTAGAATCTAGGGGATTAATTGTTTAACGACACATAGTAATATTATATACTACGTCAAGTGGAAGCTATATTATGCTTGATTAAAACTAGTATGATTAGCGTTGAGATAAAAACAACAACTCATACTTAGACTGATAACACGGCCTGGTGTTAAAAAGTTTAATATGGGTCATTGAAAGGTTATCTCAATTATTCGAAATCTGTAATAGAATTCACATTGAATTTTTATTTTTTTCATTAATATAAATTGATTAATCTACATGTTCATTTCATTTAATAGAGTAAACTTTACACCATTTTATTTTATAGACAAGGTATTTTGATTCTGAAAAAAAAAAAAAAAAAAAATACTATGCTCTAGTATTAACATATTGAAAAACGTCTGGTATTTAAAACAGAGAGTTACTTATCAATTTTTTAAGAAACTTTATTTAAATGAAAACAAATTTAGTTTATTGAAAAAGCTAAAGATAGAATAGAACACTTGCAAGTAAATAATATTAGAATGGTACTTTTGTGTCTTAATAGATATTTTTAAAATGTCAATTGCTATCATGTGTCAATATGACTTATAATGTTGTAAAGCCCTTAACCGCTGCTTTTCAATTTGTAGGCTTGTCTACTTGAGGTTTTAATAGGCTATATGAATACAATATTCTATATTATTCTCAGTCTCAACGCCCTCGGATCAGCTTATGGATGTGACGCTTCGATCAATACAAAAATAGGAAAAATTGCTTTGACATTCGTTGGAGGTCGAGTCAAGTCTTTAAATGCGCTCGCACAGAGAGAGCTCTTCAATCTCAATACTCAATGCTTTGTTGTACCTTTTGTGGCATTGCATTACGGCATTTATTGTACCGCCTATTTATTTAGCTATATTAAGCCAGAGCATTACATTATCTATAGCTAAATCTTGAATGTGTATGTAAGTATTTAAGGCGCTGATTGTAAAAAATATATTCTGATTATTGTCATAGCAGCGAACGCAGGCAGGCCGGATCAGTTGCCAGAATATATAATCTCATTATCCTTACAAAAAAATAGTAAGTATGTTAACTAATTTTGTTAAATAATATATCGACTGGAAAGTAACCAAAACAAGAAGATCAAAACAAACCTCAACAATCTACAGATTCTTTACTTTAATTAAGAAGGCAACTTGCAAAAACTAACACAACTCTTTGCCCAAATAGGTGAATAGATTAGAAAGTATGTTTATCGCTGGCAAGAACATCATCTTTGTGGCTGGTCTGGGTGGCATTGGACTGGACACCAATCGCGAGATCGTCAAGAGTGGTCCAAAGGTAGAATTTAACTTGAGAATCCTTTGGGTAAGAATGTAAAAATTGTATTTTCTTTCTTAAGAATCTTGTGATTCTCGATCGAATTGAAAACCCGGCTGCCATTGCTGAGCTGAAGGCCATTAATCCCAAGGTGACCATATCCTATTATCCCTATGACGTTACAGTATCAGTAGCTGAAAGTGTAAAGCTACTGAAGACAATCTTCGCCCAGCTGAAGAAAGTTGATATACTCATAAATGGAGCTGGAATCCTGGACGATCATCAGATTGAGCGCACCATTGCGGTGAACTTTACTGGTACAGTGAACACCACAACTGCCATCATGGAGTTCTGGGATAAGCGCAAGGGCGGACCAGGTGGCGTCATTGCCAACATTTGCTCAGTGACGGGCTTCAATTCCATTTACCAGGTGCCCGTTTACTCTGCCTCAAAGGCAGCTGCATTGAGCTTTACCAATTCCCTTGCAGTAAGTTGAGAAACAAATGATTCTAATAACATTTACAGATCATAATCTCTTGATTTTGAACAGAAATTGGCACACATTACCGGTGTAACGGTGTATTCCATTAATCCTGGCATTACTCACACCCCGTTGGTCAACAAATTCAACTCCTGGCTGGATGTTGAGCCACATGTGGCCGAGAAGCTACTGGCGAATCCCACACAAACGTCGTTGGCATGTGCCAAGAACTTTGTCAAAGCCATTGAGGCGAATAAGAATGGCGCTATCTGGAAGCTGGATCTTGGCCGTCTGGAAGCAATTGAATGGACTAAACATTGGGACTCAGGCATCTAAATTGTGTCAAGCTGTACATGAAGATTGATTGCATTTAACAATTCCATTGTCAATCAATCGGTTTGAACTTTACTAAAATTTAAGGCTGTTATCAAAATAAAATGTATCTTTATAATGTACAAAAACATTGATTAATCATTTTTTAAGAGGGTCAATTGTCCAAGTCAAAAGTTATGTTAAACAAATTGTATAATTATTTTTAAAGCTATTTGTTTATAAACTTCAAGATGAAAGCGATAATCTTGAGGAAACACAATAAGTAAATGTGTTATTCTTTGAAAATATGAAAATGAAATTGAATTATAGTTTATTGAAAACAAAAATTTTAAGGGGCGCCTAAAAGTATGCAATCAAATATAATAAGAGTTATCAATTTTGTCCGATTGTTAGTTTTATATGGTCGTGATAAAAAGGAGTTAAAAGTGAACAAAATTTAATGTTTTTATTATGTCGAAAATAACTAAACGGTGAATAAAGCACAATGCGCAAAAGTTTTAGACTAATTGCTAATTTGAACCTATTTCAGCAAGAGTTCAAAAATATATATGTATGTATTCATAGTATATTAAGTTTGTTGCATGTTTCGTTATTTTTAGACTTTTTCGAAATCTAAATAAAATACATCACGTTTGGAACATTTTCTAGACTATGTTCGATGGCTAATTGGAACGATTGGAAGCGCCAAATGGCAGTGCAATGAACTTTGGCACATTTCCAACTAGCCAAGTCTACAGTAAACACTTGATAGTCGAACAGTTGCGGCAACAACATTAAGTGAAATGTCCCACAAAGAAAAAACTGCAAAGGCAAATACAAATCTGGCAACAAGGCGGCTGTCACATTGCTGGAAGCCCGGTCAAGAGGGCGTGGCTAGAGGTGTAGGCAGAGAACATTGAGTGCTGCCCATTCTGACATTTTAACGATTCCAGAACGCTATTTTTACTGTTTCTTCTCTCGCTCTTTCTCTTTACCCTCCCCAGCTCTTAAATAATCAATAGCCAATGGCTGTTTCGTACATTTTTGTTCACTCTATTTGCAGCACTTTTCTGCTGCTTTTCTTTTGGGGCAACTTAATCGAAAAATCGATTAGCCACTGTAAGATAACCTTAGTTCTTAAGTGGGGTTTTTATTTTGTTATTTTGTTGGAACACGTTTGATTAATTTGAAAGGCCATAAGAGCAGGAAATTTGAAAAGTTGTATCAGCTGGCAGGTAAAGTCAAAGATAAAAGAATAAAAGTTTAGCAAAAAAGATGGACGATCTATATACTACAAATTTCATGTTAAGTAGTATCAACAAGCTCCACTTTGTTCTTGCGGCATCTGCATTGCACTTCTTACATGAGGATTAGACAGATTAGGCATGCAACCGGTTGCTTTAAAAAAAAGTTATATATATATGAAGAAGCTCTTGCAGTAGGTGGAGATTAATCAAAAGCGCTGTTAAATTGCAATACGTGCTTGGTCAACGGGTATTTTAACTAATTAACCTGACGGATGCACGCCAGCAATATGCAATAGATTACAGCTTCCATGCATGGAACCAACATGTTTAAGACTTTCAAAGTTATGTCTTAAAGATAATGCCAAGTTGTTAGGCTTGTTTTGAATATGTGCATTAAACTTGATTATTAGACAAAATATAATAAGCAAGAATTTGGATGAATTTCATAAAATGTCAAATGTAAAAGGCCCACCTAGCGGGAGCTGTCAATTTACAGCCGCCTTTTTGTAGTCAAAGCTTTAACCGGTTCAGAAAAAAAAACCCCAAGCAATCAGGAAGTATTCTTCTTCTACGAATATCCGTAGCATGTGTCGTCTTGCCATCGCGAAAGCAATTGATTTGGCCTGTAAGTTTAAGACAGACTCTGACGATCATGATGATGATAAATACATACATACATACATATGTATATGAATATGTACCGATATTCTTAACTTGGTCTTGGGTTGGGCTACCCGAAGCAATTGCCGTTGTGTGTTCTGTATTCTGTGTTCTGCACTCGTGTTGCATGCGTGCAACAGCTAAGGGAATTTCATAGATGCTGTTACCTTTGTTTTGCTACAATCTCCTCGCCCTTTGTTTCTACCCAATTTCTCGCACAATAGAGCTGCAGCTGCATTGTGTGTCTATTGTGTGATAAAAAAAACATAAGAGACTCTGAGACAACAACAATTCTTGCAGATTGCTGATGATGTAAGACACAATCTTGGCCAGTAGTTCAACATTTACTGTTATTAGTTGCACTTTAATTTGATTTGATGCAACTTTTATTTGGGGTGTGGACGAAAAGATGTTATTTATTCAAGAGGATAAAAAGTTAGAAGTAAAACTAATGAAATAATATTCTTTCCATACATTCAATGTTAGTATTATGCAGTTAAATAAAGCTCAACGCCAATCAAATGATGCATGTTCAAAACCAACACACACAAACACACACAAACATCCATAAATGGGGAGCCTCAGAATGCTGCGGCCTAAAAATAAAGTTATCGATACGTTAGATGAATACATACATGCATTACGACATACATGTACAAACATATGTACGCGTAACGCCTAACGTAAAGAATGTTGAGGCTGGCAAGACGACCTGGGAAATGGCGTATACCGCAAAATGCATCAACCGTTTGTGCTCTGTGTTGCTGGCTCGCTTCTACTTCTAATGGTTGGTAAACTCATTCAGTCATTAAATGCCGTTATCTACTGATTACACAATAAAAGCGACCATAACAAAAACAACAACAATAGCAATATCAGCAACCGAAACAACAGCAACAGCAACCAACAAAGCTACTGAGCGAGCGCCCCAAAGCCAAGAGAGACCCAATTCAAGCGCATCTGTACAAGAATAACGACAGCAACAAACACACACACACACACACATACATAAACCGAACAGAATGCAACAACAACGAGAGAAGAGCTTGCAATAATATAACGTAACATTTAGAACATCTTTGTTGTACAACAACAGCAGCAGCAGCAATTTTCTCGAAAAGAGGCGCTCTAACATTGTCTTGACTGATGTTGAGGCAGGGCGGTACCCAGGGAGGTGGGGAAGATGACTGCCAGATTTGTTACGTTCGTTGTCTGTTCTTGCCTGTCTTGCTGTCTGCCTGCTTGTCGCCCAGGCAAGGATATGTCAGAACAACTTCCCGAAACTCGGCAAACACGACGAATACTACGACTACTACGATGCTTGCGCCTTTCACCACGCATTGTTGCTCTTAGCACAGAGGCTCTCTAAGAAGCACGCAATTGCACAACTACATAGAATAAAACACATATGCATAAGAACACACATGCACATCGAACAAAAAAATACCACACACATAACTGATGTTCTCTCTTGAATGCATACAGTGGTTACAGCTTTCCGAAAAGCATGCAATTGTTTAATTATTTTCTTTTAAAATATCTAATAATTGTATTTGAATATGCTAAAAAAAAGTAACAAACTAAATAAGTTTAAGTTTTGATAGTAAGATTTACTTTAAATCATTGAGCAGCTAACCCACAGTGCATACAAATAGCTTAGAAACTTGCGGTTATTTGGCGTGTGGTATTTTTGCATGGACAAAAGCGTCGCTCTTACTTACACCACCACAAAGCAGAGCCGATGATGATGAGAGCGAGCCTTTGCACAAAGAGAAAGAGAGAGAGAGAGACAAAGCTTTGAGGGAAAACAAAAGGCTTTAAGGTCGTTTGGCACACACTGTATGTGTGTGTGTGTGTGTGTGTGTAAGTGTACATCTTGCTGCTGCAGCACTGACACAAAAATGCTGTTCGGCTGTGTTCAGGTATTCGGCTATGAGTTTGTATGCTTGTACGAGAGTAGATAGGTGCAAGAAATCGAGTCTCACATTGCGCCACCAAACACACCAACTAGCCGACGACGATCTCGTTGCTTTTGCTCTTTTTTTTATTTTATTATTATTTCTTTTTGTGCTTTTGCCATTAGTTATTAGACCTGGTCAATGTATGCGTGTGTGTGTGTGTGTGGATGTGGATGTATTAATAGTATGTGTGTGCCGTTGTGGAATTTTCAACAAGTTTTGTGCAGCGTAAAATGTTAAAATATGATATTACCCAAGCAGGTTGCCTTTTCAGGCAGCCAAAAAAATAAAAATGAGTTTCCAAATGGCGTTGCATTTCGATAGGTGAACAAACTGTTCAACGCTTTTTATTATTTCTTTTTTTTTTGGGTAAGCTTTGTCTGTGAAAACAAAAAACTTGAGCATAAAATAACTCAATTATTAAGCTAACGTTTGTGTGGCAGGTGTTAGATTTCCAAGTACAGAATAGCTTTGAAAATCGGGTCAAACTTAAAAAAAATACTGAAACATATGCTGGATTTAGATATACCCAAAGGAAATCAACGATTTTGAGACTTAAATCTATTCAAATGAATTCCAAGATAAATTTAGCAAAGGCTAAGAAAGAATATTTTTAGCTTAAAACTCTAAAGTTATTTCTCCATAAACGATCTCAAATTATAGCAATACATAAATTTCCCACAACTTTTCGTCAGTGCATGCAAAAACTTAGAGTAAATGAACTTTTTGCTAACGAAGGTCAATTGGTTTTTTGTTTTGTCTTATATAATGTACGATGTTGTCATAGAGCTAAATACATATATGCATAAGTCTTACCAGACATCTGGTCGCAAATTATAAGCTCCCCCCCAACCTCGACAACCCGTTGCCACTTGTACTTGTGTGTTTTTGCAACATAACAAACGAATTGAGTCAGTATAAAAATAATAAAAGAAGAAAAGAACAAACGAAGAATAAACAAATACATATGTACAACAATAAAATTGGCATTTCAGAGAACACAAATTGCTTCAATTAGCAACTGTAGTCATAATCGTAGAAGTCGAACTCGCTAAGCCCAGTAACAGGTGTTCAAAATACATATAGAAAGACAAAAGCCTCGAACCTCGAAACAAGTTGCGCAATGTGTCAGTCAAGATAGAGCGAGAAGTCAATTCGAATTTCGAATCGTATCGCATTGTATCGGATCACAATTGTTCACAAAAGTTCACAATATTTGCGGTCACACCTTCCTGGGATGTCAATTAGACTATACAGACTTGACCTTGAATCTTTTGTTACTTGAGCGTATATAGTTTACTTTACTTAATTACACAAGAGTGCAGTTAAGAGAGCGACAGAGACAAAAGTCACTTATAAGTAATCTCACCTGAAACACAGCCATTAATAATTCATATACTGGATGGATGTGGGCAACCAAAAAGGCCAAAGCTAAAGCTAAAGCCAAGAACAAACACTTCCTCATTGCCAAGAACACCGCCTTATCTTACAAGCCATTAAAAACCAGCACAGTATCCACCGCATTGAAGACTTAAGGTCTGGAGTTTTAAGGCTGGACTGCATACAAAACGCCTTTCTCATAGCTCTCTTAGTTCGCATAATGAATTGTCAATCATTATGTAATCTTCGAGTAAAAAATGATGCAGCAGGTTTTTGTTGTTGTTGTTGTTATGCTTTGAGCCCGTTCTCTTTTAGCTTTGTTACTGTTGTTGTTGTTGTTGTTGGTAACTGGCCAAATGCGTGGGCAGGCACAAATATTTAAGACAGAATTCAGAAACGTCCGAGAGGCATACGTTTTAGATCTTTTGCCGTGGCGCTAACTTAGCTCTCAGCTCTCAACTCTCTCTCAAACAAATGTCAGACCATCATTTATAGCAAGGGGACAGCCTTTTGCATTAGACAGAGTATCTACGTAACTGTGTATCAGCTGCAGTTAACATTTTGACTGGGGGCTTAAGGAAACTTTGTAACTGACAGAGGCAAAGAGTGCTCGACTAGGAAATGACCTGTATTAAATTCGATGTTATGATTTATCTTAAAATCTGAACTATGAAAAAACATCAGAAAAGGTGACTTTTGTTTGATTATCATGGAGAATTTAAGAGCATAGATGATATTGAATAGTCCAGGAAGACATTCAAGAAGTTAAGCCTATATTACTTATAATACTCAAAAATTTTAACAAGATTTTAGATCGAAAAGAATATTTTTGTGACAAAATAATCTGAATTCTAAGGTCCTTAAAACTTCTGTAGAAAAGATTTATACTCTAAGTTGATGCAGAGTATCAAAATGTCTTCTTAGAGTTAAGTTTTTTATGGCATATCATTGATTTGTGTTTGCATGATGATAAAACATAGCGCCAGCGCCCTTTTGGCACATCATCGAACATCAGACATCAGGCAACAAGCAACAGACAAGATGACAGATGCAACATGATGATAAATGCCATAACTGGGTCTTCATAAATCGATCTTGTTTGGAAAAAGACCTTAAAACCCGCACGGGGGGTAAGGCGCAAGAAGCACTGTGAGTTATTGGCTTTAACTTTGTCTGGCTTGTCAACACACACACACACACACACAATGATGATCTGTAAGTTTCATTAGGTGGGCGTATCAATAAGCAAATGAAGCAAAATAGATTATAGAAAAACTCAAATTAACTGGTTTTATTTTATTGTTACTGAGTGCAATTAAAATCACCGATAATAGCACAGTTTGATTCTCAGCTGGATATAATTATAAGATAGCACATGGTTATTAAAAATTTAAATATACTATTGTTATTTTACAGTCAAGTTGAGTTATTAGAATAACAAGTATTTTGACATCAAGCCGCAACTAAAATTGCAAATCTCAATATAAAGTTTGAACAATTAAAAAAAAAAAAAAACACCTTTTGATTCATTTGTAACGAAATCGCCGGGCAACGGAAATCATTAGAATAAAGCTCTAGATTTTTCACAAAAACGATTCCATATATTGATATTGATTTTGATTTGTTGGCAGTACGGAGGAGATCAGCTGTCAAAACAGTTTCCTCAATTGAGACTATTAACTTGTCAGTGGGTTTTTTTTTTTATCAGCTTCAATTGCAACAGCAGCAGCCCAACAACACTAACAACAACCCAAGTCTAAGCACCGACAACTTACCCAGTCGTCAATCATTTCATTTTTGCTAAACGTGCCAAACGTAGCCTGGAGCGGATATTGGCAACTTTTTTTTATGGCCATAATAGTTGTGAGCTTATTAAGTACGCCGCTTGTAATGAAGTATGCTAAATGTGGTTGCAACATTGCAAACCATGCTGCCACGCCCCAAAACACAAAGTAGGCGACTGTCATTAGCTTGCAAAAATATAATAACAATTTGCATAGTGCAAAGATTGCTCAATAATAATAAATAGGTGGCGAGGTTGTGGTAGTACAGCAAATAAGAAAATCAACGCAAAAAAAACCTCATTACCAAATAACTTCCTGTTTTTTTGGCCTTACGGGCAAACAAATTTCCTATTAAAGTTGTACAAGAAAATTGGCAAATCTTAATATTGCGGGCATATAAAAAAGCTGTAAAGTGGTATCAAATACTTTAAGTTTGTTAACAAAGCTTAGAGATCAAGTATATTAAAACATTAATCAAAAATTTATTCGAAATTGTGAAAATCAAGGGCTTGCATTTGTAATAATCCTATAGGTAGAACTGGCTAAAATTTTGACTGAGAGACTTATGTTAAAGGAAACTTTGATCTTAAAAGTTATGGTATATACCAAGCTCAAAAAAGTTTAATCCCAAGTTAGTTTTTTAAAAAAGAATGAAAAGATTTTCGCTTGCTCTTAACTTTGGCGCTCATTGTACACTATCTATCTCTGTCTCTCACACACACTTTATTTTTTGCAGTTTGAATGCGCACATTAGAGTTACTGTTAAACACCGCTCGGTGCACAGCCTTCGTTCTCGTGCAATCTTCATGTTCTCGTCTCTTTCTCTCTTTGTCGTTGACAGTTCGTCAATGTAGCTGTAACATGTGCTCAGTTACCTTTACTTTCCACTCCCCCCTCTGCTAAGCAGTTGACTGAGCTGCCTTGCCCTGTTGACCAACGACAATGACGGCGTGGTAACCGAATACGCGTCTCCAAGCTCTGCAAGTCAACGTCATCTCCTCCGTTAGAGATGCGAAATGTCTTAGTGCGCGACGCGACGTCTGTCTTCCGTTTATGTAATGGAAAATGAGAGGCGCTCAGTAACAAAAACAAAAACCCAAAACAAAAGCTGAGTGAGACTCTATAAGAAACACTTACGAGAAGCCGATCTTGAGATGCTTGCACGGACGCGTTGTTGTCATTTTGAAATATGACTATAAGCAATATGGAGAGGTGGGGATGAATGGATGGATATATCTGCGTCAAACTGGGGATAAAGTTGTGTGTGTCGCCTTGACTGACTGAGTGACAGTCTGGACTCGTCTCGGTAACAGTTTTTTTGCTCTTATTAACTTAACAACATTTTTTTTGGGGTTCTGTTGAAAGTTAAAGCGTTGGCGGTCCACCAACCAGCGTTTACCGTTGCGGTTAACCAAGAGCAATTAATTAACACACATCCAACTACCGCCTACAAGTTGTACTCCCATTTTACTGTCACTCTCTCCCCTCCCTCTTTGGCGTTCAGTTGTTGACAGTTACAAATACATTGGGCTCATAACAGGGCAATTTGGTCTGAGAATGCACTGTGGGCTAATTTGCAATTTGAGTTGAGAATTAGCATACAAATTTACATTTGCAATTTTTTATTTATGAATGAAACCTGAATAAAGCTGCAGAGGTGGAATAAATGCACGCACATCTACATCTAGACAGACATACAAATATGCATAAATATACTTATAATACTCGCGCATAAGTATTGTAATTAACATATCTTAACGAATCTCGTTTCGTGCACTTAAGAAAATCTTGCTATGATATGAGAAGTTGTTGAGAAATAATGAATTATTATTTTTTAAATCAGTACAAATGATTCAAGCTAATATTGGATACTACAAAATTGTTGCAAGTGTTGCAAAACTACAAATTAATTTTTTTTTCGTTCTACGATTTTATTTATTTTAAGTTAAATGTACATTTTCATAGATTGTAAGCTAACATACGTTTCTATTTATTTTTTTTCAAACTAAAAATCAAGTTTAAATTTATTTCGTATTTCTTTCAGTTCAACCAAGGTCGGTCTCGCTGCTGCTAAGTGTTCTATTCCGTTCCGTTTCGTTCCGTTCATAAAGTAGCCAGTCGCCATTGCAGTTTATGGCAAAGAGTTTAGCACGCCACGATGTATTTAGCATGTTATTCTAATTGCAATTTATTAGTAGCGCGGTGGCTTGTAGTGACTGCCATTGTAACAAAGACAAAACGACAGACAGACAGACAGACAGTCAATCAGTCAAGCTTTGTGTGTACGTCATGCTTCTATATGCAAATAAAATGCATGTGCTTAACCCACTTGTGTGGCTTGGCTAAATGGCAAACATTATGTAAAAATGGCAATTGAAAATCTATGTCCATATTGCAAAATATTTACACATCATATAAATATGTGCATTGGCTTCAACCCAGAACTTTTTCATAGTTCATTGTGAAAAATAGTATTTATTTAATAATTAATTATTTTACGTTAGGTATTTATACGTACATTCTGATTGCAGTCTTGTAATGTTAATTTTATTATACCCACAGCTTAGCAAAAGGCTAGCAAGTTTAATGATTTAATTATAAAAGAAAAAACCTTGATTAAAAATTAAATTAAAACTTCACCAAACCTCATTAAGTGTTCATTAATTATATATTTTGCCAAGCAGACAATCAAAAACATCCTTTGCATTAACGATTTAGTTATGCATTGATTGCATTTCCTATGTTCCACCCACATTCTTAACGATTTCGTTCCGTTCCGTTCCACTTGGTGCGGCCTACTTGCATTGGCGAAACGTGAAATTCCGTAGTAGAATCTCTCTCTCCCCCTCTCTCTCTAACTGTTAATTGCGTCTAATGAATTTGTTTACGTTATTTTGGATAACCGAAAACGTGTTTTTAGCTGTAATGAATATGAATTCATTTATGTCTAGAAGGCTATAGACTTGTTCCCCCCTCCGCTCTCCCTGTCGTTTTGTAATTAGTTTTTCCAATCATTTAACAGGAAATTAAGACTAGCTGGTTGTGGGCGTAGCATTAAAAGTATGGCCAAATCGTTAAGCTTCTTTATGGTGAATCAAAAAGACCATAAACTCAATCAGCTTTAAACGCGGCAATCACCACAACAACTGCAACAACAATACGTTTAATATGCAACATTTTGTGTAATTTTCGTAACGCAAACCATTTCCTTAATAAAGCAAAGACATTACCCAAGCCACGAGAGAGAGAGAGAGAGAGACGACATAGACAGGCACAGACAGGTAGGCGAGAGGGAACAGAAGACGCTGCACTAATGCGTGCATAATTTTTAATAAATATTTCAAGATCTTAAAATGGTTGCAGCCTGAAGCTGTAGCTGTAGCTGTTGCTGTTGCTGTTGCTGTTGCTAAAACCTCGTCTTTGGAGGAGACGACTCGACGTTAAAACGCTTCCTGGTTTAATTAATAAGACAGACGCGGATCGATGACCACAAGCACAAGAGGCTGAGAGCAAGGTACAAGGAGAGCTAGAAGAGCTTGTCAATCAACAGCATTTCTGGACACACAAGATTGACCAAGATGATGATTGTGATTACCAACAAGCAAACTGCATTATTTTTGTTGAGCTTGAATGGCAAAACACTTCCGTTTTGCCGGCATTGTTGAATGGCGTTGAACTTGTTTTGGTGCGGCTTTATCCCTACAACTACAAAGGGTATGCGGCGGGATGGCAAGCTTTTCCACCTCACTGTATTTAAGCACATCTGCATACAAGTATATTGGCTTATCGGTTGCTGCTCAGACTGCGCTTATGTTGCCCACGTGTTGTTTGTCTCTCTCTCTCTCTTTCTCTGTCTATTTTTGTTGTCTGTCCTTGGACAGGTTTTCTTCTCCTGCCCGCTCCCCCTCTATCAAAATGAAAATTGTGCACTTTGTATGCAGAAAAGTTGGCGCGCCGATAAAAATCTACATAATTCTGAGCTGTACGCTTTTATAGCCGTTTCCTAGCGCGTACAAAAATGCAATGCAACAAACAGTGATAAGTGAGAAGCGGCAAGCGGCAGGCGAGGCGAGGCGGCGCAAGAAGGTGCTGTAACCTGTTGCAAGGGATTGAGAAAGGGTTCGGTTTGTGTGTATGTATGCCTACAGGTTGCATTGCATTCATAATTGTAATCAATATCAAGTTATATGATAAATTATCTCCACCAAATTACACCATTTAACTTGTCAAAGGAAATTATCAGAAAATTATGCAGTCGAAATTTTTTTTAGCTTTGCGTTCAGCTCTTAATTTATCTTATTGCCTAAATGGCTTGTTTCTGCTTGAGATTAATTTTGATTTAATGCAAAAAATAAACGTAATACTAAAGGAAAATAAAAATGCATAAAAATTATTTCTGCAGACTTATTGATTGATTATAGTAATAAATATATACAAGACAAATAATTGATTTGAAGAAAGCTCTTTTAAATTTAAAATAATATAATTTTTAAATTGGTTCGACAGTTATGTTATAAGTATCTAAAATATTGTTTATTATTTAATATATTTAAAAAGAAAAAAACTTTCTTTTAATCTCAACTCCACTTTAGTTTTTTCTTCACTTTATCAATCAAATAATTCAATTTTCCTGAGAAATCTAACAAGCAAACACATCTCTAGTTTAAGAAAAACTTCGCTACAGAGTTAATATCCTAAACATAATTCCATCAAGTATTTAGAAATGTGATTCCTTTAGCGCTCTCAAGCTTAATCACTTTTTGCCACCAAATTGCTAGCCCTGGGCATTATGGCAAAAATAGTTGCATGCTAGCTAAAAGCCAAATAAATATCTTCTGGCATTTTGCAGATAGTTTGGCTTGAGTTTGAGGTGCGGGCATTGTGAGAACTGGAAGTCGAACAAATAAATGAAATTCAAAGAGCTGCAAAAGAAACCACACAAAAAAAAAGAATAAAAAACAAATTGACTGCACCTGAAGCTGTAAACTGTGAAATGCAATAATTGCTCAACGGCAGCCAGGCAAATTATGGCTTAAAGGGTTTGGCGAATAGATCAAACGAACAAACAGCAAAAAAAAAACGCTGCTCTCTGTGTAACCTAGAGCTCTGAGCCATATTTAAATATATAAGCCACCAGCCATAAGAGATAATAAACGTGTGTGAGCACCTTACTGTGTACTTTCTAAATAGTAGTCCAAAAAAGGAGGGAAGGAAATACAGATTACTATAATACTACGAGTATGTTTGCCCAAGAATGGTATAGAAGCCAAACCGATACCATTACACTTGAAACACAATTTTTTTTATTTTTTATTATAAGGCCAAGCTTAATTTTATTGCAACAAAAATCTTCTAAATGCACGTGCAAATATATTTTTGTGAGTGTATTATTAGCCAGCATGTCCGGTAAATTTCTAACCAATTTCGCTGCTTGAAAGAAAGTATCTCTCTTCATATACGATGTATTTACAATGTACATACATACATACCTTATCTAGCCACTCCCCCAAAATCACTTGTTTGGCTGGGTAATTTGTAGCACAAAACAAAAAGCAAAAGACGGAATGAGACATACAAAATCACACACACATCCGGTTATTACAGTCAATGTGTGTGTGTGTGTGTGGATCTGTGTGCAGCAAATGTTAATTAAATACCTGTCCAGCCATTAAAAACATACGTAAATTTATGTTGTTAACAAGGAAATGCGCAATGCGCATGTGCACACTTTTATTATTATCATTCCCGACTTGGACACTTGGCCATTTCTAGGAAGCCCCAAACCCACTTCTTCCCTCACAGCTGTGTATGCTTGTGGCATTTGCATATACGAGAGAACAACAATTTTAGCGGACGCTGCTGGCGGCATTAACGATGCGCGCTGACTGCCGTCACGTCGCTACGTCATTCGCTAATTGGTCGCGATATGAATCTGGCACGAGAGAGTGACAAGGAGAGGCACAGGCGTTGTTTCCAGCATCAACAATAACAGTACCGTGTACCGAGTGTCGAGTACCGAGTATCGGGTACCAGTGTCAGGGCCATACCGTTTGTGTTGTCATTGGATACTTTCTTAAAAAACAAAAAAAAACTAACCGGGCCAAAACAGGCTGTCAAATATTTGCTCAAGTGTTTTTCGTTCCGTCAGCCAAGGCGAGCAATTTGCTCAACGCGATTTATTTCTACGATATGCAAAAGGAATTTGATTTTGGTTTTGTTTTGGGAAAGTGTGCAATGCAAATCGCATACTTTAGAGTACTTCGCGCCAGTCACCTAGTCATGGACAGACCTAGATTTACAACGGTACTACAAATGTCAGATGAAGTGGGCAATAGAAAAGGTCGATTGGTTTAACATGATTGGCAGTGGGTCAAGAATGTTTATTTAGTTAGGGATAATTCTTAATGGTTAACTATTGTAAAAAGATTACTTACCTTTGTCCTATACAAAGGATTCGAGAAATCCCAATCCGGCGCCACAAACAAATATCCACATTTGGAGACTTTACGAGATGCCTAAAGAAACAAATATTTGTAATTAGTAATTGCAAGTGATAATATTAAATGTTTTATATAAATATTATTGTCGAATATTAAAATATAATATAAAAATTTCACCAAATCAATAGCTTAAAAAATAACAAATATTTAAATATTGAAATGATTGTCTTTTAGATAAGAAGTAAAATATATTTTGTTTCTTAAAAACAGTTAGCATGCATTTTCTATTTAACCCATTCTTCAATATTTTTACAAATCGTGATAATGATGATGAAGAATATCTTAAATGAAGTTTACAAGTACTTAAACACTTGAAAAATTTTATTATTTCGTTAAACTGCATTCTTAAATGTTATCAAATCTTTATCTAAAGCAAAGATAACAATCAACAAATGCAGTAAATACTTACTTTGGTAGCCCCCAATTACCAAAAACAACCTCAAGCATGACTAATGCTAACAACATGCGCCAATTTGACTATCAGCAAAAGAATTTTTTTGGTTTTGGCTATTTTTGGGGCGCTGGCAAAATACCATAAATTATGGACAAACAAAAAGCATTTTGTGATAAACAGATTAAATGTCTTATAACTTGCCGACATCACCTTAACTTCAAGTTGTAGAAGCCGAGTTGGAAGAAGGGAAGTAGGTTTGTGGTATTTTTTTTTTGTTAACCCCCTTTGGCAATTTACACGAACCAAGTCGAACACAACAATTGGTTTTGCCCCAACGTCAGTTGTATTTTTATTTTTTTATCATTGATCGCTTGTCACGGCAGTCATTAGCTTCATGTTTAGTCTTCATGTGGGTGTTGAATAAAATTTAACGCGATAAGCAACAGAAAAAATAAATAGGGAACGGCCAGTGTAACCTAACATATTTTAAAGATTAATGAATGGCAGCTTTGCATATCAACTAAACTAAATTTTTAATAAATGTCTTAACTGAGACAAGATAAAAACGTGATGAAAAAAGCGCAAGAATATCAAGAACCGGCACGGAATGGGTAATACGGTAGTTCTCATCAAAAGTCAGTGCAGATAAAGGTAGCAAAAAGCAGAAGCAGATGCTGAAGACCCATTGTCGGCGCCACTTCCTCAAGAGGGGAGCATTTTTTGTTCTCTTTGCTGCAATTACGCTGCCTAATTTTATTTATCTACCAATGCTGTTTGCATTTGATTATTTTTCTGTGTTTTCTGTTTTTTGCGGCGTTCGCTTAAATGCGCCATTTACTCTGATTTATGTGAAAATTCGCACGTTTAAATTCAAATGGTGAGTGGGAAGAGTGAAGTGCCCAAAAAAAAATCAAACAGTAGCCAGTTTGTTTTGGCTAGTTTGCCAACAGTTGCAGTCTGTTGCCAGGCTTATGCAGTGTTTGCATTTAGTGCTATTTAGCTTTCAAGTAACTCATTGCAGTTTTTGCCAAACAACAGCATTGGAAATTTAACACGTTTTACACATTATTTGCAATGGGCTGCCGCTAAATGACACCGTCGGGACGTCAGGAGAGTAGGGTAGGTATTGCAAGTACAATTTACGTTACACCTTTTAAACTTATCGCGATCCACTTTTGTCACATTCAAATTAAAGAGCGAAACGTGTGCTGCAAACTACAAATGACTTTAGGCGATTTGAACATCGACTTCAACTACAAAATTGTATATCCAACAACACTAATTGAAGTGAAACAAAGACGGATTTTGAAAATAAATCACTTTGCTATTTGATTTGTACTGGCGATGAATTTGTTGACTTTTGTTTACAGTTTAGAGCAAAGGAATGAACTTTTTTTATTCAGTCTAACTTATTGTTCTATTGACCCATTAACGCTGTGGCACGTTCTGAATTTATATTTACACAGAACGGCAGTGAAAACAATAAAAGTGTTTACAATAAAGAAAAGAAAATATATTGAGTTGAAAGTTACGAAAAAACCTTCTACATTTTAAATGTTTAAAAAGAATACAGTGTTGATAACAGACCTACAATAATGAAACCTATTTTTACTTATGGGCAACAGAAGCTTGAGTTATGAATGCGAATCAGTTTGTATAATCTGAGCATACGAATGGACAATTGAATATGGTGGAAGATATTAAAGATTGCAATCAAAACTGAAACAAAACACTCACACTGCAAACAAAGCTTTTGTACTTTATGTCAACTCATATTGAAATCAATTTATAATTCTAATTTAATAAAGTAAATTATCGTTTATATTTTTATTCACAGGCAAATGGCAATAATGACATAAATAATGTCCCTTAAATGCCTTAAAAAATAACAAGATATTCGACTCGATGGCGCCATGCAAGCTCTTTATTGAATACATTAATTACAACAGCAAAAACAACCAATAGTTGGTACTTACTGCTTCTGCCAGAGTCGTGGACTGTTGCGCAAGCGTGCAGATTTATATATATAGATATAGAATGCATTTGATTAGTATTGGAAAAAATATTTGTAAAGTTGTAGAAGTAATATCAGTGTGAAGGGAAGTTCGGTATATACTATATTGGCTGCCGTAGATGAGGATGATGCATGACATTTAGAGGCATGACATTCAAAAGTGTGGCAAGCCTCAAATGATGAGCGCCATACTAGTTATTTATTTCGCTATTCTCGTGTCTAGTTGCCCCCACCAAGCCCAAGCAAAGCGAAATAAATTTCAATTGCCGCCAACTTGTTTTCGATTTAATTTGATAACGAGCCATCGTCATAAGACTGCAAAATGTCAAATCAAAAGTCACGTTTTATATATATGTATAGTTTTTGCTTGGCTTTTTTGTTTTTTTCGTACGCTAAGCGTAGTCTTGGCCATTAAACACAACAAAGAGCAGCAGCAGCTTTTAGTCTTTAGTTAGATAGCTTTAGTTTCACAGCTTGCAGCAGCAGCAGCGACAAAACTTTGCTCATAAATCGAGTTGTTGCTGAAAAATTTCACTTTTTCCTGCTGCGTCTAATACCGATTGACAAATAAACAATTTGTGGCACACACATACATAAACATTTAGTACGTACATGTGTGTATAAAGATATATGCTTTAAAAATATTGACAGAGAAGAGAGGCGCAGAGAGAGAGAGAGAGAGGGGAGATACGCACACGTGGACGTGTCCAAGTCCAAATCAAATCCATATCCAAACTCGCCACTGCTGGTGGAAAGTTGTTTGCGTTATTGTTGCTGTTGTTGTTGCTTTTGCTGTTGTGGTATCTCTTGGGCTTTTAACTCAATTTGAGGCTGGTTTTGTCGTTTGTTTGTTTGCTTGCTTGCTTGTTTATTTATACATGTGTATTTTTAATGTTGTTAAGTTTCTAGCTTGTGGCTTAACAAGCAACCAAGCCACTAACAATAACCACCAACAACAACAACAGCAGCAAAGTCTTAATCATTATTAACCGCAAATACCTTAACAACAACAAGAAGTTTAATCATGCTCATACACTGCTTATGTTTTGGTACAACGCACGCAATGTGCCAAAAGAGTTAAGTCTTCGAGGCATGTTCGCATGTATCTCATCTAACAATATTTACTGGCAATTGTTATTTGTTTTCAAATCTGATTATTATCCCGTATTTATAATGACTTTGAGTCTTATTTACACCACGATAATGGGCAGATATTTACGAATCATTTGATATGGAAAGCTTATATATATTTTATGATTTATTTAGCACAAATTCAAAATATTTGTTAATGTTTAATATCAACTAGAACCATATAATAGTTTTAAGTACAAATCTATTGCTCTCCGAGTACCAAGCTAATGTTTAATAAGCCAAAAATATTAAGCAAGTGTTTTTTAAGAAGGTCATATTAGCACTATTAACTATGTTTTAAAGGCAGTAAGCTTGTAGGTCAATGTTTGTTTTTTATTTGTTCACAAAAAAAAAAAACTTTAATAAACACACAAAAACTTAACAGCTATTAAAAAAAAGGCCTAACATTTTTTAATTAATTTAATTATAAATTTGGTATTTCCCTAATTTTTGATTGATTTTATAAATTATTTCAACTAAAACGTTAAGCGAAAAAAATAAATTTAGCTAAGGCCAATATGTTATTTATCCTTCAAATCGCCAGCGATTAATTGTTGAGTTAAGAAACAAAAAAATAAGTATTTAGCTATTATCATACCGAAGAGTAGTTAAAATACCAAAAAAGAAATAAAAAATTTGGGGCAGCAAGGTTCACTTAAATTGTGGCAGTAAGCGCCAGCGATCCATCAATTAAATGCAACACATGTGAATGAAGAGTTTTGTTGCATGAATACAATTTTTGGTGGGAATCGATGATTATGAGTGTTTTGTTGGCTGCACGTGTGGCCATCAGATGAGCTCCGATGGCAACGTAAACGTTAACGTAAAAGAAAAACCGTCAGGCCTTATAATTAATGTGCGAGAACAACTTTCCAACGATCAATGACGAGGCAGGCACTGTTCGCTGTTCGCTGTGACTGCGATCGTCATCTCCGGCATCAATCTGACCGTGACTTGAAATAAAAATGAAAGTGGTCGACCGACCGACCGACCGACCGACCGGACAGAGTTATTCCGTTGACCAGTTGTTGTTGATCAAGGGCCGCTGTCGCTTATTAGTCGCGATTTAAATGATTGAGGCTAATCTTGGACTCATTCATAAGTACCACACATGGTAACGGGTTACGGGAACGGGTAACGGGTAACTGGAAACTAAAAACTGGAAATGTGATGTGATTTGATTAATAAGTTTCGCACGCTTACTTATTGAGATCCACCACGATGGTGGGTAGAAAGTATCGGACAAATATTTAACATCAAAAAAAAAACAACATCTGATAAAGCATCTGATAAGTTGAGTGACTTTAACTTCGAGGTCACAGTCCCCCCCATGGGGCCATAAAATGGTTAATAATAACTCAAATACACATACTTATACGACTTATATGATACAACAGGTATTTTTGTTATTTATGAGTAAAGATACAAATCTTGAGTTTTGAATTTCAAACATTTTTAGAAATCAATTTAATAAATTTAACTTTAAAGATTTCTACGTTCTAAGTTTAAAATGGATAAGCAAAAAATGATCGTTTTTGTCTCGCTCTTTGGCGATCTGCTTGAGCCATCGTTGTTACCCTTTCAAAGTTTCAAGGGTATAAAAATCGAAAGCATTAAAGAAATCGAAAGCGAATGGAACGCGAACTCAAGCTTGAACGCCGCGCCGTGCCACGCCGCTCCACTCCGCACCGCACCCCGAACATCAAGTGCAAGAAAACGAATGAACCGATGAGCCAACTGAGCGCAGCAAGTGCATGCTGCCAGATGCCAGCGTGAGAGACACAGAGAGAACGAAGGGAGTTGAATGAAGTGTGCAAGGCAATGGCACGCCATGGCACTGCTTACCTCTGCTCTGCACTGCTCTGCACTGCACTCTGCACGACACGGCATACTAGTAGTCAGTCGCTGTCGTCGTCGGCTGCAAATGCAAGTATTAGTCGCAGTCGTAGTAGTAGTGACCATCAGCAGCAGACGACGAAGTGCGACGGCGACGACGACGGCAGCAGTTCGAAATGAAAGCGAATGTCGTCGCAGCTTTGCGACTTTTGCGGTCGCTTGCTCCCTCCACTTTGGTCGTCGCCCCGCGGTGCGATACAGTTCAAGCTCCATTTAAAAATGTAATGCGAAGCGCACTACTGAGAGAGCTTTTTGTCTGCCTCTCTGTGATCGCAAGAGCAAGAGCGAGAGCGAGGCAATAAATCGATTGACCAGTTCTCTTGCATGCATGCCAAGAATATTGTCGTCCCTCGTACCACTTGTTGCTGTTGCTGTTTTCGGGGCTTGTGCTGGTTGTCTTTCATCTCGTTGTCTCATCATACCATCGCAGTTCGACTAAACGGCCGTGCCCATTGTGTAATATACGAAACCTAACAGCAACAGCAACAGCCACAGCCACAGCCGCAACAACAACACCAAAATGACTTTAGGCACCAGCTACAATAACAAACTGGGAATTTTAAGTTAAGTGTATATACATATTTTCACTTTCGATTGCGCGATGTGTGGGAACTGCATGTGCATGGGCAACAGACAGATCAAGATGATTGGGAAACCAACCAGCAACAAAAACAATAAGACACAGATGGTGTCATCATCTTAAAGCTCTAAGCCAGAAGCAGCCCATCTGTTTTTGTAGATAGGCTTAAGGAAGCCAAATAAATCTAAGCATCCTTCAAAGAGATTAATTGAAACAATTCATTTCTATTAAAAATCGTTAAACTTGTTTATCATAAACAACTAATGTAAGTACATTTTCTTTTGTGTAACTTTTTGGTTAGTAAACGTGAGGTTTTTTTTATGAAATTCCTCATAATTATAGCTTTTCCCCATTCAAAATAGTATTACAAAAAAGCAAACCGCAAAAATGAATTACAAAAACACAAAATACTATAACGTAAAACACAATAATTATTTCATTTCATGTCTTGGTACAATGGAAATGTTTAAGAAAAATAATTGAAATTTCACGCAGCTGAAAATGTAAATAAATTACACTGAAAATCTCATCGCTGAATGGAAAAACTGCGCTTGCTATCATTTTCAGATATATTACAACAGAAAAGTTGTCAGAAATTAATTTTCTAATTGAAAATTTAACACAATAATAATAATTTCACACTCGACAAGAGAAAAGAGAGAGAGAGATGCCTGGGGCTTTTTCTTTTGTTGTATAATTTGTATAAGGTAGCAGCTTCATCATCGCTCGCGCTTTTAACATTATGCGTATAGCTGTTGTTCAATCTTAGTTGTTGTCTGTCTGTCTGTCTGTCTGTCAATTGTTGTTGTTGCTGTTGTCTCTTCATTTATGCCATTTGAAAGTCGGCATTTGAAATCGACGTTTGGTTTTTGGCTGGTGGAAAAATCGTGCACATGAGCTTTAAACAAGTAAAAGTAAAAATCACCTCAACTGCTTGGATTGTTTTTCAGATACTTTTTTAGATATTTGGTTTGTTGTTTGTTGTTGTTTTTTTGTTGGTTATTTGGGCGCCACATGTGTTTGCATTTGATTTTTATTTTTACTGCCTCGCGCGCACATGAGCTTGCAACTTGTGCGCGGCGGCATGTAGACGGCGTCGAACTTTTGCGATGGCTGTTTTGGCGTTTTGCCTTTTGGGCAATAGATAGGCATCACAGGTCGTGCCAGCCAGTTGAAGACGAGGTGTGGAGAAGGGTCAGGGGGAGCGGAGAGGGTGACTTACACACAGTCATATTACAATTCATTTAGAAATGCACTTAAAAATACATTAAAAAAATCTTTGGCAGTATATAAAAAAAAAAAACGAAAGTGAACAGAATGCTAAAATGGAAATGGAAAGTTTTGTGCAATAGTCAAGTGTGACCAACTTGTGCCAAATGGTTATGCCATTTGCTCATATTACAAAATTAATGATCATTCAGCATTTTAGCATTGAAGCGTGAAGAATTTGTTGCTATTAAGCTGGTAACACTGGTAAGAAATGACGCATACGCCAAGTTGACTCAAGGCATTTTTGTTACTTTTCAATTGTAAATTCAATTTCGTTGTAAACCTTTTCTTTACGCAACTCTTAGCCCTTCTTCTTGATATCGCTAGCTGAATCCGGTAAACGTTTCAATACTTTGTTTCATTTCCATCAGTTGTTGTGATCAGCAAATAATTATAGCTTTCAGATCATCAACGATGCAACTGGTTACGTTGTTTTGAGAAAACAACAAGAAAACACAACAGCAATCGACAATCAGCATTATTTATGGCTGTTGCACAACGTTTATCTGTAAAAGGACCACCCCGGTTAAATGTTGTGAACCAGTTCAAATTAATCATCTGTTCCAAGCAGTCAAAAGCAGTCAACAAACAGACAACAACAACAAAATTGTTGTCGTGCCCTTGTGTGTCAAATTCATCATTAAATGTCAACGCTTTGGGGGAAGTTTTTATGTGAAAGTCGGATGGGTTTTTGTTTGCTGTTTTGGGGAAAACGGGGAAAATCGGTTAGGTTCATCGATAAAGGTCAACAACTCGTTGCCAATTGAGTAACTTAATAAGGCGCCTTGAGATTTCAACTAAAGTTGTTCAAAAAATCTAAACTAAAATTAAATAATTGTCATTTCAGACATCTTTTCAAAACTTTTACTCTTAACTTAGAGAAAATGCATTGCAATGTTTAATGCTGCATCTATAAACCTCTTTGTGACGTCTTTGCTAAGCAAACTTGATTAAATAGTTAAGATAGACTGTCAAGCGCAAAACAAGTAAACAAACAAACATAACAAGGTGTCTCTGGCATATACATACATAAGAAAGACAAAAATAATTGCGCGACTGCATAAATTTTCGCAGGACAGACGGACGAAGCTACTTTCGTTTTCAACAAAAGTCGGAGAGAGGGAGCGACAGAAGGCGAAGCGAACAGAGAGAAGAAAAATGGCAACGAACCCTCTGATAGGCAAAGTCAAGTTTTGCCCATAAATTTTACAGCGATCGATCTTAAGATTGTAGATGAGGACAGAGGCAAGAGAGACAGGGCGGAACCAAATCGAACCAAAGTCAAGTCGAGTTCGAATCGAGCCGAAACAAAATGCAACGCTTAACCGATGAAGATCAATGATTATCAACGTCAGCTGCACAGCTGCTGCCGCTGCTGCTGCTGCTGCTACAACTTCAATTGCAACTGCCTTGTCTTGACACTAAGTGAAAGTGAACTTGATGGGACCACGTCGTCAACGGACGTCGTCATCGTCAATCGCCAATCGTCAATCGTCATCGATTCGAAAATCTTTTCAACGCTCGGAGGTTGCTTTTAAGCGACTTGAGTTACTGTCGCTGGTGTTTTTTGTTTGCATTGTTTTTAGGGGGAATGCTGTGAAGTTCAAAGCGGCATCTAATGCTTTAAGTTAGTTAGTTGAAAAGATTTAGTATCGAATTTTGTTTGTTAATTTTTAGTATTTTCAAAACAAAAGATTGTTAAAAAAAAACTTTTTAATTTGTGGAGATTTCAGCGAAGTATTTAACTGGAAAGCAAGTGTATATATATTACATTAAAAAGTATACTTAATATTTATCTTGTTAAAAGGTTTTTAGCACCAACATTTTTCAATTCTTATCAGAATCAAACCCTTTTGAAATCAAACACACTCACACTTGTTCCATTAAAATAGGAAATAGTAATTCTACCTGCATATCTTACAACCTGTCTTTTATAGCCAAGTTAATGTTTGTATGTGTGTGTGTATCGTTGTGGCCGACATACATAGATAAGCTTTTATATGAATGGCATTATCACTAGACGTTCCGCAGTTAAATGGTGCTTACCTGCAAAGAGATAAAAAAAAGTAAACACAAATTAGGTGGAGGCCATAATATACAGTATATATGAGTAAGTGCTGCAAGCGTGCTGCTTAAGCGGGCCAACTGACCCACCGTCCGTCCGTCCGTTCGCTGTGCGGCCGCATTTAAAAAACTGGCACAAATGTCTTTATTTGAAGCACTGACCGAAAAAGGTTCGTTTTGACCGCCTAATGCCTAATGCCAACAAACAACCAGCATGGCCCGCTTGAACCGCCCGAACCACAACCGAACTGAAGACCGAGCCACGGCTTTGTTGTAATTACAAAATTGGCTGCCTAGCTGGCTGGCCGGCTGACTGCAGCGTCTGCACTGAAAGTTGTGCGCATTCCCCCCTCCTCCTTTACCATCTCAACTAACTCACCCACCTAGCCATTCTTATGATTTTTATGAATGAAACCAAATACGAGGCGGCCCCGGCATTTACTATTTATGGCGCTGTCGGCGGCATGACTATATCGGTTCGGATAGGATTTCACATTTCATTCATTCACGAGAAAACATCAGTTGTTTTGTTGATCAATTAGTGAGAATCGATAAAGTGGAACACATTGCCTTGCCTCGTGTCGAACACTTCCTTTTCGCCGTTAGCCGTTCACAACAAGCGGGGCTTTAGTTTGGACACGAACCTTTGTCAAATACAAAAAAATGAAGATTACGTATTCGCCACTTGTTACGTTTGAAGGGATGGAAATAATGTTATTGATATTGATACTCAATTATTCAGCACAGCTTGAATTGCCTTAACAGCCATTTTTGACACCAATTTGATTTATTTTACAGTCGATATTATTGAGTCAGTGTGCCAGTGGGTTGAATAAAATGTAAATAAAATGTTGCAACTTAAGAGCCAAGGCAATAAACTTGTTGCCTTGTCAAATAAACTTAAAAGTTGCTTGGATAATCTTAACAGAGTACAGCATAAGAGCATCTGATGCCACGCGCTCTAAACTGCATGCTTTAGCTCTTATTTACGAGCGGAAACTAATTTTGAAATGCTTGTGGATATAAAGATTACAAAACAAGCACCTGAATGCCACGAAACAGCCGCAGGCAACAGCCAGCAAACAAACTTAAAACTATAATCAGAGTGCAAAAGGAGGGAAAAGTTGCGACAAGAATCAGAGGAAAAGAAAAGCGCAACAAATATGCAAATGCAATCAACAAAAAATGGTTAATGTAGGCTAACAGATACCCTATGAAATTAAACATAAATTGTTCAAGATTGAACCTTAAAGCAGAAAACATTCCTTAAAGACAAAAAGAAAGTCAAATTTATCCACTTGCAAATGCATTTTGGAAAAATTTAGCCATCTCTAACCGTTTTGCTTGTGTTGATGGCAGTCAGTCAGTCGATTTTAACAAACGTTGTATATATTTATAGCTAAAATATTCTGAAATTGAAACTTTAAATTCCATCAAAAATATTCTTAGCTTAAATTTATTGCCTAATATAATACATTTGGCTTTCATTCTCATATACTCCATTGCCAATTCATTGCTTACACGGTATTAGAACAGTTTTGCAGTAAAAGAGGAG
Organism: Scaptomyza flava; assembly: GCA_030179655.1. NCBI lineage: Eukaryota > Metazoa > Arthropoda > Insecta > Diptera > Drosophilidae > Scaptomyza > Scaptomyza flava. Next base: position 15,400,521 of record JARNME010000029.1, read on the forward strand.
CCAGGCAGGCAGAGGCAGAGGCAGGCAATCGTTAGAAACTTGCATGACTTCCGTCATTTACATACATGAAGTACAACATGACAGTTGACTTCTGTCAGTGATATGCCACAGAATTTACCACTGTCAAAACGAATGCCAGCCAGCACCGAAGATCACTAACACACACAACACACACAGATGTAGAGCTATGTGTGTACGTGCAACCACGCAGAATGTGCGAGATTAGCAGGATTAGAGCATGTCGGTGCAGGTCCAAGTTTATCGCTAGAGAACATTGCGCTGCTTGCTGCCAGCTCTGAACATATATTTGGGTAAACCGTTAAATGTTACAATAGCTAAATTTGCTTTTATGCTATTATACTACTGCTGATGCTGCTGATGATGATGATGATTATGGGGATGATCATCATTATTTGATGGCCGACCGGTTTGTGTTTATAAGCTGCTCTTTTTTGACTGGGTTGAATCAGTGCCAAGTAAATCTCTGTGCTCCAATGTCCATTCATTAAATGTCAAACTAAAGTGAAATCCATTTCGAGCTTCTTTAATTGAATAAAGTATTATAATACACATTTAATTTGTTTATCTTACTTTACTTTTGAAGATTTATTATTAGAATTTTAATACACATAGAGAACGTTTGATTTGATGAAGATTTTCAAGATAAATTTGGAACATTTAATGTTGAAATTTTATGCCAGTATCAAAATTCATATTTGAAATTATTAGAAAAACTAGATCGGAAGTTTCCTGGAATTTCAATTAAGAAATCTTATATATCCTAAACATATTTTTTCTTTTCTTTAGTTTAGATATTGATTTAGTATTGTGCTTAGCTGTAAAATTCTTTACAAAAAAAAGGTATATTAAAGTTAAATTATTGTTTTGAGCTTGCAACTAAGAATCAACTTTAATGTTAGGGTGCAAAAAGCAACAACAACAACAACGACAAGAAACATACAACGCCCAAGGAAAAGTCTTTGAAGAAAACTTCCAAGTCCAAAATTACAAAAACCAAGAAAAGAACCTGCTACCAAGACTTATGACCGTATTTGAAATTGCCTAGTGGCTGTTGTTGTTGTGCTTTGTTGTTGTTTTTTGCTGTTGTTGGTTTATTGTATTAAATAGTTTTGCTAAGACCGAGTAAAAACAACTCTTGGCTACTTTTCAACTAGAAGTAGGAGTTGTTGACTGGAATTGCTCAATTTGTGTGTGCGGCAACAACAACAACAACAACAACAACAACAACGTCGACGACGACGGCAATGGAAACAGCAACAGCAACTAAATAACGACGTAGAGCTGACGTTGTTTGGTGACGAAGGCGGACAGAGATAGAGAAAAAAGTGATAGAGATAGAGGAGATTGGTGATGCTAAAGCTGACAATCTGTGCACAATTGCAACAACAACAACAATATCAGTTAACAGACAAACACCAACAACATTGCACGCTCAACAACAACAACAACAAAGCAACATCTTTAGCTTCAAGCTGTTTAAAGTTAATTCTAATTTCTACTCTATTCGATAATTTCTACAATTTCTACATATAAAATATGTCAACAATATAAACTAAATGAAATAAATAAAAATTCATTATATAAACTTGAATTTTTAGAACCTTTTAAAACATAATAATGAACAGATCTTTAAGAATTCAATTACATTTGCCACCATTTTTCTCGTTGATTCCATAAATCATTAAGAAAAAACAACTTTTGTAGAGTATTTAATTACCGGATTTGGTGAGTCAATGAGTTGAGTCTCTTTTTGATTTTTCTTCAGTTTTAAATTGAATAAAATTTTTTTTTCTGTTTGCCGTTTGTTGCTGCTGCCGTTGCTTCTGTGGTTGCCGCAGAAAGCCGTAGATCGATTCAATGAATTTAAAATGCATTTAAGTTGAAATTTAGGTCAAAAGTTGTTGTTGTTCTAACTGCAAGTTGTTGTTGTTTTATTGGCATTACTGTTGCAAGGCAGCAAAATGTTGATACTGACGCCGATGCCGATGCCGATGCTGGTTACCGGTTGCAAGTTTCTAGTTGCTGTTGCACGTTCATCAAGTAACAAAAAAAAAAATATTCTTGCATGGCATTTGGAAAACAACTTGCAGCTTAGAATTACTGGCTTTGGGGGCTGCTGCTGCTGCTGCCGCCGCTTTTGCTGCCACAGGCTGTGCCGACTGGTTTTTTATTCTGTTGAGAAAACCTCAGATCTGACGAAGATTGCGTAGTGTCGGTAAAGTGCGACTGCTGCAACTGCAACTGTGAAGAGTTGTTGTTATTGTTGCCCTACGCCCCCGCCCTCCCCCTCCCATAGTTGCTGCTGCTGCTGCTGAGTGTTGCAGCTCATTCTAATTGCACTTTTAGCACAGCCTTTACTCAGCAGAGCTGGGTGAGCTGAAGTGAAGAGTGATGAAGAGTCTGTGCTGTGTCTGTGTCCATTTACAGCTGGTGGAAAACTAGTTTGGTCAGCGACTTGGCCAATGTGTTGGCCGTAAATATTTATGAGTTAGACTCGGATTTGGACTTGTACTTGCTTGCTGGTACTAGCAATATGTCTCTGTGGCAGCGTATAGCGGTAGCCCGGTACCGAGCCATAAAAATAAATCAACTAATATTTCGCTGATTTTTCAGCAAACATTCAACGAGCAAGTGAAAATCTGTCTACGCCAAATTAGACGGGTTTCATGTTCTATTTGTCTTACAAAAAAAAACACACAAAATAATTACACAAAAATACATAAAAAATAATAATAAATATCAAAACTGGACTACAAAATCAAATATATCAACATTAATTAGCGGCCAGCTGGCAACTTTCACACTTTCCAGTTTCACACATTTGGAAATTAATCAAAGGAAGTCGCTTTTTTGAACGTTTTTTTCTTTATCTTTCTGTAAATGCATTTTTCAAAAATAAAAACACAATAACAAATATTTGTTGGCCCTATTTTTTAGACTTTTTGACGGAACACACAATGCAATCATTGTTTCGTAGAAAAAAGCTGGCAAGAAAATGAAAGTATTGTTGGGAATACTTGAATAAAATATTGTGAAAAATAATTTTACAATATTCAAATTATTTTGAATTTTTACGCATTTATTTACTAACATATTTTATCTTCTAATCAAGAAAAAATAAACTTTATCCAAAGAAAGGTTGTTTTTTTTTAAATTTAAAACCGAAATCAACTTGAACTCAATTGCAAATATCGTTACCACACCTGCAGCTGCAACTAAAAGTGTGGCACAAATCAATATGTATACAAATTGTGGGTGCTTCCCTTTCTACCTTTCCTTTCTCATCGCTATACCAAGTTTTTCTTCGAAATGCGCTTTTTTTGTTGGTTTTGTTGTAAACAATGCTTTCAACTGACTGTAAATGAACAAAGAATGGGAAACGTGGAGGGGGAGGTGAGTGGGCTGGGGAAAGCCGTGTGGTTGAGTGGACAAATGTGTTGATTGTTGTATGTGAGGCCAAGTGGGTCAATCACACCAAAACCAAAAATAAATACAAAATGCCAAACAACAAAGTAAAATACTATATACATATAAAAGCTTGCATGCCCAGAGCCCTCGGTCAATGGACCAGGAAGTTAAAAACAACTTCCCAAGCATAGACAAAATCACATATTATTTTGCTTTTTTTTTTGTTTTGGTGCATCAAGTACTTCTTTGTATGTAACAAAACAGTAAATGGTCTGCTGCCTTTGAGTTTCGCTGTTGCTGTTGCGTACCCCGAAGACGGCGACGACGACGACGACGAACCGACTTGTCAATCAAGCGATTGACTTTTGCGCAAAATCCAACGACAATCTCGATGCAGTCGTTCAGCAGCAAACCGATGATGATATCTGAGCTGACTGCCCAAGTATCCCAAGTTGCAAGTTGCAAGTTGCAAGTCGCAGTTCCAAGGCCCGTATCAACTACTCCCTAGCCCCCTATCCACACCCCTTCAAGTCATAGTAGGCAAGGACCAGGCCATGTCTCCAATCCCAAAACAAAACCATCCACATCGTGGCGTTGCGCATTGGCATTTCTTGGTCTAAAGCGAAACAACTACTGCAACAACAACAAAGATATAAAAAAAATATTCCTTTTTGCCTAATTTGGTTAAAATGGAAATTCCGCACACCATATTGTACCGGAGCACTTTAAATGACAATGACTGCCGATCAACAACCGCACAGTTCGCTTACTTTCCTAGAGTCTTAGAGCCTTAGGGTTGTGTCTTCGATTCGTCGTCTAGCTAAACTATTTTTGGTATTTGTATCTAAGTTTTCAACAGAAAGAGCAGAAGAATCTGTGTATTTTTTTCTTTTGCACAATCACAGTGGCTTAAGCCAAATAATAATAAATGCAGAATGTTCCTAATTAATGTAAAATATCTTTAAAAAAAAACAACATATTTTCAAAGTTCTCCACTTAGTTTCAGCTCTAAAAGTTCTCAAGCAAAGATATTTTAATCATTTTCTAACTGTTTTAAGATTGATTTATTTCAAAACTTAAACAAATACAGTCGCAAAGTTAAGTTAAATGTTCGTTGCAACTGGAAATGATTCTTTATCTTCAAGCTTATTTGTCGTTTTTTTTACATCTCTTTTACTTCTGGCCTCCGGAGGTGAAGTCATGCATAAATTATAAGAGTCAAGTCAATTTTTTAATAAAAATGCATTTAATCCCCCTTTATAGCTATGTATATAATTTATAACATACGGTCAGGCAATAAGGCAAACAAAAGTAAAAGTACTGCCAGAGTTCCCAAAAAAAACCACATACAGCCTATAAATTTGTGCAGCCGAGTCGAACTTCAGACCTTAAGACAGATTGAGATACCTTTATATAGCATCATGGGATGGAAGATGGAGACCCCAATGCAGCAACCCGGCACAACGCATGTGGCATGCCACATTTGAACTTTAACACACGATCAGACGACGCGTCGCACAATGAACGATCAACGACCGGACCAGACCAGACCAGAGCACAGCGAACCAAACCGCACCAAAATCGCGCTCTACGACAATAAAGTACAAAAAAACAAAAAAAAACAGTTTTCAAGTTTGCCCAAGCAGACGCGGGGCCACATGGGCCAGCCACATGGCCTGTCGCCAGATCCGCTGAACCGGGGTCAACAATATAAAATCGCGCTGCGGCAGCAAACAAGAAAAAACACACAAAACAAAAATAAAACGCAGCCAACAACGATCAAATAATTTATGACCAAGTGCATGGTGGCTGCTTAAGTTGTAGCCAGCCAGCCCACCAGCCAAAGAGTATTCAGGGTGTTAACTGTCTGATCAGCAAAACTACAAAACTACAGTCGCAAGTCGCAAGTTGCAACTACTGCAACAATTGCAAAATTCGATGACGCATCGTCTGCGTCTGCATTAAATATGCAATTTTTGCCATTGCAGACGAACTGTCTTCGGGCATGACAGCAAAAACCAAAAACAGACTGATTCAGGCGCAGTACAGATGTAGATGGAGGGGTGGGTCATGGGGTAGCGCTGGGCAGGGTGTAGAGTATAAGGCGTGGAGCTATATCTGTGGACCGCAGCAATGCTGCAATGTCTACGGCTGACTGCTCTTTTATTTGGTTTTTGGTTTTTGTTTTTTCTGCTTATATTTTCTATTTTTGCCGGTCGTCAAAATGGGAAAACTCACAAATGCAGCTGTCTGACGAACAAACGAACAAACTGACTGACTGACTGTCTGTCTAAACTGGGTGCCTACCAAAAAGTGGGCGTGGCAGCGCCGCGACTGCCTTTGCTTCACACAATGGCGCAAAAGTCTTACAAGACACAAAAGCTAAACTAAAAGCACAATTTTTTGATGGGAGAAAATTATAGAAAAACAAATTTTTCGGAAAAAAAAACTTATAGGCTCTGCTGTTGATGAAATACAATTATAAAACATATTTAAAATGCGTAAAAATAGTAAAAAAATTTTCTTTCTTAAGATTATATACCTGACCAAATATACAAAAAATACTTTATCAAAATAATACAATATTTTAAAATAGAATAAATGAATTATAATAATTCCTGAAACGGTCTTAATAAATATTTTTTATTTAATTATGAATTTTATTATTTTTCACTACCTTTGAAGACTCTATTCCAAACACTTGACGGGTTTATTGATAATAAATCTTTTTTATTACAGCTACAGGGTATAAATACAGGTGTACAAAAACAACAGAGACGCAAAATGAAGCAAGTAAAATATTTGTGAAATGGCGCTTTGAAAATGAGTAAAACTGTCACATTAATTAACAAAATCACTTTTTCTGCCTTTGAAGCAGTCGCAGCATCTGTCGCAGCTTTCGCAATGGATGAAATACAATAATGATATTTAGCATACAATATTTAAACATTTGGCTCAAGCGATTTGGACTTGAGCGCTGCCACATTTGGGTTAATTGCCAACAAAATAACGCATTTTACATCTGAATCTGTGTCAACGGGATGAGCACAAGCAGCTGCTTCTGCAAAAATGTAATCGAAACAATGCAAAGTGACAGGCCCCAAAACAACCAAAAAAAAAGGCTAATAAAGAAAACAAATTTTGAAATGAACAGTTTTAAGCGATGCAACGAAGTTGACATACACTTAAAATAATTTTTATAGGATCTAAATATGCACACGAGGCAGGGCGCAGGTGGTAAGAAATACGATCGATAACTGCTCTTGATAACTTATGTTGGGCAGAGCAACTACTGCTGAAAGCAGCCAATGGTCCGAGGCATTTGAATGGGTTAGGTATCGATTACAACATAGACCAGTTGGGAATTACAAGCCCTAACATAAGTTAATGTTTTGAAGCAAACACAGCACGCAAATTGTGCGTGTGAAAACTGTGACAATATGTGTGGGTGTGTGCCCATCACTGATCTAAACTAATAGAAAAAGTAATAAAATTGATTTATAAGACCAAAATAATGTTAAATTTATATTATTGTTTTGTGTTCCGTCAACAAAAAACTAAAAGCTGTACATAAAATAAATTTATTATTAAAATTACAACTTTTTTTACTTAAATTGTTGTACCTTCAGTTAGTGTAAAACAAATCTTTTGGCGTGCACGGAAAACAAATTGCTTGCATGGCTGTTAATTATTTGGACAGTTTGTCGTTGAGGCTTTTTTGGATGCGCTGCTGCATTAAAGAAAAATATTTATTTTTATGTGCAGCTCATAAAATAAGCACAAAGTGCATATTAAAACGTCAGTCCAGTTGGACGAGCAGCGACATGATGATAAGACCAGACAGGCGCACAGTCACCAAAAAGAAAAGGAGCCTCAAAATAATAAGAATAAAAATCAAACAATAACAACAACAAACAACTGTCAGCTTCTTATGGCTGCCAACAAAATGACCAAGTTTGGCAGTGCATAAAAGCGAAAAAAAAAAACGAATGCCAAGAACAAATATATAAACAAATGCAGGTTGAGTTCGTGCTGCCTGCAAAAGTTGTTGGCCCGTTTGGCGGGCAACTGTTAAGGTTCCTCGTTGGCCAATTGAATGCATTGTGTCTGTCTTTGTGGCTCTGTTTCGATGTTTTTGATTCTTTTTTTTCTTTCTTGGTTGTTTAATTAATTAACCCTTATGACAGGCGCAATTAACCCTTGCGACAGGCAGCCTGACAGATTGAACATCGATATAATCTTGAGAAGAGAAAGACCCAACTCAAACCTATGTTTAAAAAATTAACTTAAGTGCTATAAAGATGTATGATAATATTTTGAATACTAAAAAAACACAAAATTAGGAGTAAAGGATTCTTATCCCAAATGAACTTTAAACTTTCACAAAGTAGTTTTTGTGAATTTTCGTTGTATTTTAAAATCATTTAAATGACAGTGTTATATTAATGGGAAAGTTTAAATAAATCGTAAATCGTTCCTCCCAAAAATCATCTCGTTTACCCATAAACTAATCAGAGCTGTTCACAGATTGCATCCAGTCCGAAAAGTCATTGGACATGGTCATAAAGCTTTGTATCCAGCTGTTGGGTGCATTGAGCTTTTTTTTTTGCAAAAGACCATCATCAACAATTGACAGTGGTCCGCTACGCTTTGGACAGTGACATGATTGGCGACTGAAGCTGAACGAACATAGAAAATTGTTCAGCTTTGGCTATTTTACTAGGCGTTGAATGGCTGGCGCCCAGCTGTAGGCGCTCAGTTTTGCTTGGAGCTTGAGCCTAGCTTATCGGCTCGCATAAATCTGGATTTCTATTTCCGCAAAAGTCGCGTAATCGAATGGCGAACCTGAATCGCAATTTGTCAGCTTTTGGTAATAACTTTGGACATTTACCGTTAGCGACGCAACACAACGCAACGCAACGTCAAGTTGCAACGGCAGCAAAAAGCATCGAGATAAATTGAACCTGTTGGGGCTTTCATTTGGTCGGTCAGATAAACGTTGCTGATATGAGTTACGTTATCCGTAAGATACTTTCAGCCGCTTAATTGATTTTCGCATGCGACGTGACCGCATCTTGACATTTTTATGGCATCATTATTGTCATTTATAAATCGTACGCTCGTTATCTACTGCAAAATGGGTATCTCTCTCTGCATATGAAGATTTTATGTTTTTTTTGCGTGGTTGCGATTTGTGCACCAAAACGTGCCTCGTTTAGTTTTTCAACGTTTACGTTACGCATAATTTGTCTTAAAAGATTAACAATTATTCTAAACAAAAATCTAGTTAATACGGTCTTTTGGCTTAAGCTTTATGTTTATTTAGTTTAATATTTTCATTTTAATGTTTTAGTTGAAAATATTTCAAATAATTTAGTTGAAACGCTTAGATTAGTTTTTAAAATATGCAAATAAATATATAAAGGATCGACAGCATTCTCTAAAGAAATTAATGCCATTATACTTTTGACAGCTTTGTTTTTTACTGAGTAGAGCCAATGCACAACAAGCTGCTTATTCGTAATAATTGAATGTACTAAGTAAAATTGATTATAATGCAGCAAGTTATTTGTCTGTTACTGTAATGCATATGATTATCTCTGGCAAGCGCATCCCAAAAGTTACACAATCCAAATTCAAGAGAGCATTTTTAACATATTTGCTCAATGCATGTGGAGCGCTCTCTATCGTATTAAGCATGTATTAAGCTGCCAGTTGTTGTTTTTTTTTTATATTTTTAAACAGCATGTTTTTTGCTGCTGCTGTGTTAAGTTTTCGATGTGAAAAAGAGTCAAGTGAGGTCGGGAACAAAATGTAGCCGGGGTTAGTAACGACTACCTTCGGTCGATTATTGTTGTTGTTGTTGCTGTTGTTGTTGCTGATGCTGCTGCTGTTCGTTGGTTGCTGATGTTGTGGCTGTGATTTTTTGCTTGTACTTTAAATTGTTACTGCATTTATTTTTTGCAGCTTGTTATTGTTGTTATTATACAATTGCCTTCCCCCCCCCTCCCTTAACAAAAAAAACAAAAAAAAAACAATGTAAAATGCAAACGACACTAAAGCAAGATCTTTTTTTTTTATTATTGCTGCTGCTGTTGCTGCTGCTTTTTATTGCATATTTGACATTTTACTTGTGCAGCAGCTGAAAATCAACAAAGTAGGGTGGCGGGTGGCAGGGGGGGGGTCAGGGTGTGCATCTTTCAATGATATTTGTGCAATTTTTCATGGCGAAATATTTAAGATTTTGTCAGCCAGATATTTGTGTACTCTTAAACGACCTCTGTGTTGTTTTTTGTTGTTGTTTTAGCGACGGCTTTTGTTTAAAAAATGGTAGAAAAAAACCAAAAAAATAAATGCTTTTGCTAGCCGCGGCTCTGATTTATTGATTTTTCCAAAAAGATAATGTGTGATTTTTCTCATAGACTTGTTGTTGTTTTTATTTTTTACTAGTTGCTGTTTTTGCTAATGTGAGAAACTTTTTGCTAGTATGTCAAGATCTTTTTATTGTTGCTATTGTTGCATAAGTTCTTTGTTGCCGCGTTGCCCCGTGCAACGTGATACACATACCACATGGGTCTCTATTGTAAGTTTATGTCCATTTTGCCATGATACCAATCATGACTTGTTTAAGCTAATTTTGCATGCAAATACCTTAACTAATTATATTTAAAAGTACATATATGAATTGATTAATTTTATATATATCTTTCTGTTGCCAGACATAAAAGACTTTTACCAACAGCGAGTTAATTTAAGTGCCAGCCATAAAAAAAACGATTTTTAAATAATTTCTAATTAAAATATTTCCACAGTCCTAGATAGAGGAGAAAGGTTAGCCCCAGCTAGTAGGCAAAAAGATAAAGTAGACCTGTCAGTCTAGTTTCTTTTATTTAACTCTTTAGGCGTAGATAAAACTTCAATTTATTTAAATTAGATATTTTTATAGGTATTCACCTGAAGCAAAGAAGTTATCAGCGTTAAGGCCTAGTCGATCGTTCGTTCCATGCATTCGTAATTAAATAATTCCCCCTCAAGTTGTAAGTTTTGTTGTTTTCGTCGACTTTGACCAAAAGGCGGCTGCTTTTCTTTGGTGTTTTTTGTCAATTACTATTGTAGCAAAGTGAAGTGAAAGTTGTTTTCAATTTCCAATCAAAAACAACGCGCTCGATATTGAAAAATTAAGTAATTTCGTACAAATCGAACGAAAAGAAAAGACAAAAAAAAAATTGTATCATAAATTGACGATTTTCGTGGGCTGCCATTAAAAACTTGTTACAGTTACATTTAGAGTTTACCGCAAGTGCAGCCTACTTACATTACAACAAAAGCAACAATTCACGTTGAGATCATTATCAACACTCTACCTGTTTTATTGATTTTTCTTTCTACACTTTCCATGCTTAATCACAGCAAAATATTTATCATTATTTTTCTGTTACCCTAACATATTTTTTTAGATGAAAAAAGAGTCTATCCTTTATTGTAAATTGAATCAGATGTGTTGAAATGATTTAATGCTTGTGTAAAAGCTTAAATAAACAATTTGAATAGCATTTTTTCAGTTTTTTTCTGATCTAACATAATTATTTTATTATATTTTTGATTAGATATACTTTTGAATTTAGTTTTAACATTTTGCAGAATAGCTTTTAGTCGGGCATCATATAATTTTGTATGTTTGTTGTTGTTTTTCATTTTTGTAGATCTATTGTAATGAACAATCGTCACTCACAGTCAAGAAAAAAACAACTGCCGATCGCTTGCTCATCATCCAAACTTGAGTCAGAGAGTTCGTTAATCATTCAGGCAATTGTTAGGCAAAAATCTTAAAGAGAATCAATTGTTTGTTTCTTACCAATCTATTTTGATGATAAATGCTTTTATTTCACTTGTAATGCAAAACACACAACCATTGATCATTAGATAATTACGTTTAAATAAACGAACGTACGTATACTTATTATATGAGGTTGAGGTAAAAGTTTAAGCATGCAAATTTTAGCTTTTTGGTCTCTGTACAAATATGGAAATTGTGCAAGCGCCGAGCAGCAACAATGGTGAATGCCTTTTTGCCCGCAACTATTATTTATTGCACCTACATTCGAAATGTGTTGTTCAATAAGTCTTTGCATGTGAAAGTGCAGTGGCGAAAGGTTTTTGTTTCAAGTGAGGAGCTAATTAGCAATGCATTACCCAAAAACACACACACACACACACACAAGAACACTAATAGAAACCAAAAATAGTAACAGTTACAGTTACTGAAATGCTAACGGTTAGCTGGTTAACAACAACGTCAACATCAACATCAATTGGTAACTGGCCTTATTAGAGCTAATTAGCTGCAGGTACACGTTGCAACCAAATCGGGCTGACTAAAAGTAAAAGCTTACCCCAAAACTCACCTCACTGAAAACACAAAAAAATACTCATTTCAAAAGCGCTCCGACCGCCGAAACTGATCAGTGGGTGTTCCCCCCCAAAATGGGTCATGGCAACGTTTTTCCAACAATTGCTATTCGCTTCGCTACAGATTGTCTGCCCCGGTGTGGAGTAGTTGTAGATTTTGTTTGAGGGTTGCGGCGGGGTTAATGAGAAGGCAGTGTAGACCACGCACTCATCACACACACACAAACACACACACACCCGCCCTGACACACTTTGCGAACTGCGAGAGATCGTGACCTCGGCCTGGAAATCGGAATGGGAATTGAAATTGGACCACAAGCCGTTCAATAAAATGGGAATAACTTACTTGAACCCAAAAAAAAAGTTTTACCAAAATATTAATAAATGACAATTTAAAAAGTTATTTAAGAATAATTATTATTCTATTGGAAAATAACCATTTAATTAATCTAGATATTTTCCGGCGCTCTCAATGGATTGATTCAATTAAGAAATCTATGAGTTATAAGAAAATCTTTGCCCCATCACGATGACCATAAATCTTCGCTTCCTGTTGCCTTGAAAGAGAAAAACACTCCCTGGCGTAATCAAAAGTCTATAATACTTTATGTACTTTTCAAGTGTATAATGACGTGGCAATAAAGTAAAAAAAAAAAGTAAATGAATAAGCCGAAAAATTATTGTTATTTTTTTTTACCCCCGCCCTAACGCCATATCATTCACACACACAGCTTGCGACTGCAAACAATGCACAATTTGATTGAATAATAAAAAGTCCAAAACAAATGGCAAATGGCTAAACACAACAAAGAGCAACACACCATCCAGCGCAAACGCATTTCAAAGCGCAGGCAAATCAACAAAAAGTACGAAAATTAAAAATAAAAACAGAAAAAAAAGTAGTTACACTATTTGTAAGGAAATTACATAATGTATATGTTTGAAATTGGGTGCGTTGCTTGAACAAAATAGACTCGTCGTCGCGCGATTTAATGAACTGGAAAATAAACATAATCATGCACGTATAATCTTTTAGCGTATAAAGAAATCAACTAAATATAGAGTCAAGAGCCTGGTACGCATATATGTACGTACATATAATTGATGTAAGTTTCTTCCACTTTTGAGGGCGTCGTCGTTAGCGTTGCGGAAAATGAAATTAAGCAAAAGAGCCTAACGACATTTTTTTTTCTCCAAACATTGCATAACCAACTTGGCTGTCGGTAGGGTGGAAAAAAGTGTTTTTGTTGTTGTGTTTTGTGTCTTTGTTTCTTTGGATGTGTTTTGGTCACTGCCCCCAGTGTTTGGCTTTCGCGCCTGTTATTGTTGTTTTCACGCTTGTTGTTCTAGCGCCAATTGTATAACAAATTGCCAATGTTACACTTGTTAACGCTTCGTTTCGATCTGCTTAACAAGAAAGTTGGCGCATTGCTAAATTGGCCTTGTAAATTAATGGACAGCAAAAGTTTTCAGATAGCATGCTGAATGTCGTCAAGGCAAGATTTCTACGAACGGTTTTGTCTTTGGCTTCAGTCAGGTTTCAGCCTTTTTTCATAGCTTTTTTAATAAATTCTGTGGCCCAAGTTAAGTACCTGTAATCGATACATCAAGTTTATAACTATTTTTTTTTGTTAAGCCAGCCTTTTAAGCCGTGACTAAGACCCTGCCAACTGGTTGAATGGTCAGCTGGTCAACGAATGCAACGGCAATTGACACGACTCTACACACACACACACATACATGCATATAATGCAACATTTCAACACACAATTGAGTGGGGCAGACAGTGGGGCAGCCAAAGATTTAGATAAGTTTGCAATAATTCCCACAGTGCCACATGGCAAACAAGACTTTTATGACATTTGCTTTTTAGCAATAAATAATTTATGCATTTTCGTACATTTTATTTATTTATACATTGATAAAAATTATATTGTATATTGTATAGACAATTCTTTGCGCAACACCAATGAAATTAATAGCAATTGACGGGCTCAATACAATTTGATTTATTGCATGAGTTCCGTGAGCTTCAGCTGGAAAAGAAGCTGAGTCCATGCAACACAACAAACCCACACACTCACACACACACACACACACACACATTGATGATTTATTGACACGATCTTTGCTAAATGTGTCGACAAAGAATGTTCAAAGGGGGCACAACACACGTGGCCCAACTAAAAACTAAAAACATGTTTTTTAATTAAAAATATATTGTCCAAAAGATTGAGATTAACATTAAGAATACAAAATCCCATTTAATTACTTCTTTTTGTTTCTCATCGTAGAACTTCTTGTATTTTTAATTAAACTTATCTGTTGAAGTGTTCGATTCTAAGGTCTTTGGTTTTCGAACCCTTTTATGCTCATTATCTTAAAAGGGCGCCAATAAAAAAAACATAGATTAATCGAAAAGGTCAAAAGGCGTCACGTTTCTTAATTGATCCTATAAAAACAAATGACGCCGCAAACATTAAATATTTATACTTATTTTTAACGAAAAACTGTGATAATGCTCGAGAGGTTAGCTGATTAGACTCGATTGCTTTGTTTCATTTACTTAAGGTTACGACAGATCCGTATAAAGTTAGGGAAAATCAAAATTGAAAAGATTCGTTTTATTTCGGCGCATTCAAAGCACTTAAGCAACTTGCTAGAACCTAAGGAGTTTGATTGAATTTAGACCGAAAGGTTGATTAAATTGATAGGATTTTCAAGAAAAGAGGTTCAAATGAAAAATATTACTAAGTTTTCCTTAAGTACACTGAACAATTATAAGCCCTGGCTCCAAGGTGGGGGTTTGGCTTGCTTTGAAACAACACTAATAGAACATTATAAACGTTTTATATGCAAAGAACTGATGTTCAATACTTTATAATAAAATTTCCATGCAAAAACATATTTTTGTATGCTTTCCGAACACGCAAAATAATCACGTCCACAATAATATTTTGAAACGAAAAAAAATATCTTTCGCACAGAACCGAAACTTATTTCGCAGCCGGATGAAAAAAAAATCATGCAATACATAAAGAACAACCGTTATTCATAATGGCCTTTAATAAGAAAAATGTCGATCAAGTGCAGCTGTGAAAAAGCTCAAATCAATTATTATTTAAAGCAGATCTTCAAAGAACAATGAGAACAAGAACCTGAAAGTACTTAAAAAAAAAAAGAAGACTTTTATTACTAGTTAACAATTTGAATTTTAAATAGGCTTAACGTAGCTTTAAGGTTATTCATGTTCGACGATAAGAATTTGCATAGAAGCCGAGGAAAGAGAAAGAGAATAGGAGCTCTGCGTAGAATAACCGTAAATAAAATGTGTACGTAAACAAAGAGCCCAAGAGCGCGCACTGCTGTGTGGAGTACATAATAATAATATAATTTTCTATAATAGAACTCAATGTACGGCCTATGAAGATGACGGAGGGGATGGGTGGGTAAGGGGAAGCAACGACACGACGGACAAACGGGCGCACCGAACGAGCGCACAAAAGACCAAAGAACAACACAGAGGCAACTGATTGAGGGAACAAAATTGAAACCAAGTTGTTTTACAGCAACAAGTTCAACAACCTTTTCGCCGAGAGCAGAGAGAAACGGGAAAAACGAAGAAGAATACTTACAATAACAACAACAACAACAGAGTAGCTCTGAGGCTGCTTGAGCCACAACTACCGATTACTTCACACACACACACACGAGTGAAACACACGCAAGTTAGCAAACAGCTTGAACAACACAAAGAGTCTGTCGATGATGCCGATGATGTCGATTTCGATGATCACGATGGAAGACGAGCAGCGAGGCGAGAATTGCCTGGCAAAGGGCGCCAACGGTACATAAAAGAGTTGCTAGTGTATGCTTCAAGTAGAGTTCTTATTCTCAGTCTCAGTCTCATTCTCAGTTCAAGTCTTCGTCTCGGTCTTAGCACCGACAAACTTTACAAATCGAATCAAAGTAATTTACCCGCCACAAAAAAAAAAAAATAAAATTGACTTCTATGCTCATGCAATAAGCTGTAGATTCTTTGTTAAGTTGATCATGTCTTAAGTAGTTGAACTTGTATCTTGTATCTTGTAGTACGGCCGCACAGTAGCAGTAACAAAAGATAATTTTTTGATTTTGGGCAACAAACGAACAAAAAATGAGTAAATAAGAAATTGAAACTCAAGAGTGTAGCACCCCATGCAACGGAAGTTGATAGTTGTTTGTTCTTTTACCGCGCGCTGGGAAAAAAATGTTTCTTTCTTTTCCTCAACCAAAAAAACAATACTAATACAATACTACAAATTTGGCTGCCTAATGCACTTTCTATTCAAAACAAACTTAGTTTAGCAACTTACCAAACTAACTTTGCTTTGTGTGAATTACCATAAACTTTACGTTTAGACTTTGGCTACTCACAAATACTCTAACACACACACACACACACATACTCATATTCGATGAATGTACTGTTCCAATGACGTTAGCCGCGCGTGTGAGCCCTGGTAAAAGAAATCTGCATGACAGCCAGCTCGAAAAGTAAATACAAATTCAAATTGAAATCTGTAAAGCAATCAATTGTCCAACGCTCCAGAGAGCTGTCTGTCTATCTGTCCGATTCGATCCGATTTGATGCGATACGATTCGACCTGATTGTCTGTTTGTCCCAAAAGGCTGCACCTAGACCTTGTCAAGAGTCAAAAGCGACTTCAAATGCGACTCTAATGAACACAGAAAAACAATGAGAATTGATTTTTATTAAAAAAAACACCGCAAAAAAACATTATAATTACTACAATGCAACAAAAACACATTTGGTACACCCTTTAAAAAATATATGAAATTAAACAAAACTTAAGTTAAAGTTTGGATTAAACGTTTGGAATCTTATAATCTTCAGTTTTTGGCTGGAACAAGAAAGAAATTCGTCTTTTACTTACAAGTTTTTTATAATGATGAAACGAAAATGAATATAAAGAAAACATTATTTTCAAGGAAGAAGAAAAAATAGAGAATTTGAATAAAAATCAAATTTGGCATTGCATAATATACCCTAACTTACTTTGACATTATTGAGCAAAGTGTTTTGGTTAGGGTATTTTTGAGTTCTTAATCAGCTTAAACGTTGTCGATATTTTCTTCTTATTGCCTCGGTACCACACGCTCAACGAATGGAATGGAAATAAAGTAGGCCAAATACATACAGACAAACAATAACACATGTATATTGATCGGACGGACATGTGTGTGAGTTTTGTTGTTGTTGTTGCTGCTGCCGCAACTTGTCAACTGAAAGGAAAACTGAATGAAACGCATTGAAATGCTTGTGCTACAGCGATGTGTGTGGCATGCCACAATACACAATATTCAATTAACAATCGATTGAGCAGCAAATAATTGTAATCAAAGTGGATGGTGTCCCCCCCCCACTGTAGGCCATGCCCATTTGTTTGAGGCGGCGTGAAATGTATGTTAAATGCAAAATAATTTGATTAATTAAATGATATCTACTTAAATTGAGAAAGAAAGAGAGAAACTTTCATACGACAGACATTAGCCCAATTTGGTATAATGATTTATGATTTTTTTCTAGGTTCTGCAAAATGTTTTTATTGTTTATTTTTGTCCAGCTATTTAGTCTATTTTATTGTTTGGTCATTGCAAATTAGTTTCTCTTTGCTGCGGCAGCCGGAAGTGGGTTAATAAGTGATAACGTGGCGAAAATCTAAACATGGCCAACAACGAACGAACGTAAAATTCGCTGCAAAACGACAGTTAAATGGCCATAAGTGCTCATAGAACTCGCAACAACAACACAAACAAAACCTCTAAAAAGAGCACTGAATACACTACCTTATAAGCTTGCCAGAATCCAAACAACTTTGACACAGTTTTTCCTTTTCGAACATTAAACTTCTTCTTCTTTTTTGTCAAACGAATGCTCGTTTCAAGCCTGAACTGTTCGTTTATATATGTAGTAGTAAAAAAAACAGCAACAATTGAAAATCATCATCGTTCAACTTTAAAAACTTGTCGGTTTTTTTTTTGTTTTGGTAACGTGGGCGTTGATTTCATTTTCGACGCACGTTTGGCAAAACTTCTTTTTTTGGTCATTGAACATAATTCAATTACATTTATTTTTATTGACAGACAAATTATATGGTAAGAAATAGTGTTGTATATATTTTCGTTATAAATGAAAAAGGGCAACAAATCGTTAGCCAATTATAAAAGAGACAAATTGATATTTTAATCCCATATCTTCAAGATTTCTGCAACTTTTTTCAGCTACAATTTGACGAAATATATTATGCTATAAAGCTTAAATGCGATTTTTATACCCTTCACACATGTGAAACAGGGTATATTGAGTTTGTCATGAATCTGTAACGCCTTAAAGGAATGATGGGAGACCCCATAAACTATATATCAAAATGATCAGGACGAGCTCAGGAATTGATTTCCGCGTGTCCGTTCGTCCGTCTGTCTGTTTCAACACGATTTCCGGCCAAACTGCTGAACCGATCTTGACGAAACTTTTACAGGTTGTTTAGATCATGTCGGGTTTGTTCACTATGAAATTTCATTCAATAAAAATTGATCCATGAGTGAAGGGTATCACAGTCTTGGCATAGCCAAAATTAACTATTCGTCACTTGTTTAAAGTTCAATTTACTTGCCAAAAATGTTCTTCAACTAGGAAACGTATTCAGTTGTCGTATTCAATGGTACATACCTGGAAAACAAGAATAAATAGATTAGTAAACATTTAAAAAAACATTCGAATAAGTTAAACTTATTATTTTCATATCTAGACTTTTTTTTGGGCCTTGCCGCCAATTGGAAATTAGGTTTTATGATATTTTGGCACTTATTGAGCTCTGTTTGGCCCTGGTACTTTGAGCTTTTTTGGCTACAACCAAAATAAAATAATAAAACAGGTGGCAAGCAAAGTTTGCTAACCAAATACGGCAAGGCAAGAACCAAGTGTACATGCACATATATATATATCTGTGTCTATCTGAGAGATATCTTTAATTAAAAGTACAAACGTACAAATTATGCAAGACGTGCTCAAATACGGCAAACACCTAAATATTTCATGAGCTGAATTCCACTCAAGCTTCAATACAAACACAAACACAGAGGTTCGGCTTCGTTCGGGTGTGTCTAGCGTGCCACATAGTCTAGGAGTCTGAGCAACATAACTTTTGCTCTGTGCATGATCAACTTGCATTGAGTTCGCTCAACTCATAGTCAAAGCTATTGCCATCGGCAGTGGCATAGTTATTTGTTTATGGCTGTTTTTTTTTCTTTACTTTTTTGTCGCCAGCAAACAGCAACAGAGGCAGCCTTCGTTTGCCACATTTGAGTGCGACCCACGTACAAGAGCCAAACAAATCGAAGACATACTTTAAACACTGTTGGAGGTGGATACAACAAAAACAACAACAACAGCGGCAACAAATAAAGCAGAGGCATTTTAGGGAGGGTGGAAACACCACCCACCCGCACTATACAAAGAAAATACCTATTAAAACGGCATTGCAGTGGAGTTAAACGCTGGCGATTCTTACCATTAAATATGATTATGTTAGGCTTTAATTAATTAAAGATGGGTTTGGTTAGTTTTTAAGCTATAAATTATTATAAAATATTTATAAAAAGAAGGCATTTTTGTAACTTGAAACTTATGAACAATTTCTTGAACTTAAATTACTTTGATATTATTGCTTTAGTTTTGATACGGCTTTGATCCACTGTACTATATTGAGAATTTTCGCTTTCGTTGAACTTCTGTGCTCGTATTATCATTTTGCCATTTAACGTCTCTTGCATTTTTGCATCTAAACACACACACACATACATTCGTGTAAAGTATCTTAAATTGCCGCTAGAGGTCTCTACTACGTTTATTTGTCTGTGCAAATTTACAGTAATTGCAGCTTGCGCTCGTTTTTTTTTTGTTTTTTTGGGCAGCAGACAACAAATTTATTTTATTTAAATAAAATGCGCCTGAGGGCAGCGACAAAGATACGGTAAGGAGTGAGGGCAGAGGCAGAGAGGGGTAGCTGCTATTTTTGGGCGCGACTTGGAAATCTGTTTTTGATTCGTCTGGTTCGTTGTTGTTGGTGTTGTTGGGGGAAAACCTTGAGGGGCTCCCTGGATGGCTGGCTCTGTTTTGGGATTTTTTTTCTACTTTTTTTTTTTGAGTCTGCAGAAAAACGAAAATTATCGTGTCCACCTACATAATTTAGCATGTGTTGTTCTTGTTGTTGTTGTTGTTGGTGGCGGCTGCCTAAATTATTGGTTGCATATACATTGCCTTCGTTGTGGTCTTTTGTTCGTTTTGTCTATTTTGAGACAGTAATTGGCAAGCTTTAATAGCGTACACATATAAGAGTTAATAAATGTCGCTGTGTTTCCACATTGAGAACTGGAATGTCGTCGTAACAATATCTGTTCTCTCTCTCTCTCTCTCTTTCAGTCTACGTCAGATTAAACAAATCTTAACCTTTATTGATTTGATGGATATGCCAATTGTTTTCTAAGAACTGAAACACAACAAAATAAAACTTATATAAAGCCCCAAACGCAAAACATTTTACGCATTTCAAGGCACTCAACAAAGCGGGGATAAAAAAAACAGCAAATACCAAAAACAAAACAACAACAGCAACAAAAAAAAAGGCAAACATAATCAAATTCTAGGCTGCCAAATAAGCGGTGCTTTTCAGATGATTTATCTGTTTTGTCTGTGCATACCAAGCAGCAACAACAACAACAACAACACAAACAACAGAAACAAGAAACGAGTCTTC
This sequence comes from Scaptomyza flava, assembly GCA_030179655.1. NCBI lineage: Eukaryota > Metazoa > Arthropoda > Insecta > Diptera > Drosophilidae > Scaptomyza > Scaptomyza flava. Next base: position 15,421,178 of record JARNME010000029.1, read on the forward strand.
TTCCTAGAAGTGTTAAATCCATGTGCAAAGCTTTTGTGCTTCTTCGTCTCAAGTCTCGATCTAACTGTCTGCCTCTCGCTTGCTCTTCCAGCTCGCTCACCTTAACCGAATAACAACAACAAGCAGCAACAACAACAACAACAAGCAGCATACATATTTACATATCGTCTCAAACGAAGCACAGCTGAGATATTTACCTGAGACCTGATCATTTGAATGTTTCGTTTGCCAAACAAATTGGCAAAGTGAATATTTTTTTCTCTCGCTCTTAAGAATTTTTTGATATTTGACAAACCAATGAATGGCATAGCTTTAAAGCTTTAACCTTTTTGCAGGTTTTTATATTTTTCTAAACAAAATATAAGTCTGGCTTTAACAGATCTTGTTTCCTTAAGGCAGTTTCTAGATTTGTTAGAGCTTCTATAGTAAGGAATGGGGTCTTTTATAAGGTGAGAATTCTCTTCATTTAATAATTAATCACAATATAAATAGCTTATCAAAGCCAGCTATCTAGGCCGTGTTCAGTCGAATGGCATTAATCGCGTTTCAATTAAACGGTTATTTAAGTTTCAATGGCCGCGTAATTAGTTTTGCACCATGGAAAAATGTTACGAACTAAAAACTAAAAAACATCAGCCGTATCATATAATTATTATCTAATCAACACAGAAATCACAGATGCCCTTCTCAACACGTCATTATTTCAAGAGAATGCCGTCGTCTTCACAATCAACGGCAATCTAATGCCGCCAGCAACAATTCTCTAGCACTTCCAAGTTGCTTTTGTTGTTGCAGTTGCAGTTGCAGCTACCAACACTCCAGGTGCAAGCTCAGACGGTTGCCCATAACTCAGTCCGGCATTTGAACAGTTTCCAACTTGACTGCTCGCCTTGGGGCACCGCACAACAACAACAAAAACGGTGCAAAATAAGAATAAGAATTCAATTATGCAGCAAAATGTCACCGAGCCAAGTTTAAAAAAAAGGGGTAGAGAGAAAAAAAGCCAAGTATGACAGAGAAATGGAGGTTTTTTTTTCCTTAGTCTCTGATGATCTTTTGATCTATGAAGTGGCAAAATCATTGTAGGGTAATGGATGCGGATGAAGACTGTCACGGTAGAAAAATGCGGAAAACTTCTTCAACCTTTAACAAAATGTTTTTTTATAAGTTGAGCACAAGAAAAGAATCAAAGATATAATCAAAGTAAAAGCAAACTTTGCTTTATTTTTCTGCTATTAAATGAAAGATTATTTTAATAAAAACAACTCAGAATAAATTTGGCTAATTCCACAGCAAATCTTGAAATTGAAATGTTCCAATTGCTATTTTCTATGGGATTTATAACTTGATTCTGCAGAAGAACCTCTTCTACCAAAGTTCTCATATTAATCATAATAAATTAATAAATATTATCTTGAAACTTAAAAAATTCCTAACATGAATGAATTCAAGCTTAAGAGCATCATCCTTTATAATATATGTAGGTAAAAAGAATATTGATGACGATGATAAAAATGTAATAAAGATCCTTTAGCTTTGACTGTTGCCAGTTGCCGGCTTCGCTTCTTTTTCTTATAAAGAATTCTAATAACCAAGAGAAAGAGAGAGATAAGGAGAGAGAGACGCAAAAAAAAAACTAAAGAAGATGAAGTTGTTGGCGTTAAAAAGTTGATTTAACTGGGTTTTTTTTGTTGTTGTTACATTGTTGTACTAGAGTTGTTTGTTGTTCTTGGGCAGAGTTGTTGTAGCTGGCTTTTGATTGATGATTGCTTTTGTTTTTATTGTTGTTGTTGTTGTTGTTGCTTGCGATAAGAGTAACTTGCCGCTTGTTGGTTGCTGCCCAAAGCGACGACTGTCAGTTGGCAACAATGTTGGCAACTCTGGCCCATTGTCCGGAGCAACCTTGCTCATGTTGAGTGACAGAAAGGTTCGTGCTGATAATTGCTGCATGCAAAAAGCAAAAAAAAAACTCAACAAAACACGATATCAAACGGCAACGTACATGCCAAAGAAAAGTTAAGATCAAGCTAAAATCAAGAAGATGAAATCGGAGTTGGAGTTTGCGATCTTCAGCTAATTGCAGCAGGCAAATATAACCATCAGAAACAGAAGAGCAAGAACCGAAGTGTATTGCAACAACATAACTAACGATAAGCAAATGTTGTATCTGTATCTTATCTGAAGTTGGCAGCGCTTAGAATGCAAACGCCTGAAAGTATCTGGCGTCTAAGTATGTTTAGTTCGTTCTTATCAGAGTATCTGTTTCTTTTGTTAGTTTGACTTACACAACTGCATCAATGTGGTTGATTCAAGTAGATACTTAGATAGAAGCGCTTGAATAGAGGGGAAAAAGATGATGACCTCAAAAGAAGTCTGGCAAAGTTTTCTGTTAAGGCTACCTGTTAAAGTTCAATGCACCTGGCCAACTAATTAACCTAGAAAAATGCAAATATCCGCACATAACAACAAACAACAAAGTACAACACACGCCCACTTCAAGAGCCAACAACTGCAACAACAACAACTTCTAAGCCAAACAATCAATCAACGTTGCAGCAACAACAACAAAAGTTCACTTGAACACGTCGCGCAGAAAGGCCAAAGTAAACTTTAAGGCACACACCAACAGCATACAAAATATGCACGGTAAGAAAAAACCTTAATTAAATGCTTTGACTAAGAATTGCAATTTAATTTTAGTAGTTTGAGAGACATTTTAATAATATTGGCTTTTTTTTCAAATGAAAAACAAGCTAAAATATAAAAATTCATTTTTCCATTTTTAAGATAAAGGTTTTAAGATATTATAATAGATATTTACTTCTAAGGATAGTTTTGGTACGCCTTACAGCATCTGTTTTTTTTCTTAAGTGTATCACATAGTTTCGCACACACGTTCACACGTATGTGTGCGTGTGTTCTTGTTTGTGTTTACAGCTAGGATGACTGCCATTTCAACTGGAAGGTGTGTAAAGGTAATATTTATTATGTGTATATATGTTTGTATATCTATCTATCTGGCTGACAAACAACAGCAACACAGAAAGCAGAACAGAACAGAACAGAGCAGAGCAGCCCACGAACCACCACAAAGGGCAATAGAAGAGTTAGGACCAGTGTTGCCAGGTTAGCTTATTTCAGGCTAGATCTAGCATATTTAAAAATAGCTTATAAATTTGCAAATAGCCTTTAGCTATAATCTAGCATTTTTCAAAGTTGATATAGCATATCCTAGCATTAATTATATATATTTTTACACAGCCTTACCTTTTTTTTTTTTTAATTTTATGTCAATTCTCCACTTTTGTTTTCGAAAAAAAATTATAACATTATGTAACAAGTTCTGGGTTAGGTATCGGTTACAACATAAACCAGTTGAGAATTACAAGGCCAAACATAAATAAATGTTTCGAAACAAACACATCGTAGTCTTATTGAAGGATAAAAAATTAGTTTACAAGCGCCTCCGCAGACAAGAAGGGATGGTGAGGGGGAAGAAGGGAGAGGTAGGGTGAGGGGGAAGAAGGGAAATGTAAAGTGAGGGAGAAGGCGGAGGTAGGGTGAGGGGGAAGGGTGAGGGGGAACGGGGAGGTAGGGTGAGGGGGAAGAAGGGAGATGTAAAGTGAGGGGGAAGGGGTAGGTAGGGTGAGGGGGAAGAGGTAGGTGGGGTGAGGGGGAAGAGGGAAGGTGAAGGGGGAGGTAGGGTGAGGTGGAAGGGGAAGGAGAGGTAAGGTGAGGGGGAAGGTAGGGTGAGGGGGACGGGGGGCAGGTGGTCGATAACTGCACTTGATCACTTATATTGGGCACAGCAACTACTGCTGAACACAGTCAATGGTCCAAGGCATTTGCCTGGGTAAGGTATGAGTTACGACTAAAACCAGTTGGGAATTACAAGCCCAAACATAAGCAAATGTTTCGAAGCAAACACATTACAGTCTTATTGAAGGATAATAGAGTAGTTTACAAGCGCCTCCGCAGGCCAGAAGGTAGTGTGAGGGGGACGGGGGGAGGTTGGGTGAGGGGGACGGGGGCAGGTGGTAAGAAATACGATCGATACTCAAGAGCTGCTCTGAACTAGTGGGCAGGCACATGCTAAACACAGCTAATGGTCCGAGGCATTTGTCTGGGTTAGCTATCGGTTACAACATAAACCAGTTGGGAACTACAAGCATTTTTTTTTTTTTTGCATTTGAATATTGCTTACTTTTTAGCATATTTTTAGCTAGTTTTAGCTTATTTTTTTGCCAGAATCTAGCTTATGCGGGCGCTCAAAACCTGGCAACACTGGTTAGGACCGTGTCGCAAGGAACGCGGAGAGTGGAACGCAAGAGAGCGCGAGAGGGAACGTAGAGGTGAGAGGATTGAGAATAGAACAGACTCTGGCATGGAACAAGAGAACTGCAGTTAAGGCTGGCGTGCTGCCAATAGCTCAATAACACCCCGGGGATCAATTGAGATCTTTTTTGGGGATAGGCCGAGCAACGATGGACGTCTAACAGGCAAAAAAAAAAACAATAAAAATAGCAGTAAAAATAAAAAACAAACAAATACTATAAGCAATGACAACGCGGAACAGTGGTGCTTTACTAGGTTTAAAAATATGTTAAAGTAAAATTATTAAAGAAGAAAAAGAATATAATAAAACACTTTAAAACAAAACTTAATGTGATGGAAATGTTATTTTTACTTTATGCTTCATAAATTCTATTACGCTCATTCATTTCAACTAAATACGATATTAGCTGACCCACTGTGGCCAAAAATGGAGTTTGAGCCAGACAAATAGTGGGTTAGATTATGACCTGATGGTTGTTGCTTCGACTACCCAGTCACGACGACAAGTTTTCTTCATCGTTTGCGTGGCACAACTCTAGACTCTAGACGCTAGAGTCTGGAGCACACTGTCAATGTGGAAAGCCAGCCTTTTTTGACCTGTCTGTCAACCCGATAGAACTCTCATCATGCCGCAATCCCACAAATGATGATCGGTATTATTATGAAATGTTTGCAATGTCGCAATTGCAAATGGAATTGCATTTCAATAGGAACACAAATGTAATTATTATCAACCAAAGAGCGACTGGCATAAAGAAGATTTACTAAAAATTTAACACTTCAACGAAGTTGGAATCTATGCCATGTTTAGGATTTTCGCACTTAAGGTGAGGTCTTTTAAAGTGGCTCCGCGAAAGCCGCCAACTAAGTCAACTGTAGGTGGTCTCGTAACCCGAGAGCCACAAGATTTAGATGCAGATGCAATGCAACAATTATGCTCACATTATGCACAGCAAAGACAACGAAACAGAAAACGAAAAAAATAAACACAAACACAAACATAAAAAAACACCAAGAGATGACGGGTAGAAAAAGCAAAACAAATGTAAAGTGCTTCTAAATTTAGATGAAACGCCTAAGGGGAAAACAACTGCAGTTCTTGCTGACTGACTGGGGTACCAAGTGCCTGGGGTCTGTCTTCATCATCTGCTTCGTCTTCGTTTTCAGTCTTTCGGTCTTCTAGGTGATTAACCGCACAAGGCCCCCAGTTTGTAGTTCTCTCTGAGTGAGCGACGATGCAGCTGTGGACGCCTTCTAATTGCAGCCCAGTGATCGGAGAGCGGAAGGCAAAGCGACATCTATTTTTATGTGTGCCGATTACCCAGGAAGTGCACAAAAAGAGTATATAATTCACTAGATGACATAATAACTCAAGACTTTATGTTGCTACGTTATAAACGAAAGGTAAAAAAAAACAGGTAAAATATACTTTCAATATACATTCAAAAAAACTGCTGCAAACGTCATCAGGCCGTTTTAATGAAAAGGAAACTAATTTCAAATACTTTAAGTTGGTTAAAGAAGGTAAAAGGCAGAATGGGAGTTAGGTTAGATTCGGTTAGGTCCCTAGTGGGGCCGGTGCTTCAGGCAAACGCTTCTTCGAGTGAAGCTAGAAAGGGAGTTTAGAAGTGGCGGAGACGTAGTGCCGCCAGTGCGGGGCAGCTGCAAATAAGGCTTTAGCCTTTGCTTGACATCCTTTAAAAATAAATTATCATTTTTCTTACATAAGTTCTTGGAAATATTTTATGCATACATATTTATATATTTTTAATCAAAGCTTTTGTTATATTAGGTCATTTCTATGTTTAAGTATTTGCGACTTTAATAAACTAATTTTATAGTAAGTATATTATCTGATTAACATCTTTAGAAAATCATTTGTTTTATTTTTTTTCATAAAGATTAAACAGAATTGGCATCTAGGAATTTTCTTAGATCATTTCTATATTCATAAGTGATCTAATTAACTAATTTTAGTTAGACTTTGACATTTACGACAATCAATAGTACTTGAAAATGTTATAAGCAACTTGTTTGAAGTGTTTCCCACCTAAGTTTTGTGGTAAGCTTCCAATTGAAGCGTTAGAAATTCATTTTTTGTCTATTAACAAAATCGTTCTGAGACTTTTTACATTAAAGACATTTGACATAATTGTTTTTAAATTAGTTTTTTATAGTTTTTTTTAATAGATATTGTCTAATAAAATCAACACAAAACCAGCAAGCCTTTTAAAATAGAAATTTGTTTTACAAAATATCTAAAAGCTTTAAAATTTTTGTCGCTTCTTTTCAGCACTAATTTGTCTCAATGCATCAGGTCATTTATTAGAGTTCTCAAATTTCCTGTTGAAACAAAAATGTATTTTTAACAACTGACCCGAATTACAATGTTTGTCTCTCAATTCTCAGTTCTTTTCTTTTATTTTTTGAGAAAAAGTGTTTACAAGCAGCAGTTTGAATAATTTGTTAATCATGTCGCCTTTTGTTTTTGGTACAGCAATTAATTTCGTGTGTCAAAAAGCTGAAAAGCTGTTTTTTAGTCTGCTTGTCTCTGTTGGTTTTATTTGTATTTTTTTTTTTTTGCGGCAATTGGCATAATTTTAATTGATGTGAATTACAGTTTGTTTTTTATGGCTGCGAGGCAGCAACGATTTGTGCGAGACGAAATGCTTTTTGTGGGCTAAGTGTAGAAATCAATTTCGGACGCAGACCAACAACAACAGCAACAACAAAAAAAGCTGTTAACCAAGTGCTTAAAACGTGTCCATGAGTAGAACACTTCACAGCCAAAGAGGAAGAGTGTAGCAATTTCGACTTCAACTCTTTGAGAATCGACGGTTGACCCCCAAGAAATTAGCACACCAAAAACAACAACAACGGCAACATAATTTTGTGGGCCAAAAGTCTCTCTATTGAGGAAGTCATAGACCCCGAGGCCATTATATTATCATTATTATTATTACTATTTTGACAGCCGTGAAAAACCTATTGCAACCTGTTTGGAATCCGATACGATATGGAGCTCTTAGTAAAATGGCGAACTGAATAATATGAGTTTGAGTTTTTTAATGAAATTGTAGTAGAAGTTATAGCTGTTCTATTATTTAAGTGCGTGTGCAGTAAATGAAACTTTATAACAAACGCGTTCAAGTCAACAACTGTTTTGCAAAAACAACTGTTTCAATAAACTGTGAAAACAGTTGAGAAATAAGCTAACGATAAACTTAAGAATTTTTATTTATTCAAGAACAGAACACAATTAAATTGTGTACTAAATGCTGGATTCAAATTCTGAAAGTTGTCTGTTCTATTTACTTTTTATCGTATGTTTTTCAAGAGTTTGAATTTTAATATTTTACTAAAAAAAATTGGTTTTCTTATTATTGCACATCTTTTATCCTACATAAAATATTTTAACACCTGTTTGGAACTAGATATTTGTACAGCAGTCTTTAATAAACTACATAATTGACTTGAGATATTGCTCTTTAATAATCTAGATTATTAGATAATCATTTCCATTTAAAATGGGAATTTATTTCTCGTTTTTTTTAAACCCAAAAAAGCTTCTTGAAAAAAAAAAAAATGTATGTTGATTTAAATTTCATATTAATATTGTCTACATCTTATGTTTCTTTTCAATATATTCTTATACTATATGAACAACTTTATAGTTTACCAACTACCTCAAACTCAACACCGCTCATGAGATATGCCACACATCTGTATCAGCGGCACAACAAAAGAGAAACTCTCCCTTTCTCATTCCACCAATTGATGGTTTCTTGAAACCTATTAAGAATTAACCTGCTAGTTTCGAACCTGCAACATGCCACTGAAAACTAATAAAAAAAAATAACAAAAGCCAATCAAAGCATAAAAAACCCTTCGAAAAAAAACCCTCACAAAACCCTCACTACAAAATTTCTGTAAATGTTAAAAAAAAAAATAAAAGTGAAAATCGTTCGTCGATCGCCTGCGTCTGTCACAAAAAATAAAATAAAATTTACGACACGCACAAAAGTCAAGCGAACCTAAAAACGGGTATTATGATTTTTATGAATGCTGGAGAATTTGTATTTAATAAACATAAAGGCGTCGTATTTAATAACATCACAAATACGACTTATATGAAAAATGATTTACACGTGGGTTTCGGAAAATTTTCGAAAAACTCTTTTGTGAAAGTTCCGAGCACTAACCAAGAAGAAGAAGAAGAAAAAGCAGAACTATGCAAATGCCATCATCAAAATTAAATTGGGGACAAAGCATTTTTAAGAGTTTTTTTTTTAATCTCTGCGAGCAACAGCTTAAATCTTTATCTAAGGCGGTTATCTCAGTTTAAGAACATTAAATATTTTAAATCATGTGATAAAAAAATATAATAAAAACCTCTTTTTTCAACAATGCAACGATTATAATGAACTCGACTTTCGTTAAGGGTAAGAACTTCAAAAATAGATAAATAAAAATTTCGAATTCCATTTTCGAAAATCATTACAATCATAACAAACGTGAAAACATATGTAAATGAAGATGAATTGAAGTAAATTCCAAATTAGATCGCTGTGGCAGCATCCCAATTTTGGAACAACATAAGAAAACCATTATGGGGCTACATATGTATGCTACAAGTCTATAAAAATAACAACCCACAAGATATACAAACTGCATCTAACAATAAATTTACACAATCAGCGACATAGACAGAAACATGGAAAGAGCAAGAGAGGTAAAGAGACACGCACTAAAATATATACAAATGTACATGCATATATGCGTATATATTTTTTTGTATGCAGCTTCCCCGAAATGTTATATCCATATGTATGTACATATGTATATTATTCGGCGACATTAGCCGAACTTTTCTTTCTCTTCACACCCCACACAAACACACACAAACATACACACAGGCGGCAAATCATTTACTCACCCTATTGCATTCCAAGGCGGCGGCGCTGTGCTCCTCTCGTTGGCGAAAACAATGGCTGCATTTGCTCTTGTTGAATATATTTGGTGAGAATTTACGACAGTCGGCGCTGCTGCGTCCGCCGCTCACACTGCTTGGCGGGGGCGTCGCAGCAGAAGTCGATGGCGCTGCTGCTGCTGCTGCGGTTTTTGTTGCTGTTATCGTTGAAGTTGACATTTTTTTTTTTGGCAGAGTTGTTGTTGTTGCTGTTGATTTCGCTCAGCTGCTATGTATTCACGTTATACAATTTGTAATTTATTTTTGTTGGAATCTGTTGTACTATAAGCTCGCAATGAGCTCTCTCAGCGCTGATGCTCTGTGTTAAGCGCCATTGCGTTTACACACTGTTTGGGACTCTCGCACACAAACAACACAACACACGTACATATACACCGTTAAATTTGTAAAAAAAAAATATTTTACAAATTGCTCTTTTTGCTTCTGCTTGTAAATTTATAATTATTTTTCGACACTTGATAGAAGGTTGAGCGCAATGAGAGGGGAGCCAAGTGCCGGTCAGCCTCACATATTTATGCAAATGCGCCGAACAACGACGACGACGACGCAGTTGTTGCTGTTGTTGTTGTTGTTGTCGAGCCGGCGCTGCTCTGTTTTTGTTGTTTGTTTAGCTAATTGCTCCGAAAAAAGTTCGCTCTGTTTGTCGTTTCAATTCGCTCGTTCCTCTTCTTCACTTACTGTTATGCACGTTTTGCTTTGCCCCTGCGATTTTTATATCAAAACAAAATTTTTTGGCAACGCAAGCAAATAATATGTACACAATAACACTCCAGACACACTAACTCACTCAAACACGCGTTCGCACTATAAAATTATTCAATTTTGCTTTGCACTTCTTCATTGGAAACCAGCAAAATAACAAAACAGAACACGGCTGAAGTTTCGATTGACGTAAAACGCGAGCCTTATAAAATCTTGCTGCTCTCGGCACAACGAATCGGTTCGAATGCATACACGGCACTGAATGCTTAGCCCCAACAAGTCGAGCCGCAACCAGTCGAGCGCCAAAAACAGAAACAAGAGAGAGACAGACAGCGAGAGCGTGAGCGCGAGGCCGAGCGATAACCGGGAGAGCGGTTGTGTCAAATACAAGGTGCCGAGAGTTGCAGGTAACGTCAAATGCAGTACAACGTTTTTCTCTGTTTTTCATGTTAAACAAAATTTTCGATAGAGTTTAAGTTTTCAAGTTACAAAACTAAATTTGTATAGGTTAATATTTCGTTTTAGTTAGTAATTAATTGCAAATATATTAATAAACATTAAATTATTTTAATCAAAATTACGATTTGTTCTCTATCCATACGAAATAATCATGCAATGCTTTTAAAATTCATTGATAACGCTTTAAAAACATTTCTCATACGCTAACAACTAATACTTACACTTATACGTTTGCTGCGACATCACGAGCGCATTTGATCTCTTATACGATGTCGCGGTTGCTTCAATGTCCAAACAGCTGGTCTCAAACTTGGTTTGACAGCGCAACTGCTGAGTGTTTAGCGGAATTTTTTGTTCCATAAAAAACGGCTAAAACATGCATACTTTAGCTATAAACAATTGTGTGTGGGGCTAAAGTGTGTAAATAAATGATAACGCATGTATGTATGTAACTACGTGAGCATACGTTAAACAAAATTTAGAGCTAAAGACATGATAAAAGAATTAAAGCACATGAGTTTTGCTTAAGATATACAAGGTTTTGATTTTATGTTTTTGGAATTTTCTTGCAGGTAACAATTTCTGTTGCAACGCTTTAACTAATGAGTTTTTTGACCCAACAACCCCTCCGTCTTTCTCTCTCACGGATCAAATTGAAAATGTTAAGGAAAATTAATGCCGGCATTAGTATGTATTTATGTATGTTCATATGTATGTATCTCGTTCTCTGTTTCTCCCTCACACTCATTCGATTAGTTGTACATCCCAAAACGATTTGTTTACGGCAACCACATCCAACAAAGCAACAACAACAAGCAATAACAATAACACCAATTAACTGCACGCTTCATTAGCAGACTCGGACAACAAATTTTCAAGTGCGCCACAACGGGAGAGCAACATGGAGAGAGAGAGAAAGAGCGATAGAAAAGACAACCGAGACGAACCCTTCTCAAGCAAGCACCTTGTGTGGCTGCGGCGCCTAATGCGGAAAGAGAGCAACAATAGCAATGAGAGTAGAACACAAAACTGATTAATTGCGCTGCTCAGTTTGATGAGGGACATGAAAGGAGTGAATGGAGAGTGAATGGAAAAAGCAGTTGGGGGAGAACATCAAGCATCGAGCAAGTTGCAAGGGCAACAAAACACTCGATCAAATATTTTGACTGACGCCTTTGGAAGTCTTGGCGCTTAGAAGCGACATTAATTGAGTATGTTTTTATGTAGTCTTTCGCTGAGGTTTATATTGTATGTAGAAGTGTAGATTTTCAGCCACTCTTATACATAAGCACAATTGCATTATTTGGTACCAGCGTACCAAAACGGACAATTTATTTGTTTTATTGTTTTTTTATTAGATTTACATTTATCTCTGCTCGTAATTGCCTATTAAGCTATCACATGCATTATTTCTAAAGTTTCCATGTTTTGTTTGTTGCTGTCGCCAAATTTACACATTAATTAATTATACAAACATAAAAACTTTGCCACCTGGGCATTTAGTTGGGAAATACTCTCAGCTGCCACGTGTTCAAATTCCACTCTAACTTTAAGTAAATTCCCAAGGAAGTTTTTTTTTGTTGTTGGTTTTTTTTGCCTTCCAGTCTAAAGTGTTCAAAGCATATTGCACGATAATGAATTCCGTTTTTTTTTTTCGGCCACTGCATTGAATCGGTATTTTGTGGAAATTGCATTACCGCATCAGTGTTGCCAGGTTAGCTTATTTCAGGCTAGATCTAGCATATTTGAAAATGGAATAACTTATGAAATTTGCAAATTGCTTATAGCTTTAAATCTAGCATTTTTCAAGTTAATATAGCATATTCTAGCATTAAATTATATTCGTGACTTGAAAGAAATATTTCATAAAATTAAGGT